>JAGDYQ010000041.1:121527-208431 GCA_021962125.1 Bulinus truncatus
GAGGGCGAGGACACTGTTAGAGGGAGGACAACGACACTGTTAGAGGGAGGGCGAGAACACTGTTAGAGGGAGGGCACGGCTAGAGTGAGGACGACGACACTGTTAGAGGGAGGGCGACGACACTGTTGGAGGGAGGGCGAGGACACTGTTAGAGGGAGGGCGAGGACACTGTTGGAGGGAGGGCGAGGACGCTGTTGGAGGGAGGGCGAGGACACTGTTGGAGGGAGGGCGAGGACACTGTTGGAGGGAGGGCGAGGACACTGTTAGAGGGAGGGCGAGGACACTGTTAGAGGGAGGGCGAGGACACTGTTAGAGGGAGGACACTGTTGGAGGGAGGGCGAGGACACTGTTGGAGGGAGGGCGAGGACACTGTTAGAGGGAGGGCGAGGACACTGTTAGAGGGAGGGCGAGGACACTGTTAGAGGGAGGGCGAGGACACTGTTAGAGGGAGGGCGAGGACACTGTTAGAGGGAGGGCGAGGACACTGTTGGAGGGAGGGCGAGGACACTGTTAGAGGGAGGGCGACGACACTGTTGGAGGGAGGGCGACGACACTGTTAGAGAGAGGACGACGACACTGTTAGAGGGAGGGCGAGGACACTGTTAAAGAGAGGACGACGACACTGTTAAAGGGAGGACGAGGGCACTGTTAGAGTGAGGGCGAGGACACTGTTAGAGGGAGGGCGAGGACACTGTTAGAGGGAGGGCGAGGACACTGTTAGAGGGAGGGCGAGGACACTGTTAGAGGGAGGACACTGTTGGAGGGAGGGCGAGGACACTGTTGGAGGGAGGGCGACGACACTGTTAGAGGGAGGGCGAGGACACTGTTAGAGGGAGGGCGAGGACACTGTTGGAGGGAGGGCGACGACACTGTTAGAGGGAGGGCGAGGACACTGTTAGAGGGAGGGCGAGGACACTGTTAGAGGGAGGGCGAGGACACTGTTGGAGGGAGGGCGAGGACACTGTTAGAGGGAGGGCGAGGACACTGTTAGAGGGAGGGCGACGACACTGTTGGAGGGAGGGCGACGACACTGTTAGAGAGAGGACGACGACACTGTTAGAGGGAGGGCGAGGACACTGTTAGAGAGAGGACGACGACACTGTTAAAGGGAGGACGAGGGCACTGTTAGAGTGAGGACGAGGACACTGTTAGAGTGAGGGCGAGGACACTGTTAAAGGGAGGGCGAGGACACTGTTAGATGGAGGTCAAATTTCAGTGAACGAACAACATGCGCTGTCTACTGCCGATCAGCAGTTTTTTTACCCTTCGGTGAAATTTGACCTGTCCCTTCAAAACACTAAGTTCAGCTGATGCTCAGTGATGTGTGAAGTCCTTGTTGAGATGTTTATATATCTTTATAGACCCTATAAACCACTAAGGGGACAGTGTTTCACCCCCATTACAGCCGATAGTGCAATATCCATGGAGGCATTACGGAGAACAGGAAGGTAACTTTCACTATGATCGAACTCGGGACTCTCAGTTCAACTGTCAAGCGCTTTACCACAGAATCCAGTACTGGACCCATGGAAAACTGAATCTCCCATATATTTGGGGTTTCCGTAGACTGAAAAAAGTCGGGGTGGGGGCAGGCGCGTGCCGCCCAGGGGCCTCTGATCAGACTGTACGCAGGACTACCGACAGAAATTTCGGGCACCCTGGGCAGGGCTGTCACGCCCCCCCCGTGCTGATAATAATATTTTCAAAAGTTGATTGGCCAGCTCAGTCCGGGCCCCTGAGCATTTGCCCCCCTCCCCCAGGCCCGTAGCGTGCGGAGGCCCCCTCTGCTTATTTGTTCTACTTAGTAAAATGTATTACCTGCCCCCCCTGCTATTGCCTGGCCCCCTGCTGTATAATGCCTGGCCCCTGCTGTAGAATTTTCACGCTACGGGGCTGCTTCCCCCACCCCTCTCGGCTGCACTGACTGTACGTACATGTACAGGTATGATATCGTTAATCTCCTTAACTACGACCACAGTTTAGTATTAAGTTTTTTTAACACCCGCATATATATGGCATTGCAATAAAGGTCACAGGTTCCAATGCAAGCGACACCATGTATCAAGAGGAGTAAGCAATGACCTACTTGACGCGCATAGTAAAGCAACCGGCTATGCTGGCAACAAGAGGGTGGGGGAGGGGGTGCAGAAAGGTCACAGTAAATATGTCACGCAACGATGAATGGAAGTGACAGATTTTTTACCGTTCGTATTTTTACCCCCCCCCCCCCTTTTTTTTCCATACTAGTAAGAGTCAGACCCACCGACAGAATTTCGGGCCCCTGGGCAGGATTGTCACGCTCCCTCCCCCCCGTACTGATAATAATATTTTCAAAAGTTGATTGGCCAGCTTAGTCCGGGCCACTAAAAAACTCGCCAGGCCCCTGGGCATTCCCCCTTCTCCCCCCTCTCGGCGGCACTGGTAAGAGTACAAGTACCCAAGGTGCCTGTACGAATACAAAGACTAAAAAGTTCAAGCACGAATACAAGTATCCAAGGTGCGAGTACGAGTAGAAGTAAAAGTATTCCATAAATGTACTTGAGTGATCATGATTATATCATATAATGAAAAATGTATTGGAATGGGGGTGGGGGGGGAGAGACAACAACAACTCATTCATTGAATAGGGCCTACGAATAAAAAAAAAACTATTTCTGTTATTGTTTATGACTACATGGGACAACAACCATTTAGTAGACAAAACTAAGTTTAAAAAAAAAATCAGGAAAATACATATAATAAATACACACGGCAAATAATCAAGTTCTAATTTTAAATGATGTTACCATATTTATATCTGAACAAGTGTACTTCTACAATCAAAAGCCAAGTTGAAGGACACGTCTAGTGTACACCTCACCATCTCCGCCAACCAATCAAAATTGTAAAAAAGTCGTTAATTTTACTGCGTTTTTTTCTCAATATAATCCGAGTACCGGCCAAGTAAGAGCCTAAATTGAATTTCCGTTGCTGACCAGATATATTCGCTAGTTAACTATGCATAAAATTAGCATTTAATTCTTAGGTTTATGTGACCTTGAAGTCACGACCTAATTCCCGACAAAAAAAAAAATGGGATTCTAAGCTTACTATATTGTCGGGTTTGTTGAACAAAAAATCGATCGAACAAATACATTTTGAAAGATGTTTTTTTTTTTGGTCGGTTCGGCACAATGCATATTACAATGAGTGATAATTAGTTAAATGAATGAGTACACCAAACTACCTAAACTCAACTGATTAAGATGCACTCAATTTAAAAATATTAGTAAAAGGGCTTTTTTTTTGGGACCCTATTATATTGAAGGTCTTTCCTTTGACAAAGACTATGATCATCGTTAAAAAAGCGCTGTTCAAGATGACGACGTAGGCTGCAGTACAGCCGTACAGGTCAGTATGGTAGTGCTAAACAGGGGGCAATGTACAAATCGCGATGTCAATACATGAATGAGTGTTCTGAAAAAAGGAACTGGGGGAAAGTAAGGTAGGAATGCGCATGCGCATCTTTATTGTCCCTCTGATGGCGGCGTCCATGGTCTTTGAGACTCTGAAGCGTGATTCTTAAGGCTGAATTGCGGCTTATTTTATGCCTGATGTTGGAAATTCGGTAAGTTTTGAAAACTCGTATTACCTTTTATTAAATAAATCGATAAAGTCAAGTACAAGTGATTGTATATCTTGGAAATGATGTATGTGTTTGTTAGAATAAAGCAACACGGACGTCAAAAATGCTGCCAAATAAAATTTCGGAAACGTTATGGTTCTGACAGCACACATCGTTGTTGATATTTCATTTCCGGTAGAAAAGATGAAATATTACATTTTTTCATTGGACACCTAGTAGTATTTAAATGATCTGTAACTATGCGTTTCGATAAATCCTATTTGATCTTTTTTCTAGGCTACAAATACTGTAAATACTTCTTTGATTTCCGAACAATGGCATTTATTTAACCATAGGCATAATGATAAGAGAAGCTTCGAATTATTTTGCTAAGCCTAAGACTTTTTTTGGTTTATAATAATAATTAGCATTTAATAAAAAACAGCTACTTTGCCGTAAAGATCAGTTTAGCAATATAGAAACCTTTAGTTTATAAACTTTCAATTCCAATGTTCAATGTAATTTTTTTTAACCAATTTTATTATGTATATTATCTATATATTTATGATAATGTTGTCAATATTGTCAACCTGTATGATAATGAGTGGATGAAAACTAATGCAATATTATATTTGAAAGACATATTTAAACTGAGTTTTTCATTTTTTTATGTTTCAAACATGATGACAAATCTCATTGTATCTAAAATTCCAAACTATAAAAGTAAAAATAAAGGAAAAAAAAATCTAAACTTAAACACCATACAATTTAATAATTAGGTCACCTACATAAGTTTACTAAAAAAATTAATTTACTTGAAATGTTCTTTTTTTTTTAATGTCAGGAAAAAATTTAAAGGCTTAGTTGTCTTAGCTGCAGTAAAGTGTAAGAATCGGCTTTGTTATCACATTTGCCTACCAAATGAATAATTGTTCAAGCCCAATTATTTGGTTGTGAAGATGAAAATTATTTGGTGGTGAAATTAAAAGTAGAAAGTTTTTGTAGCATAAAGATCAAAACTTCTTAGTTAAAAATTCATAGTAGACTTATTTAAAATTCTATTATAGTGAAAGTGTAGCACATGCTGTCTGACCTAATCTTGAGCAATTGACAATCTCAAACTACTGGGGCATTTCTAATCATACACCCACCTATTTCTAAGCCATTTGAAAAGAAATTACCCTAAACGGCACGATTTGTCACATGTTTCATATTACATTGCTGATCATAATGACAGTCTAAACTCTTTACATGATATAGACCAGAGACTAATATCTTTCTCTCCTAACCTATTCCTATAAAATATGCTCTTGCATAATGCATTGTGTTGTTGACATATTGTGAAGAATGCCTGAAAATAATTTTGGCTAGAGCGTTCTTGAAATGTATCTAATTTATAGATAAAGAAATATTGAACTTCTAAATGTAAATCACTCTTTAACTACTTTTAGTCAAACATTTTTCTGTGCTTAAAAATAAACATAAATTCTGCTATTTTAGTATGCTACTAAAGAATGCCTGTCGAGGACATGATCCATTGTTTCAACTCTTAGGGGATTTTATTCCTCAGCTATCAGTAATATAAATCAGGCAATTGCAGGCTGACAAAATTGAACATGCCAACACATCCTCACAGCTGTTACTTCAAGTTTCCCTACAATGACTTAAGGCATTTTTTGTTTAATGTGTTAGGTAATCCCTAATGTTAGTCATCATTCTTTTAACTCACTGCAAACATATTTGTTTAAAATGGCTTATACTTAATGTTTTTACTAGTGTATGTAAAAGTGGTTTGTTAAATAAAACAAACATTCAGTGCACCTGTGATGTCACAATGGGCAGATGATGAAAATACTGTAATAGTTGACAGTTACTTTATTTTAGGAGTTGGTATGTATGTGTTTTCAGGGGAAGAACTTCACTTCAGAACTCTATATAAGTCTAAAGCTAAACATGACTAAATAATTCCTTATTTATAATATATACAAGGGTCTTCTGAAGTAGTTACAGGGTTTCAATGGATTTAAGCCATCAACATAACTAATTCCTCCCTAAAAAAAAGGTGCTTGATGCTCATTATATATTCGCTCAGTTTAAAAAAAAATTTAAACATGATTATAGTTGGTTGTGTATCTGTAATGTCATTTCAATTAAATTGCGTAATATAATTGTTTTGTTTTATTAGGAATGGATTCATCCCAGCCTGATGGTTTGGCGATGAAAGAACAAAATAATGTCAGTGAACTACCTGAGCTTGACAACAAAAATGTTTTCAATGGGCGAACAAACTCTGCTGTAGATGGTGATGGGTCTCGACCATCAATAGACCTGGGCGGAAGGCTGTCTAAAGAATATTCTCCACCTCACCTCAGCCCCATCTCACCAGCATCAAGTGAAGACACGGTGGATCTAGCTGAGAATGGGGTGGACAAGTCAAAAAAGAAAGATAAAGAGCAAGATGGCAGTTCTGAGGTGGAAATCAAGCCTGAATCACTGCCTGAGAATAGTCTTTATGATAAATCAAATCCATCTACTGAGACCACCGAACTGAAGTCAAAAGATACTTGTGCTTCCTCGGAAGAGGTTGCATTAATTGACATTCATGAAGGTGATTATTTACCAGAAGTTAATATCCATCAATTAGATACTTCTGATGTGAAGAGTGGGTGTGAAGATGTTCACAAGGCTGCAGAAGATTCGCTAGCATCTATGACCATCAAGTCAGCTGCCACTGAGGATGTAGATAATCGAGCGCCTGATAAAAAAGTAGAGATGAGTGTAGAACCGGCTGCCAATGACACTGGTAAATCAGTGGTCAATCCTGAAATTGCTGATAAAGGGAAAGAGGCGGTCCCTCCCCAAATATTTGAGGATATCACCGAAGATGAGGAGTCAGGCGAGGAGGCGTTTGAAAATATCGAGCTGGAACTTGATGATCTGATAGAACCCGCTGATGCATCAAAAAACAATACCAACGGTAGTTCCAAATCTGACAGCGTCAACAATTATGACTCCAGTGGAGTCATAATGACATCGGAGACGCCTACAGCTTTCAGTGGTGTGATACAGGACTCTGCAGAGAAGACGACAGAAAATGATAGTACAATTGTAAATTCTGATGTGAAACCTGTGAACGGACTAGGTGATAGTGTCCAAACCAAAAAGCCAAAGTTCACTGCAAGGAAGTCTGGTAAGCCTGAATCATTACCGTTGAAAATTAATTTACATCCTATTAAAAACATCACGATGACAATAACTGATGTTGAAAAAACCTTAGACGTTCCACCTAGAGAAGTGGACCTTTTAAAAGTGTCCAAACTTACTGAAGCAAACTCAAAGTCAACCTTGCCAGCAGAAACCACTTTTTTAGAAGGAAACAGTGCCTTACGTGGACTAGCAGTTCTTAAAAAGAAGCGAAGAAAAAATACTTACGATTTTCCTGGATGTAAAAAGAAAACGAAAAAATTCAAATCTGATGAGTTGGAGAGCATAGGATCATCAGCTGACAGTTTTTCGTTGTCAGATGGGGATTTTCAGGACGCTGATGGGAAGGATACATCCTCCAGTCAGGATAAGGATAGTGTGACACCTGATAAACCAGAATCTGCTTTAGACATTTTGACTAAAAATTCGGCTTTGAGTTTTGCAAAGAAGCCCAGGTGTACCTCATCGGGACCCTTAGCGTCATCCACGAGCAAATTGCAGGCTGGTAAAAGTAGGAAAATGAAAACAGTATTAGAAATGCTACATGAGAGAAGCAGGCAAAAGGCTGAGTCAGAGGAAAAGAAAGCTGCTGCTTCTACCACTCTGACCACGGTGAGCGTTACCACTAGTGCCACAACCACCACCACAACCATAGTAAGAATTAGCTTTACTTTTCGTTTTACGTGCTTTTAATTATTAACTAATTCTGCATGCCAGTTAATATTTTTTTTTAGGTATTTGTTAGATGCTTAAAAAGTACTTCAATTGCTGTTTTACTATTATGACTCATTTCTTTAAATGTTTAATCTGGACAGTTAGTATCACCACCGCCCAATAAGCCTATTCTAGAAGGTATTTTGCATTTTTTTTTTATTTCATATGTTTGTTCTATTAAGATATATTTATTTCTCTTATAAACTTTTTAAAAAAAAATTATTAGATAAACTTCAATTGTGTAGTTAAAATAAATAAAATTTCACTGAAAAATTTCTTTAGGACATGATTTGAATACCCAAAGTAATGTTAGATTTACAATTTCCAGGTGTGAAGAGGAAAGGTACTCCAAAGAAGCGTAAAGGTAATGTTATTTTGCTTATACTGTTATACCCTTTGCTGAAAATCGAAGTGTTTTCTTTTAGTTTCTTATTTTATGTTAAAGTTAACAATTTCTTTTTTTTTTTTTGTGTGTGTTTGTGTGCTATAGCAGTATATGAGTACCCAAGTGTTACATGCTATTTAATCATAACCAGAAAATTTGTTCTGGCTTGTGAGCATCTGTTAGTATGTACTGATCTATCGTACTGTACACATGACCAGGCTATATTTGTTCTTATCTGTTATAGAGGACGTTATTTGTCTCTCAGATTCAGAAGACACTGAGGAAAAGCAAATAACTGTAGAAGGTAAAGTGATCAAGACAAAAAAATACAAGAGACTTTAAACACAAATAATCTTAATACTGGCATGTTGCTATGGAAATCAAATCAAATATTTTATTTTGATTTAGCATAATCACTTAACCCTGCATTTAAAAAACAAACAAGCCTGTTTTTTTTTTCTTCTTGTTTTCATTGCTTAGCTTCCAAATGTTGATTTTAACATTTATAAACTGGCACTTCTCAGTTATATATATAAAAAAAATTGATGATGATTAGCTGGCTGAAGCTGTCAGTTTCTGTGTGGCTCATTGAGGTTGAAGTTAGATTTAGTATGTCTCTTTGATTTCCATCTGCCAGCATTATGTGCTGTTGTCTGAGCAGGTGATTAAGAGAGTCTCCATTCTTATAAATATACTCATTGGTCAGTTTTCCCCTCTTCCTTCCACTTTTGTTATTGTGAGATCATTCTGACCATGATTTATTTTACCACTGTTTTAATTCATTTGATGTTCTAGTGAATAGTTTCAATTGAGATACCCATGAAAGACAGTTCATCGATTGGTTCATGAAAGAACCAAGTGATTTATGCAATGCAGTTTTGAAATGTCCATAACAGTCATTTGACTTTTTTTTATTTAGGGCTTCATGCTGTTCCTTGCTCTCACAAACCCATAAACTTACAAATAAGCTTAACTGTTAGAACTTTTTAATCATTGACTTCAAGGACAATGTTTTTTCCCCAATTGGATATTTTCTAAATGGTTCTCCTAAAGATGAAGTATAGAACTGTATCTGTTATTGTAGCCACAGCATATTGATTGGCCAGCACAGTGCTCAGGTTTCTTGACTTCCTCAACTTAATCCAGGTGCCCAGTTTAAGCTTGGATGATTTTTACCAGGCCTTGGAGAAATTCACCAGATCAAATATGGGATCCTTATTTTGATATTTGAGAACTCTTTAATGCACAAACATATTGTCCTCTTTATTAAGTTTATTCTTGAAACAACCGCTGCAGGTGAAATTTAGAATTCACCTGTATCTGTAGCAAGTCATATTAAGAGATTGTGTGGATGGCACACCACCCAGCCACCTTTTTCTTTTCCAAATCTTGTCAGGTTCTCATTTAAAGCTGGATGGACTATGGAACTTTCAGCAGTACCTAAATAACTCTTGAAGACATAAATGTTATAAAATAAATTAATCTGTTTATTTGATTTTTCCTAATAAAAATCACAAAAATTTAAGTCAAATTTACAATACCTCAATGACAAATACACTCAGTTGTCTTTACATTTTTGAAAAGTGAAATAACACAGAATGCTTTTACAACTAATAGGTCTGTTAAAGGGGGTCATGAATGCTTGATAAAAAGTACACCAACCTAAAAATATTGCAGTCAACTTTCAAGTTCCAAACCAAGATTTGCACTTTGTGACCCAGTCTTACTAGAAAGAATCACATTGTCCTAGTTTTAAGTGTTCAGATTCTTAGGTACCACTGTATTGTGGACAATTTTGTCATGGGTGTCATTTTGCTAAATCATGTTTTCAAACCCGATCGCCATTTTTTTAAATTCATCCTCTATATCAGCCAAGTCTATCGAAACAACAATTTATTTAAAAATCACACTCTTCGCTACACTAATACGTTTTTTTAAGTATAGCTTTAATAAATATTTCAGTGATTTTTTTTTTTGGCCAACTAAACCAATAAAGAAAATTTTAGCGTTTTTTTAAACATGAATTTATAATTTCTTTCAGTTTTTCATTAAAAAAAAAAGCGTTATCTGAAATTTTGCCTATGAAATGATACTTTTAACATTTATCATTAAATTCTAATATCATCCAACTAATTGATTTGACTTCCTCTCCCTTTACCACCTTCTCCCATCATTAAAAAAAATTATCTCATAGGTTCTGTCAAATCTCTTTTTTATGCACTTGATCAAAGTATTTTCGGCCCCCCCCCTCCCTCCTCCAATTTTTTTCCCTACAAAGTGCTAAAATATTGTATTTTGATTATGCTTTAAGCCAGTTGAGATTTTGCTACTTCTTAATAACTGGATATATATTTAATCCTTTTTTTTGTAACATTCTCTGATGTGCTCACTTGTCTGAAATTTTAGCTTTTTAGATTTGTTTCAACTCTCGACATTCATTGCAAGAAATAGGCAGAAGAGCCTAAAACATGTTAAAGTGTTTCAACAATCAGTAACAAATAGTTGGGGCATCCTCACCAAAATGAGATTGCATTTTGCCTGGATGTTGTTTTTTTTTTTTTTTTCAGTTGTAAAAAACAGATGTGAGGGGGTTACAAAAGTTCATGGTATAATTCTGTGTTCACATAATATTTTCTGCTTTTTAAATACTTGTATTCTAAGCATTTTTCACATCATTGTGTGAATTAGAAATAAATTGCTGTGAGCATCTGTATTGTGGTTCAAACCTAGATAGTGAGCCAGATACGAAGATTGTTGGCAAGTCAAGTCATGACCTGTGTCTTCCATTGTGCCTTCTTCATCATTGCACATCAGCCTATGGTGGAGATGACAATAGGCACAGGGCTAAAAAATAAAAGCTTACCAATTGTCTTTTTTAAAAACTTTGATCCAAAAAAACGAGAGAATGATTTAGAAATGTATTTTTCATTTGAAGCTGAAAAAAAGAAAAAATTTCATTGTTATTGTCCAAAGTCCTCCAGAGCACTGAATGTCGAGGTTTTTTTTCATCTTATGCTTGTTTGCTTTAAACTCTGAACACTCCGATAAAACACTAGTTTCTAATTTTCTTTTGCTTGAGCATTTTATATTATTACTGTATTTTTCAAGAAAAGTATGGATTGATTACATTTTTTTAACGAAAGTAGATGTCAAAATAAATTTTGGTTCTGAGTAAATCATCATTGTAAATTGATGATTTGCTATTATTGAATATATATTTTTTTTAATAGGCTTAAACATTTCTTGTAAAGTAAGAATATAATATATAAGGCTAAAATATCTCTAATTTACTGTTGCTCCTATTGACATCTTTGTGAATTACTTTCCAGGAAAGAAAAGGAGAGAATCAGCAGACTTCCAGTCATCATTAATTCAGCCCCTCCTACCAAAGTCAAGTCCAAACTCTTCTAATTCTCCTGTCGTCGTCGTAGTAACTCAGCATTCAGTGTCCCCGGGGCTCCGCTCTCTGCTTCCAAGACAGACATTTGTGCAGGCCGGCACAACATCCTCAGGCAGCATGCTCAGCACTTTCCCCCTTATCTCCACACTCCCTGTTGGAGCCAAGGCCATGGGTCTGGCCAGTTTATCACCCAAAGGTACGGCGGTGCCCCTTGCACCTCTTCCTCAGGGTCAGCAGCAGACAATGACATTTTTCGCTCCCGTAGCCAGCGTTGGCTCTGGTATTCCAGTGACCTTCCCAGGTGCTGGTCTTGTGGTGGCTCCTCAAAAATCAACCTCAGGCATGTCATCCCAGAGGAACGTTAAAAACTCAGCTTCACCTTTGTTGTTATCACCGTCTCCAGCGAAATCTAGTAAAAAGCCAGAATCAGCTCATAGCAATTCAGACTCTTTAAGGGCCTTGCTCGTGGGGCAGCCTTACTCTTTAGCAAAGGTTTCACCATCCAACACTGCTCAGCTTTCCAGTGCGCCTGTGCTATTTCAAATGGTCACTACCACATCTGGGACCAGCCTTGTTCCCATAGCAGCCCAGCCCTTGGCACTAATGCCCACGTCATCGGCACCTAAGATGCTCAAGCCAGCCCCAGCGCCTAAATCCCACTACTCGGTCATCAAATCACACCCGCTGCATGTTCCCAACGGTGTGTCTTGCTTGACACCTCCCAAAACCCCAGAGGCGGACAGCTCCTCTGAGGTAGCAGTGGCTGCTTCTTTAAGTAGGGTAATTGTTGATTTTTTTCTTTCTACTTTGGACAAGCCTGTATTTAGATAACAGTAAATTATTCAGTGAAGCTTGTCGTTATATTTTTCTTTCTTTAATGGTAAGAGTACTTTTTGTTGTTGCTCCCTTGTCAAATCTTATTGTGAACCGTGTTTGAAAACAAAAAGTAGGTTGAGCCTTTGAAGTTGATTTATGTGCTATGTAGTAATGTTAAAAGTATTTGCTGTCACCTACAGCCAGTTTCAGGACAAGTTGAAGATAGTGAAGTTATCCCCCTGTGCTGTTGTAAAATCAATGGAGCATCATTCAGTAAGCTCTTTTCTGGTGTCACCTATTGCCAAGCTTTGGACACAGTAGATAACAAGGTAGAACAGTTAATCTGCTACTAAAGAACCAGTATATATTTCATTTAGTGAATTTTCAAAAACTCCATTAAGTATGTCAAAAAAAATTATATAAACTTTTCAGGATTTTGTGTTCTTTCGTTCCCACATTTTCACAATCATATTTCAGGTCTTAGGCTGCTGTAATAAAGTAACCAACCCCCAGCTAGTGCGACCTGGGGTAAAAATTCCATTTATGGCAGTTTGTGAAGTTCACCGTAAGCGGCTGAAGTTACACCAGTGTTGCCCAGGATGTGGACATTTTTGTTCTCAGGTAATTTATGAAAATTGTCTCTTGTAAACATTAATTTTTTTTTTTTATGGTCAATTCCTTATTATCAAAAGTCAATGTTGCTAAGTTGTAAAGAAATGTCTAGATAAATCATTTTTCATTTAAGAATTATTGTTTTTTTTAAAATAGTATGTGTTGTATTCTTCCAGCATATATATCAGTCAAGCTTTTTTTTAAAAGTGTTGTTGTGAGCTATCATCTTGATGATTCTAAATTTATTCCAGGGCAAGTTTCAGCAGTGTCGTAAAGAAGGGAAATCATCAGTCCACAATTTTCACAAGCAGTGCATGTTCTACAGGGGTGGCAAGTATTACTGTCCTCACTGTGGTGAGGAGACAGGCCAGTGTGAGGTGGAGCTTAAACTGAATGACACAAAACCATCAGAGGGAACGTTTTCACCTGTGAGATCAGCAAAGAAGGAACCAGAGTGAGTCTTTCGAGCTTTATTTTTTCATTTTTGAACCTATGCTGAAAACATTTTGTTCAGTAGAGGTTTGTATTGTTTTAAAACTTGTGAAAGTTTTTCAATGAAATAATTTTATCTTAATTTCCTTATAGTAAAATGAATTTAAATTGTTGCTTGCCGTGTGAGCTCACACCTTATGCTTGATGAATTACTAGGTGCATTTTATGATCTAATGATCATTATGCATGTACATGTTTTGTTTCTTCTCTTTCCAGAAGAAGAAAAGCTCGTTTAGGATTTGTAAAAAGCAAGTCTACAAAAGACCACTTCAACAAGAAATCAATTGCCCTGAATGATAGTAAACTCATCAATATAGGTATTGGCTCTTTGTGAACGTCAACATTTTTCTTGCATTAAAAATGGGATAGCTGATGGTTAAAACACGTTTTTGTATAGATAAAAGAATTATTTGTGCAATCTATTTTAATTTGGTTCAATTAATAGGTGCATTACCATTAGGACCTGACAGCATCTGCTGACTAAACTCTGCCGCTGTGCCAGTGAAGACAGGTGAGCTATTGTTTTATTTAAACTTAAATGAATTCTGGTTTAATTGTTCCAAACTCTTAAGAGAGAAGTGAATGTGACATATTTTGTTATTTTATTATCGCAGACCTAAAAAGTACCGAAATATCCCAAAAGATCTTTATTTACCTGCAATGGAAGGAGATTTAGAAAAAGTGTTTTATTTATTGAGTGAGTATTATGAAGGAACTGTTGTTATTTGTTTTCATTTATACAATTTTACTGCAAGTAGTTTTCCCCGCTTTGTTTTTTCACTCTTTATTAATTCTTATTTTAGTCGATGGTTTTGACCCAAACGTACGTTATGAAGAACATGATGACCAAACTGCTTTGCATGCTGGAGCAATATCTGGCAGCCTTGGTATTGTTTTTATACTAGAACAGGTATTCCATAATTTCTAGTTGCATTATTCATCAAGTCTTTTTTCTTTAGACTTCTCACTCACGTATCAATTTCATTGAATCCTTATTAAATGAATTAAATATTTTTTTATTACAGAAACATATTACTAGTGATCACATTATATAAATATTTTTACCCAGTGTGATACATGTGTTCTTGATTTAATTAATTATTATTTCATGTCTTATCTGCTTCATTCATCATTTTTTTTTTTTTAATTTCAAATTTTATTAGAAACCATTATTGTTACTTATAAATATTCTCTGGGGGATCTTAATCATTGAATATTTCCCTTTTCTCTGCATTGATTTTACAAAGTTTGGCGCAGTGATACATTGCCAAGATCGAACCCTTAGAACACCCATGATGTGCGCCGCAGAAAATGGCAACTTAAATATTGTACAGTTCCTTATCAAGTCCGGTGCCAAAGTTGAGGACAGGGTATGTAAAATAATTGTGATTTTTTTTTTTTGTCGCAGTACATTGCACCCCTGGAAGTAAAGTGTTAAAATAGCGTTGCTTGACTTTAAAAAAAAATTGTGACACAAATGAACTATATATTTCAGGGAGAAGATGGAATGACAAGTCTTCATTATGCTGCTAAAGCTGGCTATATAGATGTGATAAAACATATTCTGGAGACTGAAAAACTGGATGTAAATATTCAGGTTAGTCTCAGATTTTATTTCATTGAAGCTGTCAGATATGGCAGAATACCATTAGATAAATTTACTTTTAAAAAATGTCATTGTTCACTGCACCACAAAGTGCCATATTGGATTGTTCATTGTCCTTTGTGTCTCATGATGGTGCAAAAGAAAATATCAGAGAATTTAAGGATAATTCCTTATTATTGTGTTTATCTGAACAATTTTCACTGATAACATCATTACAGATTGCTTAGCGTGTAGTTATAAAGCCTGTACAGATTATCAGGTTCAGATGAAGTAAAGAGCTCATCTGTATCTCTGTGTGTGTGAATTTCTTGAAAGGACAAGATGAAATCTCTTAGATCCTATAAACAATAGTGGGACTGTTTTTATGGTACACTTTTTTCATCCACTCCATTGCAGATAGTGCAATGGCCTTGGAGGCATCACAGGACATATAGCAGGGACTTAAACCATGACCTGAAACATCCATCGGTCCCCGCTAGAGATCAAAACCAGGGACACTCATGTCGGCAGTCAAGCACTTTTCCACACAACCATCCGTCCCACTGTATCTTTCTGAAGCCACTGGTATTTTGTGGAATTGTGTGGTTGGTACAATGCCCAGCCGCTTTTACTTTCCCCAACAAATGCCGGGTTCCCCGTTTGTAAACGTCCCGGCACTCACTGTGCTCGCACATGTGACCTCACATTTAGCTCTACCACACTGGCACTGCGTCCCTCTTCCGTTGAACTACTGTTGGTTATACTTCTGTGGTTTTGTTATAAATTAAATACTGTAATTAAAAAGCGCTGTTTTCTAATTAAAATTTTTACAGGATGGACTTCTGTTTTGAAATGAAAAAAATAAATAAAATTATAGTATATTTCTAGTAAGCATATATGTTTAATAATAAAAAGAAGGTATAATCAGTCAATGTGATATCATATATATATATATATATATATAAATAACATGATGAAGGTATAATCTTCAATTAGTCATATCTCCATATAAAACATGGTGGAGGTATAATCATTCAATAATTCATGTCTCTATATATTAGGATGATGGTGGATGGACTCCTATTATTTGGGCCACAGAGTCTCAGTTGACAGATGTTGTGAAGTTTTTGATCAAGCAAGGGGGTGATCCAAACAAAAAAGATAATGTAAGTGTTTGCTTTGAAATGAATATTTGTTGGGGCTCTTCGTACAAAATGAATCATTCTTGGCTCTCTAAATATCATTTGGTAAATGTCAAAACTACAACTTAACAAATTAAATACTCATTTGTCTGCTCTGTTTACACTTATTCTTTGTCCTTTAAACTTTTGCATCTTTGTTCTGGCTTTAAGACATAAACTGTTTTGTTTTGTTCAATTTTAGGTTACTCATATTTAGCCATTGCTGTCCCTCTTTATATTAAAACATGATTTTGAAAAAAAAAGTAAAAATTAAAATTGACTGACATGAGTAGATTCAGTGGTGATGGAAGAAATTTTGCTTGCAGGAGGAAAACACAGGTCTTCACTGGGCAGCATTTTCTGGTAGCTTGGAAATAGCTGAGATGTTTGTCGATCTGGGCTGTGAGATTGATGCTATCAATGAGCACGGAGATCGCCCTCTGTGAGTTTTATTTATTTGTGTTCTTCTTTACAGCCTTGAAGTGCTTGGTTCCAATAACCGCCCTGTCCACTTGAAAATTAAGGAGACGAATGTTTTTTTGTCTCGTAAATACTATTTGTAAACCCATGTCTTAAAAAGGGGGTGTGGCTAGTCAGTCACCTTGTTGACCCCAAGATCATTTTCTAAGAATCGGCTTATTATCTACAACCCCCAACAGTTGATATTTATTTTTGTTAACCTTGGACTTAGCGGCTATTATATAGCCAACCCTTTAATTAGTTTAAGGTTTGATAAGTTTGTAGCCATAATACTTACAAATATCTCAGTCCTTGCCTTCATATATTTTTCCAGCCATATCGCAGCAAGACAAGATCATTATGACATTGTCGTGTAAGTATGAAAAGAAATCTTTGTCCAGGTTTCATGTCATTGCATAAAAGATACATAGACATAGCTATAATTTTTGCATTTCCAAGTAGAGGAGTGTTAAATTGTTTTGCCTTCATTTCAGTCTTCTCTTGGCAAGAGGTGCTGATGTAGATACAAAGAATAATAAAGAAGAAACACCAGTAGAGGTAAATTATTACTTAACTTATGTTCAAAACCTCATAAAACAATATGGCTTAGCTTTAAAGTTAATTGAAGATTACTTTATATTCCACTAAGTTTTTTGTTCTTTTTTTTTGTGTAAATTGTTTTTTTTTAATGTTCTGCTAGATGAGAATAAACTATGCAAAGTTTGCTGCATTTATCTTTAATAGAGAAGAAGATATTTACCTGTTTGAAATATATTTGGTTGTTTTTTTTTGTACTTGTTGTGAATCATTGTCTTAAAGCAACGTTCATCTGATTCTTCTAATTGTCAAGGTCTATAATTTTTCTGACATAGCTGTGTCAATAAGAAGAATTAAATGAACATATTGTTTTATAACATTTTGAAAAGGGCAAAATAATCTTATGATGAATTATTTAAATATCCATTCTCACACCACATAATCTAAAAGTAATTTTAGCTGATTCCTTTTTCTTCCAAAGTGCTGTGTTAACAAAACTGGTCAGGTCTGGATGGCATTGAAAGTTAATCAGCAGCTTCGCAGTTTCGCTGCTAGAAAGTTGATCCAGCCAGAAAGATTGGTTGAAAGGTAAGTCTTGTTACTGGTCCCTACAGGTTTTTGTCTGGTAACATTCTGGATTAAATATTTATGTGAGTGCCCCCCTATTTTTTTGCTAAAGGTTTATTTTTTCTGTTATCTCTTTTGTTTGCCAATGTCATTGTTTTTGCCTTTTCAGAGATATAACAATGGGAAGAGAAAAAAACCCAATAGCTTGTGTGAATGCGGAGGATAATGAAGCTTGTCCAACAGATTACTTGTATGTGACAGAGAATGTGGAGACGAGCCCACTCAATATCAACTATGTTATTACTAGTTTACAGGTATGTATGGTGCATTCTTTGTAGAATATGACTTTTTTTTTGGGTCTTCCCTAGTTAAAAAAAGTGTTTTTTTTTGTCAAAAATCAAACACCCAACTCCTTAGCCCGTCGGTTAGTCTTGCACATTATCACATTACTATTAATACATTTTGTAAAACCATGTGTAAATTTTTTTATTCTTGGCATTTTAACAATCTGCTGTGTTGGTTGTTAATCTAAAAAATTTGATGAATCCCTTTGACAGAGCTGCCGGTGTAAAGATGACTGTTCCTCTATGTACTGTGTATGTGGACGAAGCAGCATCAAGTGTTGGTATGACAAGGTAACGTATCCTTTCTTATCTCGCATAATTTTTTAATATAGTCATCCCATTTTTTTTATGCACTATTAATTTTTTCATTTTTTTTTATTTCACATGTTAAACATATTTCATGATACATGTAATGAGATTGTTCTGAATATATTCATCCTTCAGATGGGTCGATTGACAGATGAGGTTAATCTCCTGGAGCCGCCACTTGTGTTTGAGTGCAACAGAGCGTGCAGGTGTTGGGTGAATTGTAATAACAGGGTTGTTCAGAATGGCATTACGTAAGAAGTTTTTTTTAGAAACACTTTATGAATTATAGGGTGATAAGGTTAATATTAATTTTCTCACGCTAGTTGTAATCTGTCTGAGCCATTCAGTAACTCTTTGACCACAGGTGTCGACTGCAGATGTTCAGAACTAATGGCAGGGGATGGGGAGTGAGAACATTGATGGACATACCAAAGGGAACATTTGTATGCGAGTAAGTCTCTCTTTTTTTTTTTAAAGTTTTGGGGGTTTTTGCTTACCCCCCCCCCTTTTTTTAATGACAATTTTTTTCTAAATTAATTCATTGTAAGAGCAAATCGTTAAATTTTGGGAACATATTTCATAAATTGTATTGTTTGGTTGTTTTATAATGAACAGGTATATAGGGGAGCTAATCTCAGACTCTGAAGCTGATAGAAGAGAAGATGACTCTTACCTGTTTGATTTGGATAACAAGGTATGCAAGTGTTGCAAAAGTTTATGGAAGAAATTAACAAATAGGATGTACTTAAATTTGATGAGGTGCTAGTAATTAAGCCAGAATGCCATGATGCAAATTTTGTGTTAGAATCCAAGCTAAGCCAGTAAGCTGTGCTGGCTTCAAGTCCATTTCACTGAGCTACACTGGGGATGTTCAGTAATAACCTTTTGGTTGGATCATGGTATAAAGACAGCAGCCTATCCTTTACATGGAAGGATCAAAATATTACGACTTAAAATCTTTATCCACAAGGCTTTCTCTTACTGGCTTACACTTATACATGTTTATGGTTACTTGGTGATTTTTGTAGTTTTAACAGTTTTTTGTGTGTAGCGGCTCTTAAAACTTTTTCACAGAAATATTAGAGCAGTGTAAATAGAAAGCTTGGAAATATTACTATATTTTTATATGTTTTAACATTTTTTTTAAAATGTGGTTGTCTGCGGTAAACACTAATTAACTACTTGATCTTTACTACAAATATTTGGGCTTGTATTAGTTACTAACTGTACCCTGCAAAACCTTTGCATATATATAGATCGTAGTTCAATTTTGAGGTCTTATTTTTTTTTGTTATGAATGAAATTGAAAAATTAATTAGTTATTGATTCTTTACCTTACAACTACTAAAGGATATATTGTTTAAAAAAAAATATCCTTTTGTGGGAATCGAACCAAGACAGGTCATAGTTCAATCTTAATGTCTTGTTATTTTTGTTATAGAGGAAATTAAAAAGCTAATTTGATTATATTTTTTTTTACAACTATCTAAAGGATGAATTATTTAAAAAAAAAGATCCATTAATGGTATTGCAGTGTAGGCTGCCAGCCTGTAGATCTGATTCATTAGCCATTTATCTATTGAATCACGCTTCTGACCCGACTTTTTAAAAATTATATTAAAAATTCCTTCCTTATTTTGAACTTGCACTAAATTCTAAGTCGTAGTCCTAGTAGCATAGTCCTACTTTTGAATTTTAAAACAAATAAAAGCACTATTTAATTTAAAAATAAAATGATATGATAGCTGTGAGTTTTTATTTGTGTAGAAATTAATCAGCCATTCTTTTTTTCATATTCAATTGACTTTTTAAAAGAATTTTTATTAGCGAAAATTTTTATGATGAATGGGTGGTATTTTTATCGTTGGATAATTTATTGATTATTACAACTATTTTTGTTTGCGGTTTTAAAAAACAGACAACTATAATTTGAATGCTAATATTTTATTATTACTTTTCAATATTTTAGACTTAAATGTTTCTTATTTAAAACCACAGGAACTAAGTTTTTAAAAAAAATTGATCGAATGGAGGCGCAGTATTCTTGATTCTTACTGTTGATCTCAAGTATATAGGAAGGCTTAGAAAATATCTATTTAGATGATTATTTTTGTGTCAGGTTGTTTGATGTCGGTTTATTCTATTTAGCACCTATTCCCTAATTTACCATTATCTGTATGTGTGACATTAATTTAAAGGACTCATGGAGCGTTGGTTGGAGCATGTTTAACAAAATGAATCTTGCTTCTGTTTTGTCTATTAGGATGGTGACACATACTGTATAGATGCCAGGAAGTATGGCAACATAAGTCGTTTCATCAACCACTTGTGTGAACCGAACTTAATTCCTGTCAAAGTTTTCGTTGAGCATCAAGATTTACGCTTCCCACGAATTTGTTTGTTCTCTTCAAGAGAAATTAAAGCATATGAGGAATTAGGGTAAGTACCTTCACATTCTGTGTATATTTTTTTTTTAGTGTACACATGGACCCATCTATGTTATTGTAAATCTAATTTCATTTTATTTCTGTCATTTTTTAAAAATAGATACGAAGGATATATTATATACATTTTGTATCTTAGATATTATTTTTTAATAGAACTAAAAGCTTTTTTAACATTTGCATTGTTGAGGTATTTATGTATAAAATCATCAGTTCAGAAGTTTGGAAATAGAAATGACCTCATTGCGTTCCCCCTGACTTTAGAAAAAAATATTCTTTCGGTGTTTACAAAGTCAGTTCTAATTACAATTCTTCAGATTTGACTATGGTGAAAAATTCTGGATGATCAAATGGAAGCATTTTACATGTGCCTGCAAGTCTCAGAAGTGTAAATACTCCTCTGAAACCATTAAGAAAACATTGGCTGACTACAAGCTGCGCTATCCAGATGAAGTTGTGGATATTTGAGCCGAGGTGTGTCTGTGTTTGATAGAATTTCTGCAGCTTGAATGCTACCCAGGTGAAACAGTACAAAAGAATGTTTGTGTGTGAGTACATTCGGTACATTAGTGGTCATTAACTATTTGCTCTGTGCAGTTTATTTTTTTTTTTTATTTCATGAAATGTGCTCAGGTTTTTAAAGGTATAGTTCATAATTTTTATTTTTTGTGCTTAGAGAACTTTAAGCTGGTCTTTATGATATTACATGTTTCTGTATCCATAGACAACCACAATCATGCGTTCTCATATTCTTTCTGTGGTATAAAGGAAACATCATTTTACTGATGTTTATTGTAATATATAAAAGTCGTCTGTAATAAACTATAGGTGTTAACCATTTTATTTTCTTCACTGCTTTTTTTCGCTCATTTTTAAAAAGTCTAGTTTCATATTTATGTTCATATTTCTTGCTTCACTCCAGTCATTTATTGTACAGATGAATTCCTTTAACTGATTTGTTTTATTTTCTTGTCATTTTGGAGACTTGTTACTTTCATTTTAATTACACCTTTGATTGATTTGTACAGTATATACAAAAAATCTAATTGTACAATTTGTATTGGTTACTGATAACTAAATTTCTACATATTTAAAAAAAATTGTTTAAAGATTAAAAAATGAATTTTTATGAATGTGCTGCAGGAATATTGTCCAGAAAATTGTTTTCTATTAGATATTTTGATTGTTTCTTGAAATATTTGACCAAATTTTATCAGATTTTGTTCTCTTTATTTTGTCATATTGTGATAAATATTTGTTTATGAAACAAAGGATAATTTATTGAAGAACAATCCAAAAATTCTCATTGCACCGGCCATCTAAATACAAAGAGATTGCAATTTGTATTGAAACACATCCCTGTTAAAAAAGTATTAGCTACGTTAGTTTTTCATTGTTAAATATGTAAGCTTGCTGAATTTCTTTCGAAATATGTTTTCCTTAATATAAAATGTACCCAGCCTAAATATTTCCTTAGTAAATTTCATGTTTGTCAAGATTTTAATTTTGACATCATTTGAATTCATGAAAGTGAATGTCAGAAAATATGATTTAGTTTTTGAAATATCTTTTAATATTTCAATGTTTGAAGAACATTGTGCATTTCAAGAGAGTTTTCTAATACAGTTTGCAGTTGAATGTGAATTATGGGTAATTCTTTTAAAATGCTCTCTCTAATTGTAAAGAATGTGACATAATGTATTTGTGAGAGTTTTTCAAAAACGTTTCAACATTGCTCAGTTTCTAAAGTACATGTGTAGGTCTCTTTATTTTTTTTTATTTTAAAACTATCTCAGAGGTGTAATGCACTGTTAGAATTGACTCTTTGCAGATCAAGAATTAGGATAGATGATAGTCAGTGTTTGCTTTAGACAGCAGTACAACAGTACTGGTGACACCATCCCAACTGTAGTACTGGTGACACCATCCCAACAGTAGCACTGGTGGCACCATTCCCAACAACAGTACTGGTGACACCATCCCAACAATAGTACTGGTGACACCATCCCAACTGTAGTACTGGTGACACCATCCCAACTGTAGTACTGGTGACACCTTCCCATCAACAGTACTGGTGGCACCAACCCAACAATAGTACTGGTGACACCATCCCAACAATAGTACTGGTGGCTCCATCCCTACTAGAGTATTGGTGACACCATCCCAACTGTAGTACTGGTGGCACCATCCCAACTGTAGTACTGGTGACACCATCCCAACAACAGTACTGGTGACACCATCCCAACAACAGTACTGGTATCACCATCCCAACAACAGTACTGGTGACACCATCCCAACTGTAGTACTGGTACCTGTTATCGTAGGATGCAGTGTCCTCCCTACCACATCAGTGGGTCTTGGAGCCCCACCTTTAGTAAGAAACTCACACTAGGCATTTAGGGCGTTTGATTGGATTTAGAAATCACATAAGAAAGGGAGCTGAGCAGCTGACCAGTTCTCACCTCCAAGGACCAAAACAAATTAAAATTATTTTTCAATAACAACACACTTGTTAATGTTTGCTGCAGATTTTTTTTAACTGTAACTTCATCTGTCCTGCTGAAGTTTTAATCCTTATCATCTACTTGATAGTGCTGGATGTTCATTGTAACTGAGCATTATTGTATTAATCAGTACTGTATTTATTATTGCACTGGAAAAATAATTTTTAAAATTATTTCATGTTGTATACATGGAGGAGGAGTACGCTGAAGTCCAGTATATGTTTCCGCTTTAGCTGATACTATAAATCTTCCCTGTTCTTGACTATTTGGCTGTTTTCTCGTGTATGTCTGTAAATAACATTTTGTAAATAACATTTAAATATACTTTTGAGAGACCACCAGTTGAGGTACACTGCACTACATGTGTCTGAAGGTATTCTTTACAATGCCATACCTGGGGACAGTTCAAAAACATATGTCCAGTAATGAATAGTTGTTTTATTGGTTCTCACTATTGAAACCGTCTAAGATTTTTAATGCCTGTGTAATCATGATATATTTTCTATAAAAGCAAATGAAGTGTATGTTCATTATTAAAAAAAGACTTCCTAATTTCTTTGCATTGTTTTTTTAGACTGCTCATTTTTCATTCATCTTCAGAACATTTTGGTTTCATTTAGAAAATTCATACACATATATATATAATATAATATAATATAATATGTATATATACATTTTTAATGTTTTTCTATTAGTTACAATGAGCTCCAGTGGCCTAGTTTGGTTACTTCCAACCTGAAATCTAGTTAGGATTCTCATAAAGCCTGAACTGTTGGGGTTGGTACCATCAGCTCTCAAACAAATATGCCTGGGCCAATAGTCGCGTAAATTTAAGCTGCCTTCATCTCATCATCCGCAGATAAAATATTTGCATCATGTTATCATCCACAGATTATAATTTTTTTGTTTTTATTTGTACATGAATCACACATCCCACTGTACATTGATATTTGCTGACAATATTTTGATGGATGGCATAATGAAATAATACGGTTGTCTTTGTTTCATTTCTCATCATCAATGTATTTTAACATTGAGTATTGCATAGATGAAATATAATTATGGAAGATAGGCGGTGCACCAGATTCAGCAGTGCCTCGTGTGTTTTAGAATAACAAAGTGCTTAGATTTGTCTATGTGCCGAGTACATGTACTTTGTGATGTTATTGAAATGAAAGTATGGACTGTGTGTGAGTTTACCTAAACAGCACTGATTGTTGTTTTACTTGTGTGTTTTTGTTTTGTAATTCTTTGCTGACTTTTTGAGGGGGGGGGGAATTTTTGTGTTTGCTGTTAGTATCAACTGTGTTGATGCTTTGGAAAAAATAATGCAGACAAACCCAATATAGATTTGAGTGTTGTCTTCTTATCTGTTTTTATTGTAAAGATGTATTTACGAGATATCGTCTGATGGTTCCATGAACTTGTCCATACGTTCATGTACTTTCATAGTATTAATGATTTCAACATGCATTGATGTTATATTTCTTTAATTATTCCACTGCCAGGTTTACGTATGTACGTGAGTTGGATTAGATTTTTGGAATTCGAAATGAATGAACCAACGCCAACAATATTTTTAGTCACACAATGAATAGAGTTGTTATGTCTGTGCTGTAGAGACGTTGTTTGACATGTCATTCTATAAATATATTTTGAACAGGTTTTTTTTTTTTTGTCACCATTAAAACTGAATTTATACAATAAATTTACGTTGTTCTTTTCAATTTACTTTGTGCTGTACTTAACAAAAAAAAAAACAATGCATAAAGCAAACTATAAAAATAGTTTATTAATCTCAAATACAAATGTTTTTATAACTTGGAAAAAAAAAGATATGAAAAAATTATATTTGCATGGCTGCCAGTTAGGATAATTTATATCCATATAAATATCTAAATATTTTTTCATCCAATTCTGTAAACATTTTTTGGTTTCAAATTGTAAACCCCTGCCAGCTGGTACCAAAAAATCTGGAGAGCAGTGGATACATTGAATACCTGAACAAAGTATAAAGGAATGCATCTATGTAAAAACAAAACCAGAATTGACACGGTAATGCCCCTTCTAGTGATCTCTGCTTAACAATTTGGTCGAAACCGGTTGATATCCGCTTCAGGAATGTTGTTGATATGAAATATATATACACACGAGGCACGGCCTGATCTGCCGCACTAGGTCTCCACTTTTAATTTATTCTTGTCACGGTTGGCGTACTTGACCAAAGCATAGACCGCTCCCACGCTTAGAACTGTGGCTCCGGCCACCGCTGCGCCAGTCAGGAAGTTGTCCACCTGAAAGACGCATGCTCATGGTGTACGATTTAAAAAAACAACAACAAAACAACAACTGACTTGCAACATCCCGTTAACATATCACCCCATTAGTTTGTCCTGTCAGTAGGACTAAGTTTGGGAGGGGTGGGGGGAAAGAGAGACTGGTACATTTCTCCGAAGCACACATGAATGGGGATCCGTTCACCGAATTACGCTTGGGAGGGGGGGGGGGACGACGGATGGCCGAGTGGTGTAGATACTCGACTGTCGACCTGAGAGTCCTGGGTTCAATCCTCGGTGAGGCTCATGGAATTTTTCCTGGTGAAATTTGTTTCAAAGTCGTCCTACAAGTCCACCCTGATTTAAATGGGTACCTGACTTAAGTTGGGGAAGTAAAGGCGATTGGGTGTTGTGCTTAATCCCTTCATCAGAGGTTATAGAAACATGAATTCTACACTTCATCTGCCCCGATGGCACGTTATGTCTAAGGGGCCATCCATAAAAGACGTCCACACAAAGGGGGAGGGTGGTCCAGTCAAAAGTGGACAAAGGGGGGGGGATAAAAATAGCAAAAGAATTGGTGGACGTCTTTTATGGATGACCCCTAAGGGAACTTTTTGGTTTGGGAAAGGTGGGGGAGGGAGGAGAGAGGAGCCAAGTGTGACACGCAATGATAAAGAAAGGTAAAAATCCGTTACGTAATAAGTGAAAGGCCCATCAAGGCCCTACGCGTGCACAATTTTGTTTTTGTTGTCATTTAAAAACAAATAAATTTATCGATGTAATTTGAAATTTTTGTTTTTTTAATGAATTTTGTTGTTTGCTTGGGATCTCATACACCTTTGATTCAGCCCAGTAGCGTGAAAATTCTACAGGAGGGGCCAGGCATTCTACAGCAGAGGCCAGGCAATAGCAATGGGGCAGGTAATACATTTTACTAAGTAGAACAAATAAGCAGGGGGCCCCTGCCCCCTCCACCCACACGCTACGGGCCTGCTTTGAGTGCGTCGAGGGGTGGGGGTAAGGGGGCTTAATGTATTGTTACTGTGTGTGAGATCCCATTAACACATGTTGTCTTAAACACAGGGGCTGTCCTTTATTTATGTCAACACATTTTTGCCATTTTTACCCCCCCCCCTCCCCCTTGTCAACAACTTGTCAAACTTCTAGAGACCCCCCCCCCCTATAAAATTACGTCAAATTTGATTACCCCCCCCCCTAAAAAAGGTGGCTTCCAAAATGTTTATGTGGCAAAATTAGTAGGAATATAGTTAGTTTAATTAAAATACTGAATGTTAAGCGAGTGTGTAACACAGGACTACAAACGCTGTTTAATTTTCCTTTATTTAAGTAATTATATTAAATTTAAAATTAAATTTGTTGACGTCAACTTTTCTTGAACTCCCCCCCCACCCCCTTGTCAACAATGTCAAAAATTTTCTGACCCCCCCCCCTATTTTGTTGACGTAATTAATGGACAGCCCTACATCGAAACGTGCAGTGTGTTCCCCCCCCCCCCCCCCCATGAATTCACCGGACAATTTAACTCTGTAAACTGTTAAAAATATTATTTGAATATTTTTCTTTTTGTTTTTTATTTAAAATTTTTTTTTTTAAACTAGTGGTTCTGAAAGTGTGGGCCGCAACTGACTGGTTGGTCGTTGACAGGATTCGATTTAACGCCGGGGATATCTCCTGGCACTGAGAACCTTCATCCCGGGCTTTTTAGCTAATATATATATATCCACTGCCAGGGGATGAAACCATAAGACATTTATCCCCGGCTCTGCAGAAATTTTTTTCAGCCCCGGCACTGATGGTGGATGAATATTAGGCGGGTTGCAACTAAATTGGAATTTATCATTCAAGGGTTAGATAATCCACATATATAAATGCATACTTGCATCTCCATTTCTCTATGTGTCACTAAAATAAACGTTTTTTTTTTGTTCTGCAAAAAATTAAAAGGGAAAAAAATCTAATACATAAAGTGATAAAATTAAAGACAATTTATTTTTTTTTTGTTCTTTACATGCAGTTTTTTTTATTAAACAGTTGGGTCCCCAAAAATATGTTTTTTTCCCCCCACTGGTGGGTCTGTTAAAATAAAACAGTCTTAATAAAGGCGTATATTTTTGAGAACCCCTGCTATAAAATCATAGAAATATTTATAGAATTTCGACATCTTCAATCGTTGATTTATTACAAGGAGCCGTCCATTAATTACGTCAATAAATGGCAGCACCACATTGTAACCCCACCCCTCAAACAAGTGTTAAACTTTTGGTAACGGGAGGGGGGGGGGGACAGTCAAGTAAAATTACGTCATTAACCTCCCCCCACACACACACGGCTCTTAAAGTACAACCTTATAATTACATAAATAAATAAATATTTATATATATACACTTCCCCCATCACAAATATAAACGTTAAAGAACTAAATTCAAACTCCGCCCCCCCCCCCTAAATGTAATCATTGTAATCTAAGTTGTCTAATTTAACGCTATCAGTATCCAGAGACACAGCATCTGGACAGGGCGTGCTTGGGGGGGGGGGGGAGTTGAAATTGGCGACCCCTTTTCGAGTGGTCACTACTATACATCCATTAATATTGTACACAACTGTAGCACACTGATGTAGGCCAACCCAAAGTCACCCTATGAACTGGGCCTTGGAGCAAAAGACTCAAATGGGGTCCCCATGCTAAGTTATGCATATGTATGTGTTCATATTATACGTGTACGGTAGACTTTTGACAATGCGGATCAAAATTATCCGGCTACCACACTATACGGCATAGTAAAAAGTATATATTCACAGTAAATGAATGATTATAGGTAGTTTTGATTATAGATAGTTTTGATTATAGATAGTTTTGATTATAGATAATTTTGATTATAGATAGTTTTGATTATAGATAGTTTTGATTATAGATAGTTTTGATTATAGATAGTTTTGATTATAGATAGTTTTAATAAAGGTGAAAATATATAAATAAAAAAAAAGATGTTCAACAATGTATATAAGGCAGCTAATTATTATGTACTGAAGAACTACGGCTTATCCGGCTTTGGCAGTACCGGGAATGCCATTGCGAAACATTAAGTCGGATAGTCGAAAGTCTACTGTATCTTTCCAATAAAATAATATTGCATTGCTAGATTTAGAAATGTATTTTAAATAAAAGGCAATAGTAAAAATTATTGTCCAGGGTGATTACATTGAATTGTTTTGTTTAGCTTTGCCTAGCTAAATCCACAACCAACGGTTGTAACATAGTGCATCTTCAAAATCTAATCGTATCCGTTATAGATTAGTGAATGAGCGCTCTGCCGACAGAAAATATCTGACAGAGTACTCAGACTGACATCCACAATAGACAATGTCAATTTTTTTTTCTTGTTTTAATATTGTAAAACCGTGGGGGGGGGGGGGAGATCGAAATGTCCAGTGTAGAATTGTCTGGGGTTGAAATGTTAAAGGTAAAATTGTCTGGGGTTGAAATGTTAAAGGTAAAATTGTCTGGGGTTGAAATGTTAAAGGTAAAATTGTCTGGGGTCGAAATGTCAAGGGTAGAATTGTCTGGGTTCGAAATTCCAGTGTAGAATTGTCTGGGGTCGAAATTCCAGGGTAGAATTGTCTGGGGTCGAAATGTCCAGTGTAGAGTTGTCTGGGATCGAAATGTCCAGTGTAGAATTGTCTGGGATCAAAACGCCTAACAACCAATACAAAAGTGTCTCTGTATATGTGCCTGAATTTTTGCACTCACGACAATCTGTATACATGTTCCACCACAAAGTGCGATATCTGGACATTTGTCAGGACTCACCCGGACTATCTGCTACTAAATATCCATGTGGTTTGGGGTGGTGGAGGGGGTCAGGGTCCCAGTCGTCGGATAGCCACAGATCCCTTCTCAAATTCGGAATCTAACATTTTTTTGTTTGTTTCGCTGAATGATTTATTTGTGTGGAGTACTATAAACAAAAGACAATTTATGATTAGTTTACAAACACCGGCTTACCTGGTCGCTTTATTTAGGCTTAGTTTACAAACACCGGCTTACCTGGTCACTTTTGCACCGACCGTATCTGCACCAGTTAGCAAAGTGTTCACAGTTGTCGAAAATAATATTGTAGCCAACGCGACCCAACTTTTCCTTGGCCCGTGCAACAATTTTCTCAGGATTCAGTGAACTGAGGACCACACAATAAATGCATTCTATTAATTGTAGCCCTTTGGCTCTTCAAGTTCTAGATCTTTACTTTACACGTTACTTTGTCACACACAGGAGGCAGATGTCTTCTTTGAAATGCTTAGTTTGTGCTTGACATGCACACACGCACGCCTGCACACGGTTTGGAAAAAAAAATACTCAGTGGTACAACTAAACCATTATATCTAATGAGGATGTATGCATATGTATGATTAGTAAATAGCCTTGGACATAACCCTATCGTTATCTAATCATTAAAAAAAACGACGCGGCCTATTAGTACGCAATAACGCATGCCAAGTAAAAAAATTCTGCAGTCCCTAGTCAAAGTACTCTCTAATTAGCTAAAAAATGCCGCTTTTTGGCTTGTTAAAGGGGAAGTCACTTTAGCGTAAATTACTCCCCCCCCCCCATCCTTATCTTTTTTTTTCTTAACACTGTGTGTCACACTTCGACAGTCTAACTATTATTACTGCAATATAACTTTGTATTGTATTAGATATTCAAAGGAAAAAAAAGGTAAAAATGATAATAGTTCAGGGGTAGCATTCCAGCTTTGGGTGACCACTCGCAATAACAATTTTTTTTTGAAGCAAAATCAATGGTTAAAAACTGTCAGGCAGTTTACCTCCACTTGTCGTCACAGTTATTGATTTCTGCTGTGTCATCCCCCACAACTTCCCAGAAATCTTCGATGCAGACTTTGGCTTTGTCAAAACTCTGGCCACATATGGTGAATACATGTTTCGGTCTGACGTCACCGTTTATCCCATCATTCTCTTCGCCTGCCAGGTGGATTATCTTACCATTACCTGAGGGAAGTTAAAAAGTACACTTACGTGTAAAGTTCCCACCTTTATCTTTAGTATATTGAAAGTATGTGTACTGATCTTACTGTCATCTTAATCAGAGGTTTTCAACCTGTGGTTCCCTGGGGGTCCGTGGGAAGCTTCAAAGGGGTCCGTGGTCAAGTCAAGGAAAGTTGTGATTTTTTTTTTACAAAGTGTTTATTGGTTTGGTTGATTGGTTAGCTTTTAGCTAAACAGAAAAACATTAGCTATGCCAATGTTTCAGGCACAGACCAATAATGTACATAATTGAAAACTTCGCTGGTATTTCCTTATATTTTCGTCTGAAGTCTGAAGACTGCATACTACATGTACTTGTGCAGTGAGTTTTTAAGCCATGTCATCTTGGCAATATTTCTTACTTACTGAGCCTAGATCTAAAACTAAGCATAGATTGGCTAGAAATAATCTTAGACAAAAGTTTTTGATATCAGATTGCTGGTATACACTTCGCATGTTAATTTAAAATGACACCAACAGATTGTTTAGGTTGGTAGTAGATTTTTCGTAAATTGCTAATATGGAAATAGGCCAGAGCGATAATAGGGACTTATCACAAACGCATCGATGAAACCGTGCAAAATCTAGCGATGAACCTATTATGCTGTTGTTATGTAACTTGCTTATGTGACAAATACTTTATAAAACGTTGGTAAACAATTCAATTTGTATTTGTTTTATTTTAGTAGTCGATTTAATTTTAAAATGTGAGTTTTCGTCATCAGAATGAAATATTTTTTACAGATAATTACCTCTAATAACCCTCTGTACTCTGAAACTTTGTCTCTAATTTTTTTTCATGGTGAGATCTGAGTCAACGGGACTAAACTGTTGTTGGTCATGTGTTTATCAATATTTGTATAAGTAAACTGTCCAAGGCTAGTAGCATGGAGAAATTTGTGAGGAGGAAAACTGACCAAAACCTGGAAGATTCTGATCAAACAGCCAAAGAAGGACGAAAAAGAAAACAGCGCAAGTATAATCCAGAACATATACCATTCGGCTTCACCGCAGTGGGGACCGATGCTGATCAACCACTTTTTTTTATAACAAGTTTTGCCTGTAACTTAGGCTAGGCCTACCGTTTAGCAGAATTTAAGTAGATTGCATCCGCAAACATAAGACATGGTCTGGCCCAACCTGAGGTACGAAAAGTTGAGGCCAGGAGCCTTGGGCAATGGGGGTCCGCCACCAGAACTTGGAATGTCTGTGGGGTCCGCAGCATAAAAAAGGTTGAAAACCTCTGATCTTAATCATACCTGAAGTATGTACGTACACATTGTGTGTGAGAGAGATGCATAATGTCGCTACACTGATTGGTCTGTCGTAATGTCGCTACACTGATTGGTCTGTCGTAATGTCGCTACACTGATTGGTCTGTCATAATGTCGCTACACTGATTGGTCTGTCATAATGTCGCTACACTGATTGGTCTGTCGTAATGTCGCTACACTGATTGGTCTGTCATAATGTCGCTACACTGATTGGTCTGTCATAATGTCGCTACACTGATTGGTCTGTCATAATGTCGCTACACTGATTGGTCTGTCATAATGTCGCTACACTGATTGGTCTGTCATAATTATGCCAAAAATGACGTGACTGCTACAGTGTGTGTGTGTGTGTGTGTGAAGTCCCTGTAAGGATGAGATGAAACCTCTTACATCCTATAAACCACTAATGGGACGGTTTTTATGGTGCCCTTATTTCATCCCCACCATAGCCGATAGTGCAATGGCCATGGAGGCACCACGGGGAGATATATCGAGAACTTGAGCCAAGACCTGAAAAATTTTCCTTGGTCCTCACCGGAGATCGAACCAGGTACCTTCTGGTCGAAGGGTCGAGCTCGATAGATGTCATGCCCCCCCCCCCCGACCCACTACAATGGTCCAAAGGCTTCCCCCTTTAGGTGGCAAAGTAATTACCGCACGAGGGGGACCGTCCCACCAAGGGCGTATTCATGGGGGGGCAAGGGGGGCATTTGCCCCCCCTTACATTTAAAACAAAAAGGCCTAAAGTTGTTATTTGCCCCCCCCCCCTAAAAAATTCCTAGCGACGCCCATGCCACCAACCCTTATTATAGTTACGCCATAATGGTCTGCTATAATGTTGTAACATACATAATGGTCTGCCATAATGTTGTAACATACATAATGGTCTGCCATAATGTTGTAACATACATAATGGTCTGCCATAATGTTGTAACATACATCATGGTCTGCCATAATGTTGTAACATACATAATGGTCTGCCATAATGTTGTAACATACATAATGGTCTGCCATAATGTTGTAACATTGTTAGTAAATTATCATGAAATCACCGCTAATAACCAAATAAATCAATAACCAGCCCATGAATAGAACTTAAAAATATCACAAAGAAAAAGCTGAACATATTTACCAATATAAATCCCCCAATGAGAATAAAACAGTTTTCGTTTGAATTGTACTCTGTCTCCCAACCTCAGATCTTCCAACACACGTTTGTTATGGTAGTAGTTTTTCTTCAAACCAGCCATTTCCATGCATAAACCGATTTTTTTATTCGTGATGTCAATTAGATAAATCCGGTTAACAATCTTCAAAAATATAATCTGAGCCTTTGCACGCAAACAGTGAAATTGTAGGCGCAGACATCAAACTTTATGAACCTACCTATCTTCCCGTTATTTAATTGCTTTTTTTTTCCTGGGAAAATATCTTTATTAAAAAAAATTGAAAATCGGGTAAATCCAAAGATGTATGCACAATAATACATATCTATGTGTACAATGATACTGCTTTGCCCATACCACAGAATATAAAGTATACAGAATGCACATCATAAATTAAAATGATTTCCCCAAAAAGCCACCATATTTATGTATTATTCTATTGTGTCAAATTGTGTGCTACATTAAAGTGAAAATGGCATTATTTTTTTTGTATCTTTGGTATTGTTGTAACCCTCTTCATCTAACACACGGCGCTGCACAATTCGTCACCTGGACAGGTGTGTAAATAAGAGATGGGGTGAAACAACTGTCGCTCCCCTCCCCTCCTCTGGCGCTAGCAACAGGACGATGAGTCGAGACCAGTCATGTGACCTGATTTGAAAAAAAGGGGGGGGGGAATCTACTTCGGACCTTGGGTATAAGCAGTGACAAGAGAAAAAGTGGACAGTAGTTACTTAGCATTTAGGAAGTTATTTTTAGAACGAGTTCGCTACCTTAACGTAACACGTTCGACTCGCTTGGACAGTAGTGATTTCTTCATCTGGATTTATTAGTTTAGTTGTAGATTTAATGCTCGTGAATTTGTAGTAGTGAATAAAGTATTGGTGTAGTGATTGAACCCACGTGCCTTGAGTCATTCTGTATATAATATAAAGTTACTACAGTATAGTACTTTGTAAATAGAGATGCATTTTCTGTATGATTTATATTCTGTGGTCCATACCACGTTAACATTTAGGCTTGCAGCAGTAAATCAACAAAAAGTAAAAACATTAACTAGTTAATGTTATGCCTCACATGCTTAGACGTCGCAATGCACTATCATTTTCGATTCTCCATCAAAATATGACATGGAAACTGAATGTTTACTTCTGCTAGTGTCCCTGTCGTCCATGTCTGAAAATAATGACGTAGACCAGAGTCGATTTCAGGGTGTTTTTTTTTGGAGGGTAAGGGAGGGGATTCTATTAGGGGCCCCAGGAAAGAAAAAGAACCTGTCAAGACCACCGCTTGCAAAATCTTGTATCTTGTAGTCTCTAGCATCTAGGGTCCTGCTAACCCTCACCCTCAGCATAGGGCTTCCAACAATTGTTTAGAATGTCCATAGTTACATAAAAAAAACTGACGTTATGTGAAATTTGTATTTTTAATACAAATCTTGAGTAGCGAGATGGCTGGGAAAATATGTACTTTTTTTTTTATTTAAACCCATCCCTGTAACGATGAGATGAAATCTCTAAGATCCTGTACACTACTACTGGGACGTTTTTTTATGGTGCCCTTCTTTCATTCCCACCATAGCCGATAGTGCTATGACCATGTATTACCGCATGACCAACCATCCCCGCTGAGGAAGGGTGTGTAAGGATGAGATGAAATCTCTTAGATCCTACAAACCACTAATGGGACGGTTTTTATGGTGCCCTTCTTTCATCCCCACCATAGCCGATAGTAGCCGATAGTGCAAAGGCCATGGAGGCACCACGGGAGATATATTGGGAACTTGAGCCAAGACCTGAAAAATTTCCTTGGTCCTCACCGGAGATCTAGCCAGGCACCTTCAGGTCGACAGTCGAGCGCTCTACCGCACGACCATCCGTCCCGATGCGGAGGAAGGGTAGCGGGGAGAAACTGTATAATTTTAAATCTCAGGTGATTATGCAATGACAAAAAAGGCGTGGTCAGTTTGAATACATAGAAATAAACTAACATAACATCCGGTGCAGTAAAGCAATAGATTGCGACAGACCCGTAGCGTGCCGGGGGGGCAGGGGCCGGGCCCCCCTGCTTTTTGTCTGGCCCCCTCTGCTTATTTGTTCTACTTAGTAAAATGTATTACCTGCCCCCCCTGTTATTGCCTGGCCCCTGCTGTAGAATGCTTGGCCCCTGCTGTAGAATGCTTGGCCCCTGCTGTAGAATGCTTGGCCCCCTGCTGTAGAATTTTCACGCTACGGGGCTGTATTGCGACGACTTACGGGATGACTATGATGCAATATACTATGCACACGATAAATCATTTCCTTGGTTTCTTTTTTAATATAAATCTGATCCGGATCTTAGTGAATCACTCCCAAAGCTAGTGGAATAATATAATTAAAACTAGTTTCCCTGTATCATGTGTATTAGTGATTGCTATGATTAGCGTTAGATGGATCATGTGACAGCTACTGTGCTGGGTCAAACACACTTTCGGGCCGTACCTTACGCATGGGCAGTAGTTATATTATGTCTGGTTTATTCACGTCGCTAATTATTACCCAATGAATATAATGGGCTACATGCATACAAAGGTGGACGGATGGTCGTGTGGTAAAAAGTCGATCTGAGGGTCCCTAGTTCGATCTCCGGTGAGGACCAATGGTTATTTCAGGTCCCCGCTATATCTCCCTTGGTGCCTCCATGGCCATCTCACTATCGACTATGGTGGGGATGAAAGAAGGGCACCATAAAAACCGTCCCATTAGTGGTTTATAGCAGGGCCGCTTTATCCTATAGACACAGTAGGCACTGTGCGTAGGGCCTGCGGACTTTTCAAGGGCCTACGAAAGCCAGAACATAAAGTGAAAAAAACAAATGCATTCTTGAAAAATATTTAAAAAAATGAAATCGGGAGGGCCTACGGCTTTGAAAGTGCCTAGGGCCTACGACTTTGAAAGTGCCTAGCGCCTACGACTTTGAAAGTGCTTAGCGCCTACGACTTTGAAATTACCAAGCGCCTACGACTTTGAAAGTGCCTAGCGCCTACGACTTTGAAAGTGCTTAGCGCCTACGACTTTGAAATTGCCTAGCGCCTACGACTTTGAAAGTGCCTAGCGCCTACGACTTTGAAAGTGCTTAGCGCCTACGACTTTGAAATTACCAAGCGCCTACGACTTTGAAAGTGCTTAGCGCTTACGACTTTGAAAGTGCTTAGCGCCTACGACTTTGAAATTACCTAGCGCCTACGACTTTGAAAGTGCTTAGCGCCTACGACTTTGAAAGTGCCTAGCGCCTATGACTTTGAAAGTGCCTAGCGCCTACGACTTTGAAAGTGCTTAGCCCCTACGACTTTGAATGTGCTTAGCGCCTACGACTTTGAAATTGCCTAGCGCCTACGACTTTGCAAGGTAAGGCACCCCAAATGTAATTCTGTCCAGGGCCCACGATCACAGTCGTACATTCAGATGTCTCTACAAGGACCCCGACATGTAAATGTCTCTACTAGGACCCCGATACAACTTAAGTACGCCTCTAATTACAAGTATAAAACTCATAATTGTGACAGAATTTAGTCTACATGTATCATAAACATAGCTACATGACATAATAAAACGGGATTTCCCGATGATCTATTTCGGGGAAATTTAGGAAACTATGTGGTTGTATGAGAGATAAGGTTACGATCTGTGTCAACACATTCTGTTTACTTTTCCTTAAATCTATTCAAGGCTGGATATAAATTTATATATTCAATAAACCTCATTGGAGCTCATAAGAAAGATTTTGAATTTATATTTTGTAAGGAATTAAAAAAAAAGAATGTCTACACGGACTTTACACTGTTGATTTAAAGTTAATGCGAAGATTTGTTTGTTGGCATTGGTTTATTGCTGTTTATTCTTACTTTTTATAGTAGGATAATAAGTTGGATGAGACAAAATAATGCTACAATTTCCATTTAATCAGTTTGTTGAACTATTTACAATTAGGCCTGGACGAATAGATAATTATTCCTGTTTTATCTTTTGCTAATATTTTGTTATAAACGTTATTTTTAAGATTATAGGCTATACTATTACATGCAAAAAAAAAACGGATATTTTTCATTACACGTATGCAAAGAGAAAAAAATTACTGAGATAATTAACGAACATAAAAAAGAAGAAAAAAAGTATTATATGTAGTAAAACAAAATGTATAATTTCTTTAAAAATACAGATTTTTAAAACTTTATACATCTTATACACAAATTACGTACCTCCCCCCCAACCCATTCTCTGACACCTCAGCAACCCTTCTCCCTCCCCGGGAACTACGTAATAAATGACCCCCCCCACCCACCCCCACCGAAGAATAGGAATATAATTGATAATCAAGATAATAAAAATCTAAACTCTGAAATCCATCTATGCATTTAGTTAAAAATACGTAGCACACACTATGTAGCACATACTGTGTAGCAAACACTTTGTTGCACATAGTGTGTAGCACGTACTATGTAGCACATACTGTGTAGAACATTATGTAGCACACATTAAGTAAAAACATAAAGTAAATTAGACTAATTCACATTAAATGAGATTGTTTAACAAGAGTATATCAATATTTCTAGGTCATAAAAGTTATACAATAGTATATCGATATTTCTAGGTCATAAACATTATACAAGAATATATCAATATTTCTAGACCATAATAGTTATACAATAGTACATCAATATTGCTAGGTCATAATAGTTATATAATAGTATATCGATATTTCTAGGTCATAATAGTTATACAAGAGTAAATCAATGTTTCTATGTCTAAGAGATCTTAAGAATGCTGAATGAAGAATTCAAACAAGAAACTTCAACCAAACACGAAATCAATGAAATTGTTCAAGAGCAAGATAAAAAGATATTAGCAACTGCAGAAAAAGAAAAGGTATTTATTATAATAGTTCACTTCACAGATTATATTATTTAACCTGTGATTCACTCTAATTAACTTAGCTTGCTTACATTTCTTTACAGGATTCATCAATAATGAAATTTTCTGTGTAAAAGTATTTTTTGTTGTTGTAAACTTATATTTTTTTCATGTTTCTTTGTCTAGGGAAATGAATATTATAAAAACGGTGATTTGAAGAAAGCAGTTGAGGCCTACACTCGAGGTCTCCAGTTTGATCCAACAGACAAAGTTTTACTTTCCAACAGGTCATTGGTCTTCTTAAAGCAAAATAAGTAAGTGTAAATCTGTGTAACTCAGTGTAAATCAGTGTAAATCGATGTAAATCAGTGTAAATCGGTGGAAATCAGTGGAAATCAGTGTAAATAGGTGTAAATCAGTGGAAATCAGTGTAAATAGGTGTAAATCAGTGTAAATAGGTGTAAATCAGTGTAAATAGGTGGAAATCAGTGTAAATAGGTGTAAATAAGTCAATCAGTAGATGAGAAGTTCTATTTCTTTAAAAACATTTATGGGAACACGACATTTCTATATATAATAAATGGATAATTTTTTTTAAATTTTAATCACATTTATTGGGTTAGTTTTTAAATGGAAACGAAAGAATAGTTTAACATGATCACATTACTGGTATTTACAGGCACACAGGAGACTTATAATAAACATAATTTCTTATATTCAGCACTAAGTAAGTTTGTTTGATGTTCACGCTGTTGATACTGTTTCTATATAGTGACACTTTAGTCGGTTACATTACCGTTAATACTGTTTCTATATAGTGACACTTTAGTCGGTTACATTACCGTTGATACTGTTTCTATATAGTGACACTTTAGTCGGTTACATTACCGTTGATACTGTTTCTATATAGTGACACTAGTCGGTTACATTACCGTTGATACATTACTGTTGATACTGTTTCTATATAGCGACACTTTAGTAGGTTATATTACCGTTGATACTGTTTCTATATAGCGACACTTTAGTAGGTTATATTACCGTTGATACTGTTTCTATATAGCGACACTTTAGTAGGTTATATTACCGTTGATACTGTTTTATATAGCGACACTTTAGTAGATTATATTACTGTTGATACTGTTTCTATATAGCGACACTTTAGTAGGTTATATTACCGTTGATACTGTTTCTATATAGCGACACTTTAGTAGGTTATATTACCGTTGATACTGTTTCTATATAGCGACACTTTAGTAGGTTATATTACCGTTGATACTGTTTTATATAGCGACACTTTAGTAGATTATATTACCGTTGATACTGTTTCTATATAGCGACACTTTAGTAGGTTATATTACCGTTGATACTGTTTCTATATAGCGACACTTTAGTAGGTTATATTACCGTTGATACTGTTTCTATATAGCGACACTTTAGTAGGTTATATTACCGCCCTGTTTTGGTACATCTTATGTCTCCATTGAACGAACCCAATAATTAGTTATAAATAAGAAATATGAAGAAAACAATGAGAGATGCATAATGTTCATATTTGGACCAAAATAAATTTAGAACTTTTGGTATGGTAGGTATTTTTTTTATTTTGAATATCTTTTTTTTTTACTAAACTTTTATTCAAACTTTCTGTGTGTGGATTTGTTACCCCCCCCCCCCCCTTAATCTTTTAAAATTTATATAAGATTTTATTTTACAAGATGAACTGTGGTGGTATACGTTATTGTGAGCGACGCACTGTTAAAAATGTGAGTTCGACATAAAGGGTTAAAATTTCATATAGTCCTGTCACTTACCTATGTCTTTCGTTCTGCCATTGCATTAATTGCTATGGTTGCAAACGATAAAAGGGTGCTGCGAAAAACTACCACAGTCGGTGGCGCTCGGTGTGGGCTCTACATATGCCGCTCCTTTTTCCACGGCCGAATATACTTAAGTGCAAATGATGCCGCCCCTGGATAGAAGCAAAAAAAAAAGTGCCGCCCGTAGAGGAGCGCCAACTCCGCCCCCCCTTCGCCCCTCTACTTATGCCATTAGTCCCAGTCGGATATAGAGATCATCATCTCAGCCAGGGCCTGTCTTTTACGTTTTCGGAGGATCCGCGTGCAAGGCATATGTAGGGATCTGTGCAAGGGGATCTGTGCAAGGCATATGTAGGGATCTGTGCAAGGGGATCTGTGCAAGGCTTATGTAGGGATCTGTGCAAGGCTTATGTAGGGATCTGTGTAAGGCATATGTAGGGATCTGTGCAAGGCATATGTAGGGATCTGTGCAAGGCATATGTAGGGATCTGTGCAAGGCATATGTAGGGATCTGTGCAAGGGGATCTGTGCAAGGCATATGTAGGGATCTGTGTAAGGCATATGTAGGGATCTGTGCAAGGCTTATGTAGGGATCTGTGTAAGGCATATGTAGGGATCTGTGCAAGGCTTATGTAGGGATCTGTGTAAGGCATATGTAGGGATCTGTGCATGGCTTATGTAGGGATCTGTGCAAGGCTTATGTAGGGATCTGTGCAAGGCTTATGTAGGGATCTGTGCAAGGCATATGTAGGGATAAATGTCTACTAAATTGGGCACTTGTGACTAGGGCCTTTAAATATCTTTGAAGTTTCTGCTAATAATAAAAATGTCGTTTCGGCCTTAGAAAAACTTAATTTCATAGTTTTCAATGACTTTGAAGATGGAGTGTAAGGATAACAATGACCCAATTATGTACAGCAATATTATTTTAAGTCTCACTGGGCGAACAGATAGCAGTAATGTCGGAAATTGGTCAAAATCGATCAAGTTGAGGGGGGGCCCATTCGGTATAATTTGCATTGTGAGGCTCACCAATGCCTAAGACTGCAACCTAGGCTGGGAGAATTTTGTAAGGAGGGAAATATGCGAAAACGCTATCAGGGCTACTGATTTAAAAAATTTGGTCCATAATATTTCACAATCGACCCCGTTAACAAGGGCCTCGTGATAATTAAGACAGGCCCTGACCTTATCCCTAGAAAGACACTTTCAATGTAAGCGTTTGAATGTTTAGGTTCGCAGAATGTGAGGCGGACTGTACATTATCACTGAGACAAGACCCGCTGTACGTCAAACCTTACTTGAGACGCGCCTCTGCCAGATCTAACTTGGGGAAACTCGCCGAAGCTGTTGAAGATTTTAAACGAGTTGTCGAACTTGAACCCAACAATGAACAAGCAAAGTCTGAAATAGAGCGTTTACAGAAGGTAAGAGTTTCTTAGGATAAAATTAGAAGTATGGAGAACAAGTCTTTCTTTTGATCTTTATTGACTAATAAATAAAAAGGAAAACAACAATAACAACAACATTAATATCACAGTATCACTTCACTTAGCACATCTAAACTGGTTGGCATATTAATACCTGTAGATAAACCTAACTTATAAATATTTGACTTCTAAACATTAATATCACAGTGCCACTTCACTCAGCACACCTAAACCGGTTGGCATATTAATAATACATGTAGATAAACCTAACTTATACATTTTTGACTTCTAAAAATAATAATTTGCTATTTGACTACAAGATTGTTTAAATAAGGAACCAAACTTGTACAGAGAGGCTCAGAGGTATGAACATTTTTATTTTTATTAGCAAGCTCAAATTGATTTTATGTAACAAATGTGTATCCAGTCCACATTATTATAGCTGCCATTTTCTTTTCTTCTTACTTGAACTGATGATTCTCGTTAGAATTAGTTGATTACAGGCCAGTAGCGTGCGGGGGGCCTGGAGGGGGCCGGGCCCCCCTGCATTTTGTCTGGTCCCCTCTGCTTGTTTGCTCTACTTATTAACATTATTTTCCTGCCCCCACTGCTATTGCCCTGGCCCCTGCTGAAGAATTTTCACGGTACGGGCCTGGTTGATTACTAACAATTCATTTGTTAATAAAAGTATCACGTCAAACTTATTCAACTGTTCAATAATTTATTATTTCTATTGGTAAATTTAATGAGAAGTCATCAAAGATCTCTAAAAATATCAGATAGACGTACAAATTACTATGCAGGGAGACTTGCCTGGGTTTTGGGTTTTATGAGGACCGCCCCCCCTCCCCCCCACCAGCTCGACTTCTAGACGCATTATCCTAACCACCATGTCACCATATGAGCAGCTTTTTAAATTTTTTTTGAGAATATTTCCAAACTGCATAGTTCCATTCAGAAATTTTCTTACAATTTAAAAAAGGGCTAGGGAAAAAAAATCGATTAAAAAAATATATTTATGTAAGTCCACAAGTCTGGAACAATACTGGCTACTTTATTTTTTGATTTCAAACATTCAGAGAGAGAGAGAGAGAGAGAGTGAGATTAATTCCACATTTTTAATGCACAAGCATTTATTATGAAGTAGTGAACAAATTTCATTTATCTTTATCAGATGACCAATATTTGTTTTCGACTATTTTCACCATTCCCAATCACAGAGTATGTAACTTCTGCATGAGGCATTGCTTACAATCTGCCACAGTAACTTCATTGTCTATCTCGAAGCAATTACATTCACATGTGTGACCATGTTTTATTATTTATCTAATTTTTCTATTATTTATGTCAGTGAGATGATTTCAAATTTTTTTTTCTATAATAGATTATGGTTAATTTCAAAACGTTAAAGCAATTATTATAAAGATCAAGTTTTATAGAGTTAGAGATAATTTGAACAAGCTTAAAACTAAACCCTTCTCACACATGTGTGTATCAGTCCGTTAGTCAGTTTGTCTATTTATCTATACTAAGTAGTAGAATTAGTATATTTACTCATTACAATACTGCACATATTGAAACTATCTTCTAATGTAGCTTAATTCTAATGTTAACTTGCTTAATTAAGTAAAATAAATCATTTAATTAACTTGATCGGCAAATAGTTTTTTTCGTTTGTGTGACATCTCTATTTAGTCTTTACAATTTTAGAAACAAAGTATATTTAAAAAAAAAATCAAAAACAACTTCACATTAGCTTATTATCCACACGTTTTTTCTCCAATAGTCAAGTTATTCAGTCATTTACTGTATTATTTAATTTGGTAAACTTTCTGCATCAAAAAAGCACGAATCACAAGATAACATGAATCACAACTTCTAGTTTTATTGAGAAAGTGCGATTGGGGAAAGAGAAAGTTTATTTTTGTTTTATGATGGGCTTTAGAAAATTTCAAAAAAACATATTTAGTTATCCTTATGTTGAAATATACTGTTAAAAGCTAAAATACGACCACCTAATATCTGTATTAGTTGATTTTATACCCATGTAAGCACTGCATTTTGGTACCAAACACCATCATCTTTGTATATTTCGTATTTATTCCTTCTGTACTCTTTTATTGAAACATTTCCTAAGTGTGTGTCTACACCTTCAGCTTTTATTTTTATTTTTTTTCCGCTTCAAAAAATAAACTTTCACATTTTACAGAGTTATTTTAGAGATATGTATGATACACTTGATGTACATCATACCGTTACATTGTATCATACATACATACAACAATCAAACACACAGGCACGTAATTAACTGGACCTATTCCACCCAAGAACCTTTGGCAAACAGATTGATCTCTGGTTGTAGCCAGCTGCCTTTAATATGGACAGATTAATAACCATTGCATTAGACTATTTGGAGTATGTAGGAAGTTTGATTTTTCTAACTTAGGCTACCATTCATATATAATAAATGTACAAGTAATACAATCTCCCCATCATCTGTGCACATCATGCGTAGTTGAAAACATCAGTTGAACTATTTCTAAGTAATTTTCATATCTTTACTGCAGGAAATTTTAAAACAGCAAATCCAACAGTACTGCGACTTTATTGGTAACTTTTTATACACTTTCCAAAATGAAGTAAAATCAAAGTTAAAGTAATTACATTATGAATATATTAGTTCTAGTCTAATTCAATATACGGATATAATGTTTGTCTAAAGTGAGGCTCCTTATTTTTTAACGAGATTCTGACTTTAATATGATTTTATTTCTTATCAAAAGGAATCAAGACAGATGCTGACGGCAGACCAATAGATTCAGAGCGACTTTATGGTGACTAAAGCCCTATTTGTGTTTTACACCTACCTAATACCCTGTCTGCTTGCCTACTACAATATACTAACCTATCCTTCCTACTATCTATCTATCTATCTATCTATCTATCTATCTATCTATCTATCTATCTATCTATCTATCTATCTATCTATCTATCTATCTATCTATCTATCTATCTATCTATCTATCTATCTATCTATCTATCTATCTATCTATCTATCTATCTATCTATCTATCTATCTATCTATCTATCTATCTATCTATCTATCTATCTATCTATCTATCTATCTATCTATCTATCTATCTATCTATCTATCTATCTATCTATCTATCTATCTATCTATCTATCTATCTATCTATCTATCTATCTATCTATCTATCTATCTATCTATCTATCTATCTATCTATCTATCTATCTATCTATCTATCTATCTATCTATCTATCTATCTATCTATCTATCTATCTATCTATCTATCTATCTATCTATCTATCTATCTATCTATCTATCTATCTATCTATCTATCTATCTATCTATCTATCTATCTATCTATCTATCTATCTATCTATCTATCTATCTATCTATCTATCTATCTATCTATCTATCTATCTATCTATCTATCTATCTATCTATCTATCTATCTATCTATCTATCTATCTATCTATCTATCTATCTAAACTGTCTGTTTGCATGCATGTCTCTCTGTATGTCAACCTGACTGTATACCTATTTATCTTATGTTAATCTGTATGTCAGGCTAAGCTTTTTCTAAAAACCAAATATCAGATTGGTAACTTATATCATCATACTCAGGTGAGGATGAAATCTACGTTGACGGGGAAGTCGAAGACAACAAGTCGGCCAACTGGACCAACTGCAAGAAAAATCCTGGCCACAAAGGATTTATACCAGTCCCTGAATTTACCATCCAGCACTTGCCACCGGAGTACCGAGACAACGACCTGTACGAGCTCATCAAAGCAACTGCTTATCAAACTGTCAAAATCAACGTCACCTTTATCAGCCTTGACAGGCCCCAGTTTTGGCCCAATCAAACTAAAATGTATCCCTACTACGATAAAAGAGGAAAGAGACCTGTAAGGGTCGGTACGGGAGAAACGTGCGTCTTTAAGTTTACTGCCGGCCACGGAGTCGATCCATACGGGAGGGATTACAACGGGCTTGGGAATAAGTTTGTGAGAGATTATATCACGTGTCCGTGTGAAAGGTGCGCAGCTTCCGGTGACCACAAGGACGTCTGGTGGGAAATTCTCGTGAGCACCGCCAGGCATGTGGTGTTTGACGAAAGCGAGGCCAGCCACGCGACCTGCATCCTGTTTTACGACGACGAAGGCAGCAATGTGGAGAGGCTATCGCGTGGCTCCGTGCACTTTGTGAACACCGAGAACGACAAGTGTGTTTTGAAGTACGTCACCTGCGACGACATGGGAGAGAAGCTCTTCAACATGTCCGCGCGCTGGGGACAGCTCAGGGACAACGTGTACCGGAAGTTGTATCGCACGAAAATATCAGCGAAACTGAACTATCTCGTGTCGCACCCGCACGGGGGTCCCAAGATGATCACCCTCGGGGAGTGGGTGGAAAACAAGACGGTGTTTAAGGCCAGCGAGAATTATATTTACACGCAGCTGACCTACAATACGTGCACCTGCCCTGGCAGCAGCGGTGCCAGGGTGTTCTGTGTGGGGTTCGCTGGGGGGCATGTCCATGCGGGAATGTTAAAAAATGGACTCAATTACAGCAGCATTGGCAGCTTCCAATTAAATTTACTCGCGTTGTGGGGTAAATCTGTTTAGAAAAAACACAGTTGTGTATTACAGTTCAGCAGTAACAAAAGTATTGTTGATAAACCAAAATCTGAATTGGACACAGAAGCCTATAAGTGAAATGAAAACGAATTAAAAAAAAAATTGCTAGCATTAGCCTCTGCGCTAATTACCAGATCTGGTTGTAAGTTAGTTGGCATTGATATTATTTACTTTCTGACGACGCTGCTATGCTGGATAGAATACAGAGATCAACTTTATGTCCTAACATGTAAACATACTCACCCTGATATCATTATTTATTCTTGGTGTTGGGAGATTTTTTTTTACTACTCTTTGTTTCCCTATGATATCATAAAACATGTATGATATTATTTAAAAATATATTCACTTTTTTAAAAATAATTTCAATGCACATTCAAATAAAAAATTTCAAGCACATAATTTCAACTGAATAGACGGAGAGTCCATTTCTCTCACTGGATGACTTCCCTTTCCCTTATGATAATGATATTACTTTATATTAAACATTATTGATATGATCTTTAATAATTATCATTTTGTTTAGATGGCATGATAAAACAAGCAATTAAGCCTATTCCATTCTGGACACAGGACGTGTTAGAGCATTTTCGTATTATGTATCAGTACGTTTGTTAGCTTTCAGTAAATATTTGTAAATTTTGGAAATGTTTATAAATTCAATTGTGTAATGCATATATTTGTAAAAAAACAATTATAAAGACGTTTCTTTATATTTAAAAAAAAAATTATTTTCTCTTAAATCTAACTACAAGTGGTTTGTGGTTACTGAAATAGGACTCATAATTGAAAACATTCTAAATTATTGTCATTTAATCGTCCGAAAACTCCGTCAATTGTTGCATAGCTCTGATACTTTCAATTAAACTCAGAACACAAGCTTACTATTTCATTTGATGAGTTTCTTAATAAATCTTGGTGAAACTACGTGCTGCAGTATTTCGCACCAAATGAACGGATTATTGAACGTACAAGGTGTATATATAATATATAAGCCCTTTAGGAGCCCTGAAGCCCGGCCCTCAGAGGTCCTGTCGCAAAATGAACTTTTGATGTACACATGGCAGGCCAAGACCTATAAAATGATATATACATCATGGGTCTAGGACTTATAGTTGCTGAGATATAGCGCTCTTTTATTAATATAGCTTATATAGTAAAAAACGGTACTAAGGCCCCTTTTACGGCCCTGAGAGGTCAGATCGCGAAATGGAAAAAAGTCATTTCTTGGCAGGCCAAGACCTACAAAATGATATATACATCATGGGTCTAGGACTTATGGTTGTTGAGATCTAGGGTGATGACGGACGGACGGACGGACGGACGGACAGACAAAACGGGGACAATAGAGCATTTTTTTTCGAAAATGCTCTAAAAATCACTGGTTGTATTATTCAAAATTCAAGTACTATTTTGTAAAAGTCTATTATTGTTCACTTTTATTCTTGAATTGATATTACATTTATTGATATTATTATTATTATTACAGTAATCTCTAATAAAATATTTTATTTAAGATGAAATAATTAAATCACTGATTGTATACATGGATTATTTTTTTTTTAAAAGTCGGGTATTTTTCATTTTTATTCTTACATTGATATTACATGTATTGATATTAATATGACTAAAAATCTTGAATTATACATATTTTATTTAGGATGGAATAATAATAAAAAAAATCCACTTCTTGTGTTAAGAAACTATTTGTAAAAAGTCTTAAATTGTTCAGTGTTCTCACAATGTAGTACCTGCTCAAGTCATTGCTCATAACATTGTAATGGTGAACTCATTAACATTTTAAGTGTTTTTTTTTTTATATCCTTTATGAACCAATATGGGGGGGGGGGGAGAGGGGCAGACACAGAGCTATAAGTGTTATTTAATACTGCTGCTGTTTACTTAAAACATCTCTACATTACGCATCAGTAAATTCTAATCATATTTTTCAATATTTGAAAAAGACTATAAGCTTCGTTTCAATTTTCTGCTATACAATGATAAACTACCATGCATAAGTAGATTCAACTCTATGTCAATTATCGAACAAGAGAGATACGGAAAGAGAGAGAGAGAAAGGGAGAGAGAGACAGAGAGAATGAGAATTTATGGGAATTTATGGGAATTTATGGGAATATGTAGAATCTTATGGGATTATATGGGAGCTTATGGGAATATGAAGGAGCTTATGGGAATATTTAGGAGCTTAAGGGAATATCCGGGAGCTTATGGCAATATCTAGGATCTTATGGGAATATGCAGGATCTTATGGGGATATATAAGATCTTACGGGAATATCTGTGAGCTTATGGCAATATCTTGGTGCTTATGGGAATATGTAGGAGCTTATGGGAATATGTAGGAGCTTATGGGAATATGTAGGAGCTTTTGGTAATATGTAGGAGCTTATGTGAATATCTCGGAGCTTATGGGAATATGAAGGAGCTTATGGGAATATGTAGGAGCTTATGGGAATTTCTGGGAGCTTATGACAATATTTGGGAGCTTATGACAATATTTAGGCGCTTATGGGAATATGTAGGAGATTTTGGGAATATGTAGGAGCTTATGGGATTATTAGGAGCTTATGGCATATAAAGGAGCTTATGGGAATATCTTGGAGCTTATGGCAATAACTGGGAGCTCATGGGAATATGTAGGAACGTATGGGAATATGAGGAGTTTATGGGAATATGTAGGAGCTTATGGGTATATGTAAGAGCTTATGGGAATTAGTAGGAGCTTATGGGAATATAAGGAGCTTATGGAAATATGTGGGAGCTTATGGGAATATATGGTAGCTTATGGGAATATGTAGGAACTTATGGGAACATTAGGAGCTTATGGGAATATGTAGGAACTTATGGGAATATGTAGGAGCTTATGGGAATATGTAGGAGCTTATGGGAATATGTAGGAGCTTATGGGAATATGTAGGAGCCTATAAGAATATGTAGGAGCTTATGGGAATATTAGGAGCTTATGGGAATATGTAGGAGCTTATGGAAATATGTAGGAGCTTATGGGAATATGTAGGAGCTTATGGAAATATGTTGGAGCTTATGGGAATATCTAGGAGCTTATAAGAATATGAAGGAGCTTATGGGAATATTTAGGAGCTTATGGGAATATCCTGGAGCTTATGGGGATATACAGGAGCTTATGGGAATATGTAGGAGCTATGGGAATATCTGGGAACATATAGCAATATCTGGAATCTTAAGACAATATCTTGGAGCTTTTGGGAATATGTAGGAGTTTATGGGAATATCTGGGAGGTTATGGCATTATCTGGGAGCTTATTGGAAAATGTAGGAGCTTTTGGCAATATCTGGGAGCTTATGGGAATATGTGCACATTGCTTTTACTCCTGTTTAATATTTGGCGAATGGGACTATAGGCTTTGTGTTTATTTTAAACCCGTAGTGTCAAAATTTTACGCAGCAGTAAATTCTACTCCTATCTTTCAATATTTGAAACGGACTATAAGCTTCTTTTCAATTTTCTGCTATACAATGATCAACTGCAATGCATAAGTAGATTCAACTCTATTTCAATTATCAAAAAAGAGAGATAAGGGGAGAGAGAGAAAGGGAGAGAGAGACAGAGAGAATGGGAATATATGGGAACTTATGGGAATATGTAGGAGCTTATGGGAATATCTGGGAGCTTATGTGAATATGAAGGAGCTTATAAGAATATTTAGGAGCTTAAGGGAATATCTTGGAGTTTATGGGAATATCTGGGAGCTTTTGGCAATATCTTGGAGCTTATCGGAATATATAGGAGCTTATGGGAATATGTAGGAGCCTATGGGAATATTAAGAGCTTAGGGAAATATGTGGGAGCTTATGTGAATATCTCGAAGCTTATGGGAATATGTAGGAGCTTATGGGAATATTTGGGAGGTTATGGCATTATCTGGGAGTTTACGGGAATATGTCGGAACTTTTGGCTATATCTGGGAGCTTTTGGGATTATGTGCCCATTGTTTTTACTCCTGTTTAATATTTCGCAAATAGGACTATAGGCTATGTGTTTATTTTCAACCACGTAGGGTCAAAATTTTACGCATCAGTAAAGTCTTCTCATATTTTTCAATATTTGAAAAGGACTATAAGCTTCGTTTCAATTTTCTGCTATACAATGATCAACTGCAAAGCATAAGTAGATTCAACTCTATGTCAATTATTAAAGAAGAGAGATAAGGAAAGAGAGAGAGAGAAAGTGAGAGAGAGATATAGAGAGAATGGGAATATATGGGAACTTATGGGAATATGTAGAAGCTTATGGTAATATCTGGGAGCTTAATGGAATATGAAGGAGCTTATGGGAATATTTAGGAGCTTAAGGGAATATCTGGGAACTTATGACAATAACTGGGAGCTTATGGAAATATGTAAGAGCTTATGCGAATATGTAGGACTTTATGGGAATATCTGTGAGCTTAGGGAATATGTATGAGCTTATGTGAATATCTGGGAGAGTATGGCAATATCTGGGAGCTTATTGGAATATTTAGGAACATATGGCACTATCTGGTAGCTTATGGGAACATATGCCAATCGATTCTACTCCTGTTTGGAATTTGGAGAATGGGACTATAGGCTTGTGTTTATTTTAAACCACGTAGGGTCAAAATTATAAGCATCTGTAAATTCTACTCCTATTGTTCAATATGTGAAACAGACTATAAGCTTCGTTTCAATTTTCTGCTATACAATGTTCAACTGCAATGCATAAGTAGATTCAACTCTATGTCAATTATCAAAAAAGAGAGATAAGGGAAGAGACAGAGAGAGAGAGAGAGAGAGAGAGAGAGAGAGAGAGAATGGGAATATCTGGGACTTATCTGGGATCTTATAGGAATGTGTAGAAGCTTTTTGGAATATGTTGGAGCTTATGGGAATATTAGGAGATTATGGAAATATGTAGGAGCTTATGGGAATATCTGGGAGCTTATGGGAATATGTAGGAGATTATGGGAATATGTGGGAGCTTATAGCAATATCTGGAAGCTTAAGGGAATATGCATGAGCTTATGGGAATGTGTAGTAGCTAATGGGAATATCTGGGAGCTTATGGCAATATCTGGGAGATTTAGGAATATGTAGGAATATATGGTAATATCTGGGAGCTTATGGGAATATGTGCCAATTGATTCTACTCCTGTTTAGTATTTGTCGAATAGGACTATAGGCTTTGTGTTTATTTTCAGCCAGGTAAGGGCAAAATTTTACGCATCAGTAAATTCTAATCATATTTTTCAATATTTGAAAAAGACTATAAGCTTCGTTTCAATTTTCTGCTATACAATGATCAACTACCATGCATAAATAGATTCAACTCTATGTCAATTATCGAACAAGAGAGATAAGGAAAGAGAGAGAGAGAAAGGGAGAGAGAGGCAGAGAGAATGGGAATATCTGGGAGCTTATGGGAATATGAAGGAGCTTATGGGAATATTTAGGAGCTTAAGGGAATATCCGAGAGCTTATGGCAATATCTAGGATCTTATGGGAATATGCAGGAGCTTATGGGGATATGTAAGATCTTACGGGAATATCTGTGAGCTTATGTAAATATCTTGGTGCTTATGCAAATATGTAGGAGCTTATGGGAATATGTAGGAGCTTTTGGTAATATGTAGGAGCTTATGTGAATATCTCGGAGCTTATGGGAATATGAAGGAGCTTATGGGAATATGTAGGAGTTTATGGGGATTTCTGGGAGCTTATGACAATATTTGGGAGCTTACGGGAATATGTAGGAGATTTTGGGAATATGTAGGAGCTTATGGGATTATTAGGAGCTTATGGCATATAAAGGAGCTTATGGGAATATCTTGAAGCTTATGGCAATAACTGGGAGCTTAATGGAATATGTAGGAACTTATGGAAATATGAGGAGTTTATGGGAATATGTAGGAGCTTATGGGTATATGTAAGAGCTTATGGGAATACGTAGGAGCTTATGGGAATATAAGCTTATGGAAATATGTGGGAGCTTATGGGAATAACTGGGAGCTTATGGAAATATGTGGGAGCTTATGGGAATAACTGGGAGCTTATGGGAATATGTAGGAACTTATGGGAACATTAGGAGCTTATGGGAATATGTAGGAGCTTATGGGAATATGTAGGAGCTTATGGGAATATTAGGAGCTTATGGGAGTATGTAGGAGCTTATGGGAATATGTAGGAGCTTATGGGAATATGTAGGAGATTTTGGGAATATAAGGAGCTGATGGAAATATGTTGGAGCTTATGGGAATATCTGGGAGCTTATGGGAATATAAAGGAGCTTATGGGAATATTTAGGAGCTTAAGGGAATATCCCGGAGCTTATGGCAATATCTGGGAGCTTATGGGAATATGCAGGAGCTTATGGGAATATCTGGGAACATATAGCAATATCTGGAATCTTAAGACAATATCTTGGAGCATATGGGAATATGTAAGAGTTTATGGGATTATTAGGAGCTTATGGCATATGTAGGAGCTTATAGGAATATCTGGGACTTATGGCAATATCTGGGAGATTATAGGAATATGTAGGAATATGTGGTAATATCTGGGAGCTTATGGGAATATGTGCCAATTGATTCTACTCCTGTTTAGTATTTGTCGAATAGGACTATACTGGATTTTTTTTTTTGGTCTATATATTAAGATGGACAAAAAATACTAGTGAAGTTATTTTCTATATAATTTTAACAGAATTGTAACAAATATTATAACCTGGTCTTTATTGAATTTTTTTTTTTAATTTCTTGTGAAAGTTACATACATGTAATAAAGTTACATACATGTAATAAACTTACATACATGTAATAAAGTTACATATATGCAATAAAGTTAGATACATGTAATAAAGTTACATACATGTAATAAATAAAAATCTTATTGCTATGCATGTCTTTACAATTGAAATAATTATGGTAAATAAAATGGAAAGTAATGTTCAAAGATCATTCAATTTGACAAAAAGAACCATACACATATGCAACTGAATTAATGATACAAAACACAAGAATGTTCTTCCGTAAAATTTTATGTGAAAATAACTTTAAAAAAATATCAAATTACCATTAATGTCTTTACATATAAAATTTTTACAGGTAAATATAATTGGAAATCAACTTTGGCAAAACTTTTGATCCTACAAAAAAAATCTTAATGAAAATATATTTGTATTTATTGACACAAAATGCTTGGTCTCTTTCGTGAAATAAATGCTGTTCCATTGTTGATTTCAATTTTATACATTCAAATACTATCTCTAATTTTCAGACATCAATTTCTGATTTTGTACACATGATATCTGGATGTAATAAAAAAAAAAAAAATTCTCAATTTTTCAGAGCCAAAAAAAAAATGAAAGCCATAAATAGACTATAAAGACAATTGAAAAATGACTGCATGAAAAATGAAATGCATGAAAAATGACTGCATGAAAAATGACTGCATGAAAAATGACTGCATGAAAAATGACTGCATGAAAAATGGGCAGAATTCATGATATGAAAGTCAACAGGTATATAACACAAATACATCACAGTAAATAACCAAAATACATTTAGTGATGTCATTGAAAGTATGCATTAAAAAAAAAATACAAACAACTTACAATGACACCGGTAAGCTAGAATGAATGTCAACATAAATGTCCGATCTTTAAAACCTGCCTCATTAATATTAACCCAATTTGTTGTTTGCCCTGTATGTTTGAACTTAATGGCATGACGAATTTCTACAGCTGTTAATGAAATTTTCTTCAGTTCAACAAAATATGCCTGATTAACCAACCAATGCTGAAACATGCTGCCTTTAATTCAGTGACTGTGTTGAGTATAGGGAGAATAAATTTCGACTGTAGTGACAAGGAAAGAGCTACATGTCACTGTGACAATAATCTAGTCATTTTCTGTCACACACGAGGATGAGCCATTGCGTTCATCTGTGCGCTTTCTGGTGCAGAATTTTCTCAGGATCAGGGACAGGCAAACCAAACTGGGAGCAAATCTTGTGTAGGGTTTTCTCATATCCATTGTTTAATTTCACGGACTGTAGAAAAGCAAACTTGAGATCTTCAATTTCATCGAAGAAATTCTGAAATAAACAAAAAAGATTACTAAATGGAAAACTGTACAGCTAAATTTATAAATGCACATGTCGATAATATAAAAATGCACATGTCGATAATTTATAAATGCACATGTCGATAAATATATAAAAAAAAAAATGTTTAATAAAACATATACAAAGCTGGTTATAGACAGCTCGATGTATTTCAAATACAAAAAAAAAAAAATGAATTGAATTATTGCAATCGAATAACATTGTTTATAGTTGATGTGCAGATCAGAGTGTAAAGCTGTGACTAGGCCAAACAAAGCAGGCAACTCACAAGAAATAACTTTACCACTGCGGCTTGTTAAATTATTTACATTTTCAACCTGTTTTTAATGCTGTGATAGTGCACGGATTTCTCAAAGACAATACATGTATTATGGAGTTGTTTTCGAGCTAATGAAGCGATAATGTGTATAACACAGTAAAAAAGATATTCCGGCTGACAATGAGCATCCTAGCATTCACTTTATGTGATGACACCATCATTTCTTCCATGCAAAAAAAAAAAGTCACCAGTCTAATTTATCAATTTACTTAGTAAAAACAATATGACATTTATTTTTCATAAAGACTGCGTAGTAGCTGACGAGAAGCAAAAGATGAATAGTGAAAAAAAAAAAAACAAAAAAAAAAAACCAGGATACACCGAAAACCTATGGCAATGGTTGAGGGATTAACTTGATGTAGGTGCAATGCAAAATACATGTTTCTGTGCTAAATTACATGCAGAAATGAGTGTAAGATGGGGGGGGGGGCTGATGGGATATGTTGAGGGAGTGTAAGATGGGGGGGGGGCTGATGGGATATGTTGAGGGAGTGTAAGATGGGGGGGGGCTGATGGGATATGTTGAGGGAGTGTAAGAGAAATCGTGCCAGTAAAAAAAAAAACAAACAACATGAATAATCTGAGCGACTAGAAACAGGAACCACAAAAGGTTAGCGGATGTAGGTAAAGTATCTCAAACAAAGTAAATTAGATTCCTGGGAAATAATGACAACTCAACAGATTTTATATTCATTAAAATAAAAGTATATATATATATATATATCGGTGTTAAAACTTACAAAGTCCCTGATATAGACTCATAGAAAGGAAATAAAACAGAATATGTTAATATTTGTACATGTATAAACAGTGTCATTCCATGCATGTAAAAACAGTGTCATTCCATGCATGTAAAAACAGTGTCATTCCATGCATGTAAAAACAGTGTCATTCCATGCATGTATAAACAGTGTCTTTCCATGCATGTAAAAACAGTGTCATTCCATGCATGTATAAACAATGTCATTCCATGCATGTAAAAACAGTGTCATTCCATGCATGTATAAACAATGTCATTCCATGCATGTAAAAACAGTGTCATTCCATGCATGTATAAACAGTGTCATTCCATACATGTTTTTCATAATATTTAAGGACTCACCCATTTAAATAGAAAAACATTCAGCTGTAAATACTGAAAGTGTTTACTTTTCTTATAGATAATGAAAACATACTGCATGCTTGTGAAAACTTAATTGAAACCTAATTTAATTTAACAATTGCTGCTAAATCATTTTAGTTATTATTCAGGTAGTATTTAATAATGTATGCAATATATAATCTTTTACATTTCAGCTGATTTGTCTTAGTATTTGATTCAGACCAGACCAGCCCTTAGAGCAAAAAAATAATTTAAAAAAAATCCATTGAACGATGCCATGTAAACTGAGGATGCACAATTCAATTAATTTCCGTTGCATGTGTCCCAAAACGGCCAATAAAAGCTCTTAATTTCTTTATTAAATGACCCTATTCCTTGATACTCTACAGCACAAAGAGTCATCAAGATCTAATTAGTTTTGTACTTCACTCACATGATCCAAACCTTTAAGTTCGTCTTTTAACTTTTGATTTTCTTTAGCCAGTTTATTTTTTTCTTGCAGCACATCTCTCAACACCGGGTCTTCACATTCTGAATGTAAACATACAAATACTTTCATTAAGAAATTATAAAACCATAATAAAACAGATACATGTATAAATATATAGCTGATAATCTATCTCGTGTGGAAACAAAATATTCTTCTCAGTGCATGTAACAAAAAAATTTTTGTTTACATTAAAAGTTTCTAAGCAAATATTTTAAAATTTATTTTGATTAAAACAGGTTTTTTTTTCTTAATCAAACTAATTACATTTTGTTTATTAAACGAGTAATAAAGTGCACAGAGCTACAGAACTTCATAGAATTAGGGAATAAAGTTGGCTTTAAAAACAACAACAACAAAACTACACAATTCTTTTTATTAAAGACTTATTAAATGTTTTGCCATTCAGTTAAAAAAAAAATGAAAATGATAAATTTAGAATACTAAGCATGCATTCAGTTAAAGTTGGTGGATTTATTTTCTGTTCTATTCTAATTAGCACTAATTACAATTTGGTTTACTAGCTTCTAATACAAACTAGTTACACCAATAGGCCTATATAAAAGTCTGATAATCAAACTTAGATTTCACATTTAAAAAATACATTAAGAAGTGAGATTTACTTACCAAACTTTTTCCCTCTTATTCTTATCAATTCTCTTTCCAGCCTTAGACATTTCTCTTTCTCTTCTCTTAACTTCTGCTCTATTTCTCCCAGCTTCACCTAAATAGAAATGAAAAGCTCATATTATAGTTCAATGAAGGAAAGCATGGTCATAATATGTGAATAATAATTTTGTTACTGAATTCCATTCAATGATATTTTTTTTTTCAGGCAATTTAATAATGAGCCAGAAGGCCAGAAAAGATTCACAACATAGAATTGTGGAAGAGATAGCTGTGAGGGGAGGCAACCAGAACACTAGTTAGGGGCAATGTTCCCTCTAAGCTGAGCGCGATCGCTCACACGTATTCAGAGCGTCGCTCATACTACACGTACGATCGCTCACTCCGAAGGATGACAACGCTTAAATCTCTGACAAATTTTAGCCTCAAACAAAAATTTTGCTCAGAGACAAAATTTCTTGCTCACTTCATACCACACCTTAGAGGGAACATTGGCTAGGGGTCCCAATCTCTTTGGGGCTCTACTAATTTTGAAATTTAATTCCATATATTAACTGTGTTGCAAATAGGGGTGAAGTGGTTCAGGGCTCACCCATCGTCATAGTTACCTGGATGTGGCCCTGTGTGGAAGGAAACCATTAGCCAGGAAAAAAAACAACTGACTTTGTTACTACAAATATGTAGAACAGTGAGTGCCAAGGATGCCATGAGCCCAACTCAAGAAGACTGTCCAAAGCTGTGTCAACTGATAAGATAAAACTGAGACCCTATGCTTCTACAGAAAAATAACAGGAGGAAGGAATTGGCTTTTATGAATCAAAACTGGAAGTGATGGATTACGGCAGTCTTACACTATCCGATAAAACTATTCTTATGAAAAAATAAAAAAAATACTTAAACAATGAAAGTCAAAACAATTAGTTTTCAATTAGCATCTCTCTAAGTTCTATCTATTCATATATCTGTGTATTCTATTTTGCTTTTTATTTAGTAGACTACAGATACAAGCAAGTCAGGCTAATCCCATGTTAAACTTACATTAAGATCAGAGATGGTCTCTGCATAGCTCATGTTAAGTTTCACTTCTTTGTCATACCTCTGAAGTAAATGAGAATGCATTTCCAGGACTCTGTCAAATGAAATAAACATAAAATCAACACATTAAAACAAATTATGTATAGAAAAAACTTTAAGGTGCAGTGTCCACTCTGAATGTTAAAACTCCATATAAAGTCTTAGGCAACCAAAGATGAACCGAAAATGTTACACAGGCTATCTCAAATGTTCACTTCTCAAATGAAATGGTAGACCAAGCATAGAGTTATTTTAATATAGAATGATGCAAAAGAGAATCAGAAAAATTGTTGTGATCTGTGGAACATAGCAAAACAATCTACCAACATGAGCATCGGTAAGTACTGAAGTCAATTAAGGCAAAGAAAACTCCAAGTGAACATGCTGGTAATATCTTAGTAAAAGTCAGAGGCATAGAAGAAGAAAGTAGGCTTTCAAGTTAAAACCTGTGGCGCAAAGACTTTTTGAACAACTGGCCACATTATGTGTTTTAAGTAGAAAGAATGGCCGGTCCAATAGCAGATGTATGGAGTGTTGATAAGAAATAATATAAATTAAATATGAATGCAATGAAAGTATCCAGTAAGTGGAAGCAAAGCGCAGGCCATATCACACAGCATGAAAAGCCTGACTTGGCCCATGGGCCATAGTTTGCCCACCCCTGGTATAGCCACAAGAGAATTAAACAAGGACAGAGAATAAATAAACGTTGAGATTAGTCTGGCAGGTACATGTATATCCAAGATCAGAGGCTTCAGTGTAGTTGGAAAAATCCTGGTGTAAAAAATTCTGTTTTCATTTATTGCCAATATTCTACATTAACCCTTTGTTAATTTTAAACTTGTGGGTATTTATACTGAATTCTGTGAATAAGTTTCCTGCAAGTAAGCTAGATATTGAAATTTAAGTCATCTGGCCACCATTTTAGGAGAATGAAAATTTGCTGTATTGACATTTTTACCTTATGAAAGAAATAGCACAGAGTACAATTTAACAATGTGCAAAGTTTAGATAGACATAAATTGTGAAAAATTGAAAGAGTGATTATGACACATAAACAAATTAATGTTTTTCAATGAACTAGGTGGGACAAAGACATACTTTTTGGTTTTAGCCATATCTGTCTCAGAAAGAACTTTGTCTGACTTTGTCAATTGGAAAGTTTGTTGAGTCTTCCAACTCTTCTGTTCAGTTTGGACAGAGACACTGTAAATAAAATGGATTTTAAGAAAAATATTAGAATACAGCATAACTGAAAAATAATGTAGTCATCTATGAATTGTATCAATTTTACAAGTAACAGAGACTTACTGCTTCAGCAAAGGTTTTGAAGGTTTACTTTGACAAGTTTCTTTCCAATGTTCTAACTGTTTCTGCAGTTCAACATTTTTTCTTTTCAAGTATAACCATTTTTGCTTTAATTCTATGTTTTGAGCTGAAATCTAAAATAAGAGAGAAAAGTTTATGCATATTAATATTATAAACAGCAGCACACATTACATTTAGAAATAAATAAAAAATCAAAATATTAATATATTAGTCAAACTTTTCTTTGGTGCAATGGTTGGAATGATTTTTCACTGATTGTTTTGTTTAGTGGAAGCATGGTTAAAAAATGTGTAGTTCTTAAAAAAAGAAATATTTTATATTATGTGTTAATCTTAAACTCTCCAGCAAAGATGTTATGACAAACAATGTTTTGGATGGAAGGATATAGTTGGTAAAACATAATTACTCAGAAGCTATTATTCATCAGGCAGAATTTTAAAGTGAATCCAATGACAGTCTTTAGATTCCTTAGCCCCTAAATAGCCATCGAGGAAAATGAAGTGTAAAATTCATCTGTTTCTATAACCTGGACATATGTGTGGTTAGCACAATGCCCAGCTGAATAACAGTTTTTAGGGGTGATGAATAGCTGTAGCAAAAAAAATAACCTTCTCAGCACAGCAGTGATACTCATGTCCAGTGCCCTCTGTTTTGCTCCCTCTGGTGTTGATGAGTTAGTGGGTCAGACTTTCAGAAAAAATTAAACTAAAGATCACTTTTTAATTGATACTTCAGTACAGTTGCTATTTAAATAGCGCCCTTTTCTAAGTCTTAAAGTAAATGGGAGTGTGAATTTTTTGGATACATTTGTATGGTCTTAGTATATTTTTTTGTATTTTAAGTGAGTCTGCTGTGGTCAGCAGCACATATGACATCACAAGCTTAAAAAAAATGGTGGTGTTTACTTTTAAATACAATGAAATATAGGTACAGAAATGTTGTTAAAGTAACTTAGAATTATTAGTGAGCAATGTTACTGTCCATTTTGTTTGATTCACACTTAGATTTTTGCAATGACATATGAAACAACTATTTATCTCGTGGGAGGACTGTCATAAACAATTACCTTTTTATTTTATAAATTTTCTTTTTAGATCTCAAATATTTTAAATTTATTTACATCGGTACAAGGCAGGAAGTGCACAATTTAGGAGGGCTATTCCAGCAAAAGCATGTTTCTTTGCCAAAATCATAATGTAATGAATGTGAGTCAGTGTATCATCGTGACTGATGCAGAAATACTAGGTAATTGTTTACGACAGTCCGCCCACGAGATAAATGTTTCAGATATTTGAGACAGAATTGTACAGACATGTGGTAATCTCGTATTTTAGCATCATTAATTTTACCTAAGCTTTGACCTCGGTAGAGTTTATCAATAAGTATCAATATAAAAAAAGTAAAAATATGAATTAATATTTTTCATTTATTGCAATTTTCGTTTATTTAACTATTACAAAAATTAATAACACGCAACCTTTGAACACTCATGTATATTATAAACATTATGATTATCCATCGCCATAGCAATGTTTACAAATGTTTTGTGTATTCCGTGAAAGAAATCCGTGTATAGTTTTTGGTGTGATACAATAAAAAGTACTACCAGAAACAAGTATACAGGACAATATTTTAAAAATATTTCTTTTAGTCGAACATTTTACGTGAACGTATTTAGGGCAGAGGTCCGAAACCTTTTTTGACCTAACGAGTAACTGATCCGGCCCCCTGCCCCCCCCGCACGCTACAGGCCTGCACCAAAAGCACCCACGGAGAGGAGGGAGGGGGTATTCATGTACATATTTGTTATATAATGATCAGAGAACTCCAATTGGTTTATTACTTATAAAAAAAGGACATAGTTTTGAAATGAAAATAATCAAGCATATCACATGTAGAAGGCTTTCACTTAGTTAATATGTTTGCTTATTTCCTGATATATATCTTTAATTTATCCACCAAGCTTAAGTTGGTGTCTTCAGTGTTTCAATTAAATGGATACACCATTTATCTATTGCCATCTTCCGTTCAATAATAGGAGAGGTGAATCATTACAAGCAGAAAATATACTTAACACTTGGGAAAGGAAAATATTTAGGAAAATATATGGGCCAGTAAAGGACAATAATGAGAGGTGAAGTTGAACAAATTTAGAACTGTATGAGTTAGGCCTATACGAAAAACCAAATATAACAGCTGAAATTAAAATGAATAGATTGAGGTGGGTAGAGCACATATAAAGAATGTAAAACAACAGAGGTCCAAAAGCAATATATAAGGCAACACCCAACGAGAAAAGGCCTAAAGGCAGACCAAGAAGAAGATGGCTGGAAGAGGTGGAGAAAGACCTTAAAGCCATAGGAATGAAAGAGTGGAGGAAGAAGACCATGGATCGGGAAAAGTGGAGAAGAGTAGTATGCAGGCCCATAGCGTGCGGGGGGGGGGGCTAGGGGGCCGGGCCCCCTGCGTTTTGTCTAGCCCCCTCTGCTGGTTTACTCTACTTAGTAAAATTTATTTCCTGCCCCCCCCCACTGAATAATGCCTGGCCCCTGCTGTAGAATTTTCACGCTACGGGCTGCTAAGGGTCCTGGGTCCCAACCACTAATGTGCCGCGCGAACTTTTATCGTAGGCCCAGGCCCGTAGCCAGGTCTTTTTTTTTTAAGCGGAAAGGGCCCTCCACACTTAGTGGGGGGCACGGCCCCCCAGTGCCCCCCCTTGGCTACGGGGCTGCGTAGGCCTACACGTGCAACTTTGTTTTCTTCATTTAAAACATGCTACAGACAGAGGTTGGGATGACGTCATTGAAGCTGTATTAGATAATGGGCGGGGCCAATAATAAAAACAAAAACCGAGAGACCAATGAAACAAAAATAAAAGTGTTGGCTACATTTTAGTTGTTTTTTTTTTCTCCCGGCTAACCGTGCGCCTGCCGATGAATCCGCCTCTGACTACAGATTGTGCTAGGTGCCCAGTGCACGGTGTGCCCCAAATATTAGATAAATACTAACCATCTTTCGTCAGTAACACTTATTTAACTATATTAAAAAAAAATATTTTCGATGACCAATACAACTGAACGCGATACTTATTGTTGCATATCGTCTGACCAAGACTAATGTACCACGGAGGTCACAGCTGTCTCAACAGCACCAGCCGTAGCCCATCCCAATCCCCTCCCATCCCTACCCCACCGGTGTACAGCAGTATGTTTCAATGCCACCTTAATATTTTCTGAGGGCACTCACTGTATGTTTGCGGCTACTAAAACCAACTAACAAAAGTTGAGCTGGGACGCCATTCTCTCTTGAGTGCTATCTATCAAGGTATTTGTGTCGAGCTAGGTAATTATCATCGTTTACCAGTGAGAGTCATATACATTAACATATCAACAAAAAGGTCCATACAATTACCTCCCTCCCCACATCCACCCAGTATGCGGCAACCCTCGACTAGTTTGATGTGCCCTATATAAGTTTGAGGTGACGATTTAAACTGTGTCGTAAGAAAGCAATAACAGGACTTTGTTGAGTGGCGAAAAAAACATTATAGCGAGATAAATTGATTGATATCCAACCATCCATCCATATCTATCTATCTATCTATCTATCTATCTATCTATCTATCTATCTATCTATCTATCTATCTATCTATCTATCTATCTATCTATCTATCTATCTATCTATCTATCTATCTATCTATCTATCTATCTATCTATCTATCTATCTATCTATCTATCTATCTATCTATCTATCTATCTATCTATCTATCTATCTATCTATCTATCTATCTATCTATCTATCTATCTATCTATCTATCTACCTATCTATCTATCTATCTATCTATCTATCTATCTATCTATCTATCTATCTATCTATCTATCTATCTATCTATCTATCTATCTATCTATCTGACTTTCTTTCTGTGTAATCCACCTAAGTACCTACGCACATATCTCTCTATTCCCAATCTTTGGGAATTTCCGGTCAATAAAATAAGTTACTTATTGCAATGTTTCGAGTTTGCCAGAAATCTAACCACATATAGACATACATTCTACTGAACTTGTGTTAAAAGCTTTCAATGAAGGTATAGTCGTAACTGCATATTAAAGATTTCAATCAAGTAAAGTTTCCTGAAGTAACAGCAACAGTTAAAGTAAGTTGTACATTTATTTTTTTTATAGAAATATTTTTTTCAGCTACTATCAGCTATGATACTATAACAAAGAGTGTTAAATTTTATTTAAAATATTATTTTACCTGATCAAAACAAACAAACGCACGATAACAACGTTTTTATTCAAAATGAACTTTTAATGGAACAATGCATTGGCAGTGGTAACATTATAATTAAAAAAAATATTATAGGCCTACACACAAATTACGTTTTAAACTGTTTCCTAATTTTACTGTTGGGTTTAGGGTGGGGTGGGGTGGGGGGGGGGGAAAGAACAAATGTGATATATGACAATCGCTTTTTTTAATACAATCGCTATCATGTGATCGCTATTGTGACAGCCGCTGTTTTATCAGTCGCTGTTATGAACCAGAGCCTTATATACGTTACGGCCAAAGCCCGAAATCGGCCATAGTGGGAGCTGGCCGGCCAAATCGCGGGAAGTGGCCAGTATCACATCACATCGATCGGCCAATGTCCGATCTTTTTTAAGTTTCGGGATTTGGTCAGCCAGTTTTGTGAAACGGCACGAGGCGATCGGCCAAACTCGGAAGCAAAAGTTCGTGAAAGATTTTGGGTGTTTGTATACTGTAATGATAATCATATAGTACATTGGACATTGGCCACACACCTCGACCAAAGAGCGAAATGGCCTGCCGATTCGGTAAACTGGCCGAACGTCGGGCTTTGGCCGTAACACATCACTGATCCTTTACTATGTTTTAAATGTCCGTTAAGCAAAAAGAACACGTGACTCTTGCGATGTTGTTGTCATCTCTTTACGTGGTGGGCCTGAGATCCTATAGTTTTATCAGTGACGTAGCTTCCTTTCGTTCCATTATATTGTAGATTTAAATACAGACGTCTTCACACAAAGTACAGTTACAAATATAAACACCAGACACTTGGGTTGCCGTGGTGATGACAATGTTTATTACACAACAAAGTCAAACAACACGAAATATTGTCCAACGGCAAGGAAAGTTACAAAGTCACGTGATTGTACTTAGTTCACTATATATCTACTATAAGCTACTTGTGAACACTTTCCGCCCGATGTAAATTCTTCTGTCTCTGTCTCAACTCACTTTAACACTACATTCTACGTCCACTATAGTGAACTTCTTCATACACTACGTCCACTATAATGAACTTCTTCATACACTACGTCCGATATAGTGAACTTCTTCATACACTACGTCCACTATAGTGAACTTCTCCATACACTACGTCCACTATAGTGAATTCTTCATATACTACGTCCACTATAGTGAACTTCTTCATACACTACGTCCGATATAGTGAGCTTCTCCATACACTACGTCCACTATAGTGAACTTTTCATACAGTACGTCCTATATAGTGAACTTTTCATACACTACGTCCACTATAGTGAACTTCTCATTACACTACATCCACTATAGTGAACTTCTTCATACACTACGTCCGATATAGTGAACTTCTTCATACACTGCGTCCACTATAGTGAACTTCTCCATACACTACGTCCACTATAGTGAACTTCCTACTACGTCCACTCTCTACAACAGTCGCAGTCTAACTCTCGCCAATACGCTCTCTGTTCTAACCGACCATTAAATGCTCCTTAAAAGTTAAAACTAACTGTGCTCGTAGAATACGTCTTGTTAACCAGTACCCTCAGAAAAAAGGTATTAAGGTGGCACTGTCTTAACTCACCGCCTTGTGCCAAGCTACCCAGAACTTTCTCAAGCGATACAGTAAAGAATCGCAGCCGTTTTTCTTTTGTGGTTAACGCCCTGAGACCACACCTGTGTTAGTGACGTCCAATTGTCCAGTTGAGTACAATGGAATGTGTCCCGATTCGACCCATCAACCCCTGGTGCAGCTACAAGAAATATTCGGTCAACTATAACTGCCCTTTTTGTGTGATGTCTGCGGCGCCGGGCTTCAGGGCTGACAACTATTTTCGGGAAGAAAATTATTCAGACAATATGTGAAACACTCTAGATTATAATAATTATATAGAGAATTATAAACAATTTTATACCTAGATGACAAAAATAAAATTATGCAGACCTTTTATTTGACAACATTTTATAATATCTAGATGTCTTAAAAATATCTAGATCTTGAAAAAAAATAATTCAGTATGGAGAGTATGGTTTCTTGTTTTGGTGGGAGTAAAAAAAATTAGTGTGGAGAGTATGGTTTCTTGTTTTGGCGGGAGTAAAAAAAAATTAGTGTGGAGAGTATGGTTTCTTGTTTTGGCGGGAGTAAAAAAAATTTAGTGTGGAGAGTATGGTTTCTTGTTATGGTGGGAGTAAAAAAAACACCCCTAAACGATCTTAGGACGCAATCACATCCTTTCAATCCCTTTATATACATAAATCGATATGCTTGGGATAATTTATTTGGTCTAGTTATTTGATATTTTTGGGTTATCTGAGGTTGGATTACTTAAACGCATGGACAGTTGGACACTATACAGAATCGAGCTAGGCGAGTCCAACTCTTGTACACCTTTTGGTCTCTGTTTCCTGGTCGTGGCGTAGTCCAAGTGACTTTTGTCAAACAAAACTAATAGCCTTCAATTAGGGGACACAGAACCCGCTTTACCCACCTCTTAACACACCAGGCACATTGACAGCTATTTTTAAACTTTAATATCGATCTTGTGTAGTTGTTCAATAAACAGCATGGGGCATTATCGATTTATACGACATAATCAATAATAGAAATCGATTCTCCTCACCATATCGATAAATTGTTCCATGATTTTTATATACTTATATAATCAATGAACGATACAACCAACCAATCGATCAACTAAATCAATCAAAGATACAACCAACCAATCGATGAAGCAAATCAATCAACGATACAACCAACGAATAGATCAAGTAAATTAATCAACGGTACAACCAATCAATCGATCATGTAAATCAATCAACGATACAACAAAACCAATCGATCAACTAAATCAATCAAAGATACAACCAACCAATCGATCAAGCTAATCAATCAACGATACAACAAAACCAATCGTTCAAGTAAATCAATCAATGATACAACCAACAAATCGATCAAGCTAATTAATCAACGGTAAACCAAATAATCAATCAAATAAGTCAATCAACGATACAACAAAACCAATCGATCAACTAAATCCATAAAAGATACAACCAACCAATCGATCATGTAAATCAATCAATGATAAAACCAACCAATCGATTAAGTAAATCAATCAACGATAGAATCAATCAATCGACCAAGTAAATCAATGAATGATAGAATCAACCAATCGATCAAGCAAATCAATCAACAATACAACCAACCAATCGATTAAGTAAATCAACGATACAACCAAATAATCGATCAAGTAAATCAATCAACGATACAACCAACCAATCGATCAAGTAAATCAATCAACCGATAAGTCAATTATTCAGTAATTCTGTCTGACCGTTTACACAGCCATCCATAATACAAACTAAAACGTAATTCTGTCTGAAATCGGTAAAGAAGATACAGAAAGGCAGACACAATGAGACACATTATTTAAGTCGATGCCATAAATAGATTTCCTGGAAAACAAATGACATTATGGAATTTTCATTTTCAGATTATTGCACCATTTTTTAAAGTAGGACATTTAAACATTGCTAGGTCATTTTAAATAAAAGATAATTAATCACAACTGAACACTGTACATACATAAGTCATTTACGCTTATTTACAAACATTTTTTAATGTATTAAATTTTTTTTTTTACAGATCTGGTTTACAATATATAAATTAAACTGTATATTTTTTAAAACCATTTCTTAGTCTATAGTCGCATATGGTAGGCTAAATATTTATGCATTTTTGTCACAGGTATTATTGATGTAACTTTAGATTAGTAGACTTCAATAATAATAAGTAATCGACCAATAATCAAATTTACATTTGAACTCAGAATCTCATTTCAGCTCATGGTGAGAATTTTGTAATTTCAGACTGAAAGCGCAACATTTAAAATCAAAATGGAACATACTAAAGATATCGATACAAGTCTATTACAAATGGAAGAGGCCATGCGAGATCCAGAAGAAGAAACCATACAAGAATCATATAAAGAAGCAAGAAATAAGGTAACATAAAACTGTTAACTTGTTCTGATAATTATTAAAATATTGAAAAATAAGTTATACAATAATAATCATATCCTGTTATAATAAAAAAAAATATAGGCCTATATAAAACAATAAGATAATCGGTAAAAGAGAGTTACATATATTTCCAATAGTTATCATGATTAAGTATAACGAGAGATAATAGGGTAATAAAGAATTCATTTCTTGTTCTGATAGCTATACAAATATTGAATAATTAAATATAAGGAGATACAGAGCAGTGCCGAACCTAGGGATCAGGGGGCCCGGGGCCCCTGCATTTTGATATCGACATCATGACATGAGATTATGTACTTAATATTTAATGTAAAAAAAGATTTTGGGGACCGCCCTCAAGCTGGGGCCCGGGGGACTTTTGAATTTGGAACCCCCTCCTTCCCAGTTACGTCTCTGATACAAAATTTCTGATTGGTATTAAAAATTATTTTTTTTTAAATATTTTTTGTAGGAATTTGTAGAAAGTTTACCGGACTCTGGCAGTCAACAATCTATCGGTAAGTGTACAATAGTGTACATCTTTAATTTGTTTATTACACACACAAACAGGAGATGTATGTGTATGTGCCCCCCCCTTTCTCTTAATAATTTTAACCGTCGTTTTATTTTTAGTTAAAGTTAATTAGGTTGTATATCCCTAAGTGAAATAATACATCAGTATATTATTAAAAGAAAAACCATAAAGTAAGTACAAACAAAAGAAATAATACATAAATTGTTCAAAATAGTGCCCACCACTGCTAATAATTCCCATCACTGCTTATAATGCCCATCGCTGCATATACTGCATATCGCTGCATATTATGCCCATCGATATTTATAGTGCCCATCGATGCATGAAGTGCCCATCACTGCATATAGTGCCCATCACTGCATATAGTGCCATTCACTGCATATAGTGCCCATCACTGCATATAGTACCCATCACTGCATATAATGCCCATCACTGCATATAGTGCACATCGATGCATATAGTGGCCATCGATGCATATAATGCCCATCACTGCTGATAGAGCTCATCACTGCATATCGCCCCCCCCCATCGATGCATATAGTGGCCATCGATGCATATAGTGGCCATCGATGCATATAGTGGCCATCGATGCATATAGTGCCCATCACAACTTCTGCAATTTTTACCCATACGATCTCAACGTAAGGCAGCGATAATATTCTGTCGTTGGTGGAAACTTTTTAATTTTCATTAATGACCAAGTTTCAAGCTCATCGCACGATGTCATGACCTTTCTGATTTACATTTGTACTTCAGCTTTGGGTGTTATAGAATATCTTAAAAAATGCTGGATCTGTACGTCAATTAATCTCTAACTATTTCTATTATTTTATAATCCATAAATCTATATTATATTTTAAGTGAATATGTATAGCCTGCAATTATGTTCTATCATCCTACACACAGAGCAAGAGAAATTACAGATAACAGAGGCAACGCTGCAATATATGGCTGGCAAGTTTGATTTAAGAAAACTATTTCTTTACGGTTTTGTTTACATTTTGACTATTTTGTAGTTCATATTTTTCTTAGTTTTTTTTTTTAGTTTATTATAAACATAAATTCACATTTACAGGTTTTCATTGATAAGAAAACTGCTGACTTTTTTTTTTTATATGGATTGACTGAGATTGTTATATGGTTTGACTGTGATTTTTTTTTACATGGTTTGACTGTGATTTTTTTACATGGTTTGACTGTGTTTTTTTTTTACATGGTTTGACTATGATTTTTTTTTTTACATGGTTTGGCTGTGATTTTTTTTTACATGGTTTGACTGTGATTTTTTTTTACATGGTTTTCATTTCAGTCAACCACGAAACAGAAATTTCAGAAAGAGGAGAAGAAGGACTACCAGAACTTTTTGACAATTGTAAAAAACACCCACAACATGCAGATTTTATAGAGGTCAAATCTTTCAAACTGGACGACCTACCAGAAAGTCATCGTAAGGAAGAATTGTTTCAGTTGATCAAAGTCACTGCTGACCTTGTGGTCCGAATCAGTGTTCAAATTGTCAGTGAGAACAGACCAGAGTTTTGGCCAGACACTCAGAAAGAATATCCGTTCTATACAGAGAGAGGATCGACTGCCCTGAGAACCGGCACTGGAGAAATCGTTGTGCACAAGTTCAAGGACGGACGTGGCTGTGACGTTCTCGGAAGCAGTGCTGACTTGCTGGGAAATGCATTCGAGACGGAGTATAAAACTTGCCCTTGCGAGCGATGCCGGAATACCGATCGTCCCAGCAACGTCTGGTGGGAGTTTACCGTAGCAACAGCCGCTCACGTGGTTTTCGACGAGACCGAGGCAAAGGCGACTTCCTGCAGGCTGTTTTTTGACGAGAAGAGGAGCCCCAAGATCATACTTGATAAGTTTACACTTGGTTTCGTGGATATCAAGAGGGATGTGTCTGAGCTGACCTATATAACCTGCGACTCTGCACAGGGGGAGGAAATGTACAGCAAGGTGGTGCACTGGGCTGACCTCTGGAAGAAGGTAAACAAAAACAGCGCTGATAGATCTACGGACATGCTGACCTTCATTGTGTCACACCCCCATGGCCTCCATAAGCATATCACCATTGGCCAGTGCGAAGAAATAGTCCCGATTTCCGAAATAAACGACGAGCTGGACTTCGTTAAGTTGACCTACACAACCGCCACTTGTCCAGGGAGCAGTGGCGCCAGTGTCCACTGTTTGGGCTTTGGGGGAGGTCACGTCCACGCAGGGGTCACAGACAGTCAGTTAAACCTTAGTGGTTTGGGATACTATAGAAAAAGCAAAGCCACGTAACATTGAATTTATTTTTTGGCCATCGAAACCAAATCATGCAAATTAAGTTTGGCTTTCTTTTCCTCAAAAAATATTACAGTAATACAATGATAAGTCCTTTCAATTCACTTATAAGCTGCTGGTCAGTTGCATGGGAGGGAGTGGAGTAAGAGGCGTCAGCGGAGCGAGACTTGTTTTCGGAAGTTGAATGGGCAGCTTAGGAATATTATCTAGATTTTTTTTAATGATGTAAAATATCCCGTTTTTTCCCCTATGCATTCCTCAATTGATAAGTAATTGTCAATTATTTTGTTTACGACTAGCTGAAGTTTTCTATTTTAAAAAAATGTATTCATTTTAAAATTATAGTATACACATATCTTCTATGTATTTGTTAAACAAATATTACTTAGTAAATTTGTTAAATAATGTTTTTGAACTGATTATCTTACTATTGGCTTTTTCAATGATTTTGAGAATTAATTTTTTTGGGTCATCATTTCCAAAAAAAAAAAAAAAAAATTATCACGGTTCTATGGAGCAGTGCCCACTGAATACATTTAACTTGTTGGTCAGTCCTGTCTAGCCTCTTAAGCCACCCAAACAATCCAGAGTCGGACTGAAAAGTTGATGAGTGCATTCATGCTGGTGGTCGTTTCTGGCAGGATCTGTGTGACATTGTGGCTATTCTAGAAGATGTTGTCCAGTGTATATTTATCTTTTATTACTTCAACAGTTCTTTCTTTTGTTTGCTACGGAAAAAGAAATTTAGCCCTCAAACTTTTAGTATTTTCCTATCAGTTGATGACTCTATCCAAGGTAGCCTATCAGTTGATGACTCTATCCAAGGTAGCCTATCAGTTGATGACTCTATCCAAGGTAGCCTATCAGTTGATGACTCTATCCAAGGTAGCCTATCAGTTGATGACTCTATCCAAGGTAGCCTATCAGTTGATGACTCTATCCAAGGTAGCCTATCAGTTGATGACTCTATCCAAGGTAGCCTATCAGTTGATGGCTCTATCCAAGGTAGCCTATCAGTTGATGACTCTATCCAAGGTAGCCTATATGTGCACTAGGGCTAGAGTATTAACACTTCCTTTTTAAATAAATTATTTTTAAATAGAATGTGGCTATTTTACAGCCAAAGGAAAAGGTTGTTATTCATTTGTTAGATGGGAGTTTATTTTGTAGGGAAAGCTTCCAAATGATTCCTCAGTTCCGGCAAATATTGTGTGTTGACATTTATGATATGCTCACAGCTGACAGTATGAAGGGATTTACCTATCACAAAAATAACCAGAAACAACACTTATTATCATTGTTTATTATCATTGTTTATTATCATTGTTCTCTTCATGTCTTCAAGCTTAATGTGTCTATGGGCAATTTTTTTTTAATTAACACGAACAACATCCATCTTTCTGGGTAAACATACTTAATGAATAACTTAAGTCAATGAGGTTTTATTGTTAAAGAGGTTTTTATATACGGTAGTTGTATTCATGGGCGTCGCTAGGAATTTTTCCGGGGGGGGGGGGCAAACATTTTCCAGGGGGGGGGGCAAATAACAACTTTATGACATTTTTTTTAAATTTCGGGGGGGGGGGGGAGCAAATGCCCCCCTCTTATATGACATTTTTTCAAAATGAAGGGGAGGGGGGCAAATTCCCCCCTTGCACCTCCCCCCATGAATACGCCCATGTTTGTATTAATATTGTTTTTAGTTATTTCTGTCGTCAAGTATTTTTAATTTTTATGCATGGCTCAACATGTTTTGTTTTTAAAATTAATAGTTTTCATATAAGCATAATTGTTAACATTTTTTTTATTAAAGTTTTGATTTCAGACAATTTCTTTATTCACTAAGCGAGGGCCTACGTAATATGGATTGAAATGAAATAAAACTGCAGTCATGCATTTTTCCTTCAAAGGAATAAACTTTTCAATTCTGTTTACAATTTATTGACTTTTGTTTTACTTGTTTATGTGTTTGTTTGTTTAGAAAATGTTGTTGCTATTTTGTCTTTCGTTGTAAACTTTTATCTGCAACTCATATTAGTTATATTTAGCCCAGACACACAACCGTAGTATGCTAAAAAGGAATGTAAAAATAAAAAAGTTAACTTCATTAGCCATACAATTTATTCGGCACTAATTATGATAAACACATGCTCTATCTTCAGGCTATACAGGCCATACAGCCTATACAGGCCATACAGTCTATACTATACAGGCCATACAGTCTATACAGGCCATACAGTCTATACTATACAGGCGATACAGTCTATACAGGCCATACAGTCTATACAGGCCATACAATCTATACAGGCCATACAGTCTATACAGGCCATACAGTCTATACTATACAGGTCATACAGTCTATACAGGCCATACAGTCTATACAGGCCATACAGTCTATACTATACAGGTCATACAGTCTATACAGGCCATACAGTCTATACTATACAGGCCATACAGTCTATACAGGCCATACAGTCTATACTATACAGGTCATACAGTCTATACAGGCCATACAGTCTATACTATACAGGCGATACAGTCTATACAGGCCATACAGCCTATACAGGCCATACAGTCTATACTATACAGGCCATACAGTCTATACTATACAGGTCATACAGTCTATACTATACAGGCCATACAGTCTATACAGGCCATACAGTCTATACTATACAGGCCATACAGTCTATACATGCCATACAGTCTATACTATACAGGCCATACAGTCTATACAGGCCATACAGTCTATACTATACAGGTCATACAGTCTATACAGGCCATACAGTCTATACTATACAGGCGATACAGTGAACGTGAAACATAGAAATCAAAACCAGGTGGCTGTTGGTAGTAGACCACTGCCCATGGAATGACGATGGCAGTGTAGTAGACACGGCTAGGGCAGCGAGTTGTCCGCTTTCAATTGACCGCCTTCCGCCACGTCACGATGCATGTACCTGGAGTTGACCTTTGAAGGGTGGCAACAGGCAGTGCCCGCTGATATATACTGTAGGAGGCACTGCAAAAGGCGCCTCATATCTGGGGATAGAAATATGGATAAACGGTTGTCCGGGTGAGGGGGGGAAAAAAACACGTGATCTCCAATCTGCGTTCCCATTGGCTACTTTACGTCCCATTGGAGGGGAAACAAAAATCCTCTCAAGTCTCAGCCTCAGGCTTCAGCCACACACTCACACTGCAGTAGGCGTGTTGTTACTGTTACTGTTGACCGGAATGACCGCACCTGTCTCTCATTCTGTATTGAAATCAGATCTGCCGGTAACTGTAAGGCTATAACGGTATCTGCGATATTTTATGAAGCTGTGAACGCAGTATTTCATAATGTAAGAACATATTACATTTTAAAACATATTTCATAATTCAAGAACATATTTCATGTTATAACATATTTCATAATGTAAGAACATAATTCATAATTTAAGAACATATTTCATGTTATAACAGATTTCATAATGTAAGAACATATTTCATGTTATAACATTTCATAATTTAAGAACATATTTCATGTTGTAACATATTTCATAATGTAAGAACATATTTCATGTTATAACATTTCATAATTTAAGAACATATTTCATGTTGTAACATATTTCATAATGTAGGAACATATTTCATGTTATAACATATTTCATAATTTAAGAACATATTTCATCGTGTTACGTATTTCATACTTTAAAAGTAATACGAATTTAAAATTTAAGAACCTTTTGAGTTTTCACTTTGTGTATTATAGGTTCATGTTTGGTCAAATATGATATTATTATAATAAATTATAATAAATGGTTTAGAATAAATTTTGTTTCCACATTTCCCCATCATAGAATGGATTAATCTGTTTCCACATTTCCCCATCATAGAATGGATTAATCTGTTCCACATTTCCCCATCATAGAATGGATTAATCTGTTTACACATTTCCCCATCATAGAACGGATTAATCTGTTTACACATTTCCCCATCATAGAATGGATTAATCTGTTTACACATTTCCCCATCATAGAACGGATTAATCTGTTTACACATTTCCCCATCATAGAACGGATAAATTTGTTTACACATTTCCCCATCATAGAACGGATTAATCTGTTTACACATTTCCCCATCATAGAACGGATTAATCTGTTTACAAATTTCCCCATCATAGAATGGATTAATCTGTTTACACATTTCCCCATCATAGAACGGATAAATTTGTTTCCACATTTCCCCATCATAGAACGGATACATTTGTTTCCACATTTCCCCATCATAGAACGGATAAATTTGTTTACACATTTCCCCATCATAGAACGGATAAATTTGTTTACACATTTCCCCATCATAGAACGGATAAATTTGTTTACACATTTCCCAATCATAGAACGGATAAATTTGTTTACACATTTCCCAATCATAGAACGGATACATTTGTTTACACATTTCCCCATCATAGAACGGATAAATTTGTTTACACATTTCCCCATCATAGAACGGATAAATTTGTTTACACATTTCCCCATCATAGAACGGATTAATGTGTTTACACATTTTTTCCCCCCATCACAGAACGGTTTAATTTCTGCCCGATATTGAAAAATTAATGGATGCGAATTACCCAGGACAATGTACACATTCCCCGACTTTTCCAATTACGGCATTGACTATAACAGCCGTTATGTTTTGTGGAACTTTTTGACCTCAAGTAAAATAAGTTGATACCTCGCACGTAATCTATTGACGCAAACTAAAAACTACACAGTAGGCTATACATGAATTAGCATATTAACACGTGCAGAGTTTTACATTGTTAAAGAGAACCTCGATAATAAGCTATAGGCCTATGCTTTTTTTTTTTTTGTATATGTTTTAAATTTTTTTTTTGTATGAAATATCTCACACTAAAATATATAAAGACAACACATTGAAGTCAGTCAGTAAACTTTCTTAGAAATGTAATTTGGCTTTTATAAGAATTAAAATTTCTCGAATCCATTGCGAGGTATGAATTAAGAAAAAAAAATGATTAATAGGGTACACGCAAACAAAGACATAGACAAACACACACACACACACACAAACATCCTCTCACATACAAACACCCCCCCCCCACACACAAAAACACCCACACACATCCCGTCCAGTCACACAAAAATACACAAACACAAACAACCCCCTCCCCCCCCAACACACAAAACATGTAAGTATAACTACATTTTAAAATATTCACTTGCGAATCCGATTGAATGGTCAAACTCAACAAATGAAAATAAAAACAAAAACAAAAAAAAAACAAACAAAACACCATTCCTACAAATGTAAATGTCTATTACAACGGGAACCGAATTCTGCTCTTAGCACTGTATATTTTGATAAAACATTATCTCCGAGGTAAATGTTTATTATAATGGGGGCACTTAGTCCTAGAGACGGGGGTGCGCGCTACTCTGTCCATTCTGTTGAGGACTCTTGTTGAATGAGTTTATCAAACTAATATTTTATGACTAAATCTTGTTCAATTGACTGATGAAATTCTTTTAATTAATTAATTTTTTAAAATTCTATACCCCCCCCCCGCCATCCACAGTTGCGGCCCGCCTCTGCCCTAGCACTATAGGAAGAATCTAAAATACACGTCTCATTGACAGTGTTAGGAGCGGGGATGCCAGTGGTTGATCAAAGACTGGTCCAACATGGACAAATGGGGGTGGGGGGTCAGCTTAAAAGGATTACTGGACCGTAGAGACAAATGCCCATTGAGGGACACAGCGTGTTGTTGTCGAACTGCTGGGTGATAAATAAATCGACCCGATAGCTGGACGAAGCTAGAAAATGCCAACCTAAGCCGTGTGAGAAATAAATATACTACCAGCACAGTTATATTTGTGAGTGAGAGAGGAGAGAAAGAGAGAGAGAGAAAGAGAGAGAGAGAGAGAGAAAGAAAGAGAGAGAGAAAGAGAGAGAGAGAGAGAGAGAAATATAGGAGAAAGAGAAAAAAATGGAGAAAGGGAGAGAGAGAGGGAGGGAGAGAGAGAGTGAATGTGAAAGAGTTAAAGACAGAGATAAAGGAGCAAGAGAGAAAAAAAAGCGATAAAGTGAAAGATAGATAGATAGATAGATAGATAGAGAGAGAGAGAGAGAGAGAGAGAGAGTGAGAGTGATATAGGTTACTGACCAAGGGTTGAAGCACTGCCATCGTGTTTTCGAAGGCAACGGTTAAAGCGACCATATGTTGGCGTAGCGGCTTAAGGCTTAAATAATGGGCAGTACTGGGCATGGCGTTAAAGTGTGGGTCGCCAAACCTTTTTTTTTCATAGCGGGTCGCAAAAAAGAAGGAATGACAATCACGGGCCACAAAACAGAAGGAATAACAATCACGGGCCACAGAACAGAAGGAATAACAATCACGGGCCACAGAACAGAAGGAATGACAATCGCGGGCCACAGAACAGAAGGAATGACAATCACGGGCCACAGAACAGAAGGAATGACAATCGCGGGCCACAGAACAGAAGGAATGACAATCACGGGCCACAGAACAGAAGGAATGACAATCACGGGCCACTGAACAGACGGAATGACAATCACGGGCCACAGAACAGACGGAATGACAATCACGGGCCACACATTCAATACTTATGATGAAAACTTCCTTTGCATTCTAAACAAACTGTTTTTAAAATTGTCATTCGTACCATTCGATGCCTTCTCGCTCCATCTATACAAAGTATCGCGAGACTCCGTGGACAGGCCGTAGTTTCAATAACTCCCCTGGAAAGTATATAATCAATATATATTATAAAGATAAATATAGAAGAATACACATCTATTTGACATACTAGCAATTACTTAGACAGACTAGAAATTACTTGCCAGAATAGCAATTACTTTGACAAGACTAGCAATTACTTTGCAAAAACTAGCAATTACTTTACCAGACTAGCAGTTACTTTACCAGACCAGAAATTACTTTGACAGACTGGTAATTACTTTGCCAGACTAGTTTGTGATACATATTAGATCAAACATTCATTCTAAAAGGTTAAATTTTAATTATCCTTTTTAAATAAAATTATTATTTTTATATCCACTTTATCTAAAGGTTCTATGCGCAAAGACTGAGTTTGATACTTGGATCTTTGGCTTTTTCCAGTCTACTGTTTTACCTCGGAAGTACTAAATTTTGGTTGAACAACCACAAACAATCTGGTAAGTATGGTTGTGGAAATACATGCAGTGCTAAAGCCTGTATAATTTCGTTCTCTCTAGCTCTCCATAAAAGATCTATCTATCTATCTATCTATCTATCTATCTATCTATCTATCTATCTATCTATCTATCTATCTATCTATCTATCTATCTATCTATCTATCTATCTATCTATCTATCTATCTATCTATCTATCTATCTATCTATCTATCTATCTATCTATCTATCTATCTATCTATCTATCTATCTATCTATCTATCTAACTATCTATCTATCTATCTATCTATCTATCTATCTATCTATCTATCTATCTATCTATCTATCTATCTATCTATCTATCTATCTATCTATCTATCTATCTATCTATCTATCTATCTATCTATCTATCTATCTATCTATCTATCTATCTATCTATCTATCTATCTATCTATCTATCTATCTATCTATCTATCTAATCTATCTAATTGCCTCTGACCTCTGACACAGCGATGACTTTTCGTCATGAGCCTTTTTTGGTTCTGAAGAAAAAAAGTGTAAATGAAATTATTTTATATAAATATGTATAAATATCTTAAAATAACTAGTTAAGTACGCTTAAAATGTGGAATTGTACAATTTAATTCATAAATACTACGATGTCAACATGCTCTTCATAGGCTTTTATGGGCCATCAAGCCCAGTTGTAGAAAATTGAGTGTGGGGAAAAGCCTTACAAAGTTACATTAGTTTACCTTTTGCAATGATTCTATCAGACATACAGCCGCAGTACCAGCACTATGAGAGACCTAAAGGGCAGCCTGGTATAGTGGATGATATGGCCTACATATTAGAGCAGATGTTGAGTGGGACAACAGACATGGATCCATACACTTACACACACAGTTGTAAGGACATCTGGTTGCGTAGGTATCTAGTTTGGCTCTGTATACCCTGGTAGAAGGTGACTAGTCTGTCAAAGAAATTGCTAGTCTGGTAAAGTAATTTCTAGTCTGTCAAAGTAATCGCTAGTCTGTCAAAGTAATTACTAGTCTGTCAAAGTAATGGCTAGTCTGTCAAAGTAATTGCTAGTCTGTCAAAGTAATAGCCGTTTTTGGAAAATAATTACGAGTTTGGTAAACACCTTCCTAGTTGGTTAGGCTAATTATAGTTTGGTAAAGTTATGACTAGTTGGACGCAATAAAAACTAGCGTAGCAAACAATAACGACTCCAAAATTGTCGTCATGTGTTATTTTCCTTTCTAACAGTGTTACGCCAAAAATGTTGATATACACACAAATAGAATAACACACAAATATGGCGGCTTTCGAAAAAAGAAATCAATTAAAATTGATGAGGCCTTTTTCTGTATAATTTACATTTTGTGTGTTGTAGATGTTTGGTTATGGGGGGGGGGTGAGTTCTTAGACAGAAGTGGCTAACGGGTATTTATAGACTCCATTTTAATAAAAATTAGAATTTGAATGAGTCCCCCCCCCCTCCCCCTTTTTTTGCAGTAAGGGTTCTATCTGGGCATCTATATATTTTGCCTATAAAAAATGACGACTCAGGCAGTATATATATATATATATATATATATATATATATATATATATATATACATATATATGTGAGGTGTACATTAACACATTTAATGGTGCGGTCTCAGTGTGTTGACGACGTAAGTGAGTCTAACTTGGCCCGCGAGCTTTAATTTGCCACTGTCTGGTGTTTTCTCAATTTGGCACTAGAAAAAAAAAAACCCAAAAGGGTGGTTTGAGTAATCAAGAAATTAACATATTACCAGAAACAGGGGGGGGGACATCTATGGAAGGCTGTACTTAATTAGACGTCGGTTAATTATGTAGTAAAGTTGTCCACGATATTATATTAGAATAAACATCATGAAAAACTAGATAAGTCGAAATAAATAAATACACACACATAAACCCAATTAAAAAAAAACTAAATACCACATTACCTAAACACCCATTAACTTAAACACCCATTAACATAAACACCCATTAACTCAAACACCCATTAACTTAAACACCCATTGGTTTTAAAACCCCATTAACTCAAACACCTATTAACTTAAACACCCATTAACTTAACTCAAACACCCATTAACTCAAACACCCATTAACTCAAACACCCCTTAACTCAACTCAAACACCCATTAACTTAACTCAAACACCCCTTAACTCAAACACCCATTAACTTAAACACCCCTTAACTTAAACACCCCTTAACTTAAACACCCATTAACTCAAACACCCATTTACTTAAATACCCATTAACTTAAACACCCATATATTTTCATTTATTTACCCATACATTGCTAGTGCAGCATGCCTCCCAGAAAGCTGCCCAAGACATTTAAGTCTGAATCACAAGGAAAGAGTCTGGGACATTTTGTCACCTAGACTGACACTGACAGATGAAGACCGCCAGAAGATCGTGGACCTGTCCTCAACAATACCTGTTAGTGACGTCATATTTGTCTCAGCCACGTCCGATATGGTTCAAAATATGACCTTTGTTTTATTTGATATCGGACTCACAGCTGAACAACATAACAAGGTAATCCATCCATCTTTGATGTGTGTAGACCCTGTAAGGGTGAGATGAGATCTCTTAGATCCTATAAACCACTAATGGGACATGTTTTTACGGTGCCCTTCTTTCATCCCCACCATAGCCGATAGTGCAATGGCCATGGAGGCACCACGGGAGATATATCAGGAACTTGAGCACTCACCGGGGATCGAACCAGGTACCTTCAGGTCGACAGTCGGGCGTTCTACCGCACGACCATCCGTCCCCCTCATCTAGTGTTGTTTTCGTTGACGAGAACTAAAACTAAAACCTTCGTTGACGAAAATGTTGACTTTTCGTCAACGAGAACTAAAACTAAGACTAAAATTTGCAGCAAGACTAAAACTGAAATTATTACAGAAAAAACGAAATAAAAACTGAAACTAAAATATGACCTGGGACTAAAACAACACTACCCTCATCCATCTTTGATAGAGCTTTGGTTCTGCAGGGCGACCTTCCACTTGTCACGTTCTGTGTTTGGGCTCATTAAGCTGTTAGCTATTTTGTTTCATTTTTGTCCTGACAGATGAATCTTCCGTTTAAAATTTGAATTTTAAGTAATAAAAAAAAAATAAATAAAATGTAGCATGATGATGTACAGGAATAAATACTTAAATTTTATTTTACTAGCTGTACCGTGCAAAAACCTTTGCTTAGAGTTATATCCCCTTATGCTTGATCGGTAGGCTAGGTTATTTTTGGTTTCGGGCAGATCCGATTTTTTTTCATGATTGTATTTTAAACTGGAATACTGTTGTATTAATTCTTTGCTTTCGATTTAACGCACACTGGAAATGAGTATTATTATATATATTTTTTTTGTTAAAGTAATCAGTAAACGCCCCCAAAGTTAAATGTAGATATAAGATTAGTTCTTAGTGTGGCTGGTAGTATGGTCGGTGTCACACGCTGTGGTCCGCGCCCCCTAGTGACACCACTGTCAGCACTTTGAAAAAAAATAATTAAAAGGTTTACCAAACAGTAAGTAGTATATGTTTTTTAAAATAAAACCACATATATAACTCTTTAATTGTGAATTATCCCTTAAGCATTATGCCCCCTTAACCAAGAGCATATTTTACTTCATAATCTCATTAAAAATATATTACCTCGTGAACAAATTATACAAACTGTACCTCATTAAACATATTGCACTTCATGAATTCTTTTGACATATTTTACCTCATCAACTCATTTAACATGTTTCACGTTCTACCTTATTTTCTTCTTCGCCATCACTTCAGACAGCCAAAGCCTGTAGATGTCACCTGATCTCATTTCCTTTTGAAAAGTTCCCAAGTTTTTTCAAAGACCTTCGCACCTTCTCATGGAAGCCGATTGTTGTCATGGTAACAACGAATCTACATTTAGTTTAAACACTGCTGCCTTGTAATTATCAACTATATATGTATTAATAGCGCTGATTAAAATAGACACATTAGTGTTTCCATCAGAAATCAACTAATCCAGTGTATTGCATAAAATTTCTCTAGGCGTCCATGCTGAAGGCTAGAAGGCTAGTCGTGTATCAAGACGCCTCCGTATCATGGAAAGATACAGTACAAGAGTTACTAGACAGGGGAGATAAACTTGGTCTACAGCTATGGGGAGCTAACTTCATGCACAACATTCCAGTAGCCACTTTAAAAGGGGTGTGTGAGATTCGAAAATAACAAGTTATTATATCTTCAATAAAAAGATGACTGTCTTATATGTACAACAAATTATGATTACGTCATACCAATTAGTTTAATCATTGCTACGATATTTTCACTTATGTGAGTGATGCATTTAAAATCAAAAGCCATATTTACGTATAAGGCGATCTAAGCTGTTGCATGGGGCCCTTTTCTGGTACAAAACCCCAATCAAATCTGGTGCTATAGGGGTTCCGTTGAGGGGATCTAAGCATAGGTCCCTAATGAAAGTATCAATCTTGACCTCATGTCCCTTCAAAAACATAAGAACATTTCTGTTTTAATTGAACCATGAGAAGTACTTCGCGTGTTGTTTTGATTTATCACAGACGTTTGATTATTTCGGAGACCAACCGTGCGCATATCTCAACCACACCCAGATACAAGCGACGTTTATCTTATTCAAACAGACCCCATTCATTGTCAGGACAATACTGGAACCATGGGCCAAATGTTCATTGGAAAAAAGATTGTTTTATTCCCGACATGACACCTAAGAGCATAGACTGCACCAGTCAGAAAAAGGAAATTCACATGTGCCACTGGTTTGGAATTTGAAGTTTTTTTTTTGTGTGAAAATAGTATAACTGTTTGCTTACACTTTTGTTATTGTTAGTTTTGTTAACACTTATTAACTGGTGTGTGATTCACACAAGAGCTGAATGAAAGCCATTTTCTTTATTTATAGAATAGCATAACAGGATGCTTTTAAAGGGATGTGCCATTGTCGATATAAGATCTAATGAAATTCGTTGTAAAATATTGGAGAAAAAAATTCTATCAGAGTAGGATCAAGATCTATGAAGATCTCCGTTTTGATGACATTGTATTAATAATATGTTTTGTCTTTCACCACTGTATAGTACTGCATGTCTGTTGACATTGTATAGCTATGTATGTCTGTCACCACTGCATGGTTATGTATGTCTGTCGCCATTGTATAGTTAGTTATATGTCTGTCGCCATTGTATGTTTTGTATGTCACTCGCCATTGTGTATGTCTGTTTGTCTGTTGCCATTGTATAGGCTTGTGTGTCTGTTGTCATTGTATAGTTCTGTATGTCTGTAGCCATTGTATGATCCTGTACGTTTGTCGCACACTTAGGACCAGCACAATTAGGACCAGCACAATTAGGACATAGTACAGCTGGTCAAACCAGTGGTTGTTAACCTTTTTGAAGTCGTGGGTCAATGAACAATTTTCAGCAATCCACAAACAATCCACATAAAATCCACATACAATCCACATACAATCCACAAACAATCCACAAACAATCCACATACAATCCACATACAATTCACATAAATTCACATACAATCCACATACAATCAACATACATTCACATACATTCCACATACAATCCACATACAATCCACATAAATTCACATACAATCCACATACAATCCACATACAATCCACATAAATTCACATACAATCCACATACAATCCACATAAATTCACATACAATCCACATACAATCCACATAAATTCACATACAATCCACATACAATCCACATAAATTCACATACAATCCACATACAATCCACATAAATTCACATACAATCCACATACAATCCACATACAATCCACATAAATTCACATACAATCCACATACAATCCACATACAATCCACATAAATTCACATACAATCCACATACAATCCACATAAATTCACATACAATTCATATACAATCCACATAAATTCACATACAATCCACATACAATCCACATACAATCCACATACAATCCACATACAATCCACATACAATCCACATACAATCAACATAAATTCACATACAATCCACATACAATCCACATTAATCCACATACAATCCACATACAATCCACATACAATCCACATTAAAGCAGAAATAAAAGCAGGCCGATTTTGATAAAAAAAAACAACAAATCAATAGCATGTTAGAATAAAGTGTATTATTTATTCAACAGATTTGACCAATCAGCGTTGTCCATGATAGTGACCAAGTTATTTACTAGTGACCGCTACAGGTTCCACATGCCAGGGACTGAAAGTGAGAATGGACGATACCTCGTTATCGATCGAGATCAAAGAGACCCTAAGTACTTTGACGGTGTGATACCAGTATGATATCAGTGTGATATCAGTGTGGTATCAGTATAATATCAGTATACTATCAGTATGATATCAGTATAATATCAGTGTGATATCAGTATGATATCATTATGATACCAGTGTGGATTCAATATAATATCAGTATAATATCAGCATGATGTCAATATATTATCAGTATAATATCAGTATGATATCAGAATAGTAAATGTATTTCTTGACTTTACCGTTGTTTAAAGATATCTAAAGCACTAAGATAATGTACCATCAGTGTTTATTGACATTACCTTTGTTTAAAGGTAACCAAAGTATTTTGATGTAATGTCAGTGTTTACAAATATAGGTTTACAAATATAGACATCTGTAAATAGAATTTTCAAGTATTGATAAGTTATGGTTTGTTTTATTTTTGGTGATTTATCTCCCCTTTACATTGTGAATTATTTCCCATTTACATGGTAGATTTATATTCTTGGCATTACCTGTGTTTAATTAAAGGTAACCGAAGTACCTTGACGATGTACTATCTGCGTTTACCAATATATTTCGTTACATTACTTTTTGTATTGGTACGCATAAAAATGTATTTAATTTGTGAGTTATATTAGTGAGAGAGAATGGACATATTGTGATCACAGATTTATGATGATAACTATTTACATGTAAATTATAAAATAATGTTGACATATTCAAACAAAATATATAAAGTATACGAATTAAGATATCTATTTACATTTATAATTTTTTCTAGATCCGTTTTAGTGTCTAGATGATATTTAATTAGAAAAATGGTGATTGTAACTAAAAAATAAGCACATAATATATTTCTGTTTATATTTAGTAATGAGTAATATCTTTTAAAGGAAATAACGTGAAATAGAAATTAAAAACGACATTCTGTTTACAATGCCATGAGGATAACCCTTGTATCATAAATTATCTGTTTCGGTAAGCGTAGGTCATTATTGTATACTTGCATTATAATGATGTGTTAAGTCATAATTCTGTCTAAATCATTTTGTCAGCATCACATTATTAGTTTCCTATTTCTGTATGAATTAATTGATGTATAGCCAGAGGGCGGATTTAACGACGGGCACAGCCGGCTGCCCCCGAGGGACCCCCCCAAATATTTAGGGGGCCCACAGAGCCCAATTGTAAATCATGGTAAATACGTCTGTCTTTTACTAAAGGGCCCAATAATTTCGTCTGAGCACGGGGCCTCAACTGACCAATACCGGCCTCTGTGCATAGCTAAATACTGATGGAGGATGGTATCTAATAGCCTGATGGAGGATGGTATCTAATAGCCAGATGAAGGATGGTATCTAAGACCTGATGGAGGATGGTATCTAATAGCTGATGGAGGATGGTATCTAAGACCTGATGGAGGATGGTATCTAATAGCCTGATGGAGGATGGTATCTAATAGCCTGATGGAGGATGGTATCTAAGACCTGATGGAGGATGGTATCTAAGACCTGATGGAGGATGGTATATATTAGCCTGATGGAGGATGGTATCTAAGACCTGATGGAGGATGGTATCTAAGACCTGATGGAGGATGGTATCTAATAGCCTGATGGAGGATGGTATCTAAGACCTGATGGAGGATGGTATCTAATAACCTGATGGAGGATGGTATCTAATAGCCTGATGGAGGATGGTATCTAAGACCTGATGGAGGATGGTATCTAATAGCCTGATGGAGGATGGTATCTAATAGCTGATGGAGGATGGTATCTAATAGCCTGATGGAGGATGGTATCTAAGACCTGATGGAGGATGGTATCTAAGACCTGATGGAGGATGGTATCTAAGAGCTGATGGAGGATGGTATCTAATAGCCTGATGGAGGATGGTATCTAATAGCCTGATGGAGGATGGTATCTAAGACCTGATGGAGGATGGTATCTAACAGCTGATGGAGGATGGTATCTAATAGCCTGATGGAGGATGGTATCTAAGACCTGATGGAAGATGGTATCTAAGAGCTGATGGCGGTGGTATCTAAGAGCTGATGGAGGATGGTATCTAATAGCCTGATGGAGGATGGTATCTAGGAACTGATGGAGGATGGTATCTAAGAGCTGGTGGAGGATGGTATCTAAGAGCTGATGGAGGATAGTATCTAATAGCCTGATGGAGGATGGTATCTAAGACCTGATGGAGGATGGTATCTAATAGCCTGATGGAGGATGGTATCTAATAGCCTGATGGAGGATTGTATCTAATAGCCTGATGGAGGATGGTATCTAAGACCTGATGGAGGATTGTATCTAATAGCCTGATGGAGGATGGTATCTAAGAGCTGATGGAAGTGTGTTTATATGTGTTCAATGAACTTCAAACTTAATGCTCTGGAATGAGGGGGGGGGGGGAGGGTCTGATTTATTAGGCAAACAAACCACGCTAATACAGTGTGTACATCTGTTACAACCCTAGACTCTTACAGTGTGTACATCTGTTACAACCCTAGACTCTTACAGTGTGTACATCTGTTACAACCCTAGACTCTTACAGTGTGTACATCTGTTACAACCCTAGACTCTTACAGTGTGTACATCTGTTACAACCCTAGACTCTTACAGTGTGTACATCTGTTACAACCCTAGACTCTTACAGTGTGTACATCTGTTACAACCCTAGACTCTTACAGTGTGTACATCTGTTACAACCCTAGACTCTTACAGTGTGTACATCTGTTACAACCCTAGACTCTTACAGTGTGTACATCTGTTACAACCCTAGACTCTTACAGTGTGTACATCTGTTACAACCCTAGACTCTTACAGTGTGTACATCTGTTACAACCCTAGACTCTTACAGTGTGTACATCTGTTACAACCCTAGACTCTTACAGTGTGTACATCTGTTATAAATCTAGACTCTTACTGTGTTTACATCTGTTATAAACCTAGAGTCTTACAGTGCGTACATCTGTTATAGACCTAGAGTCTTACAGTGTGTACATCTGTTATAAATCTAGAATCTTACACATTGTACATCTGTTATAGACCTAGAGTCTTACATTGTGTACATCTGTTATAGACCTAGATTCTTAGAGTGTGTACATCGGTTATAAATCTAGAGTCTTACGGTGTGTACATCTGTTATATACCTAGTGTCTTATAATGTGTACATCTGTTATATACCTAGTGTCTTATAATGTGTACATCTGTTATATACCTAGTGTCTTATAATGTGTACATCTTTTATAGACCTAGATTCTTAGAGTGTGTACATCGGTTATAAATCTAGAGTCTTACGGTGTGTACATCTGTTATATACCTAGTGTCTTATAATGTGTACATCTGTTATATACCTAGTGTCTTATAATGTGTACATATGTTATATACCTAGTGTC
>JAGDYQ010000041.1:208931-246347 GCA_021962125.1 Bulinus truncatus
TCTTGAATTTGCAAGGAGCATCAATTCCACATAGCAGTGAAGTTCCCATACCAGTGTTTACTGGATTAAGGAGCTTTCACCATCAGACTCCGACGAGGGGTAAGATCTGGAGTTTTTGGCAGGTGAAAACAGTGGAAGCGATTATGAAGGAAGTTCTTCAACACCTCAACCATTCAGCCAAGAAGAATTCAATGACCTAATACGAGACCTAAATTGTCCAAGCAAGCATCTGAGATTTTAGCGTCCAGGCTCAATGAAAGAAATTTTCTCAAACTAGAAGTTAAAATAACATTTTATCTGAAAAGAGAAGAGTTTCTTCTTCCATATTTCAGCCAAGAGAAGACCTTGTTTACTTTAATTACATCCCTGGACTTCTGCTCCAATTGGGACTACAAGACTACCATTCCGAACGCTGGCGTCTTTTTATAGACAGTTCCATCAGAAGCTTGAAATGTGTTCTGTTACACAATGATAACCATTAAGCATCTCTTCCCATTGCTCACTCAACAACACTTAAAGAAGAGTATGAGAATATCAAAACAGTATTGCAGAAAGTCTGTTATTATGAGCATCAGTGGTCCATTTGTGTTGATCTGAAAATGGTAACCTTCTTGCTTAGGCAGCAGTCAGGATATTCAAAATACCCATGCTTCATGTGCCTTATGGATAGCAGGGCAAGACAAGAGTGACATGGCCTGCAAGGGAACCATGACTGTAGGTAAAGAAAATATCATCAACAAGCCACTGGTTGACAAAAATAAGATCATTCTCCCACCGTTTTATATCAAATTAGGTTTAATGAAACGATTTGTTAAGGCTTTGGACAAATCTGGCAATTGCTTCAAGTATATTTGCAGACCATTCCCCGATTGAGTATGGAAAGCTGAAAGCTGGGATTTTTGACGGTCCTCAGATTCGGAAACTCATCAACGATCGAAATGTTACTAATATCATGGATCACCTTGAAGCTTATTCATGGAACAGTTTTTTTCAGTTGTCAAACTTCTTAGTTCATAACAGAGCAAAGAATTATTTAGAAGAACTATGCAAGATATGCTTGCTTTTACTTCTAGAAACATTAGAGCAAATATGAGTGATTTGGCATATTACCCGCACAGTCATTTTGACAAATTTCCAGGTAACCTTGGGGACTTCAGTGAGGAACAAGGCGGAGGTTCCATCAGGATATGAGGGTGATGGAGGAGAGATATCAAGGGAGATGGGGCATACTTATAATGGCTGAATACTGCTGGAGTCTTCAGTGCAATTTTCCAACGACACACACAAAAGGAAGTCGAACAAACAGTGATTTGCTAATGCATTACCATAGGCAATTAACATATTAGTTAATTAATTAGACATAATTAGTTTTTCAAATGAATTTTTTTCTTCTCTAACACTATTACACATATTTTTGAACTAATTTTTGCATGACTGTGATCAGTTGCACTACTATTATTTAGTATACTATTTTACTATGAAATTCTTGACCATTTTCAAACACGGTGCATACATTATTTAATTAAATTTTAATTATCTCGTAAAATAGAGCCAATCTTAGCAAAAGCACTTACACATTCTAAATCAGCATAGTTGACTTTGTATAAAATGATTCAAATATCACTGGCAATGAATTCACTGTTTACCAATGTAATAATGTATTTATAAATGCATAGGTAGTAGAAAAACATATTTAATTTATTGGGATCATAGACAGTCATAGATATTCCTATCATAATGCTAGCATATACATGTTAAAATTTAACAAAGAGCAGAAGGAGTGCATTCTGCACAATTAATGACCAGTTGCTCTACTTCTTCTGTCCGTCCCATGAATCACAGCACAGTTCCTTTTATAGGTAAAGTCCCATCCACAATTGGTCGCCTTTTTCTGATAAGACTGAGAGTGGGTGGGGGCTCATTGCTTGGGTGGGCAGGGTGATGAATGACATTATTTCATCAATTGGATCAAGGCAGGGTAAACGATCGAGATAGCAATGTGCAGGCGTTGCACTCAAATCTTCATTGCATCATGGTTGTGCCAACGATGAGGAGGGTGAGTGGGTGGGATGAGGGTGGGGTGGGATGGGGAGTGGTGAAGCAGAGTTATAACTTTATACAAATGATTAAAAGCAATAAAATTCTATTACCATCCAAAATAGTGTGGTTCCATATAGACAGTACAGAGCATACTACAAACTAGACATTGAAGTATTTTCCCCATTTTCAACCGAAGCTCTTTGAGTCTTTCTACTATGTTTTTAGAATATGCTGGTTTTCTGAAAATGCTGTTACAAATTATTTTAAAGATCGCAGATATGATGTTACTTTAAAAAAATATTCCTTTTGAGTCTAGGCTTAAAAATCATAGGAACATTCTTTTTTAATTTACGTTTCACAATGCAAAAATATGCAAAGTCACTTTAGTAAAAGCAAAAAGTTACAGAATAAGTACTTGGTTTAAGTAATTTAAGTAATTACAAATTAAAAAAATAGAAATACAGACTTTTAAGATGTATAAAATATGCAGACTTAGGAAATAAGAACAAATACGTTTAAATTATTTGTGCTCTTAAAAGTAAAGAAAAAGTAAAAGAAATGAAAAGCACTCGAGAAAGCCCTTCACGAGATCTAGATTACTAACAAAGTTTTCTTTATTTATTTGTCGATTTTAGATAATTATATTAAAGTCTAGCAAGTCCCAAAAATGGCTAAAAACAATAAATTTATATATTTTTTAATTTCATTAATAACACGAGAAAGTTAATAGGCTACACGCGTTTTTAATTTAAGAAATCATATTTTCCATTATCAATTTATATGATTTTTAAATAATTTCTTTTTTTTACCTTTTTGGTTCATTTTAATATAACAATAGTTTACTTTTTCTCTAGTTTTTTTTTCCATTAATGTCAAGGTTTCGTTCATAAAGTTTATTTTATACTAGCCAAACAAGACTCTTCATAAGACAAGTATTTATTAGCCTTTTTCATGCCGTTCTCTACCGACCTTAAAAAATCAATATGTTACGCCTCCACCCACCCCAACCCTCGCAGTATAGCTTTAGGTAGGTACAATTTCATTACTAAATCCACGCTGATGGTCCGATTGCTTGCTCTCTTGAATCACGCGCTATCTTCTTTCTCACAATTTAGATAGTATTAAATGAAAATGTATTTGCAATTTAATGCTGTAGCAACAATGAATTCCAAGACCTCATCATCAATATCATAATTTCAAGCAACATACAGAGAAGGTAAAAGTAATGGTAAACACAGCAGTGAAAGCAATATCGTAGTAGAAAGGACGAACACTAGGAATTATTTAACATACTTGGGCGATTTACAATAGCAAAACGTTTACAATTGAGATATGCATTAGAATAGCAACAGCTATGGCAACTAAGACCACTTGACCAGTCTTGAAAAAAATAAAAATATACAAAAAAAGAACCAGCTTCATCAGCCAACAACTTTTTAAGCCGCTGTAGATTCACACCATGCTTTATAGGAGCGAGTACTAGAAAACTGCGTGTTGATGAAGAAAAGATGAACCAAGCCTCATTTAACGATGATCTCAGTAAAACTTTCATGCAGGTAACCCCTGGAAAAGGGCGTTCGTTTGGGATGACTCTCCAGAAAATAGCTGAATAAGCAAGCCTACAAGGAACATTAATCAATGGACTGGCCAAAACATTTAACACGACCAAAGCGTGTAAACTCCTGTTGACTGATTTTTTTTTCTAAGCTTTTCCTGCGACAAAACTTGCTCAAATGACATGAAAATGAACAAAATAAATGCAGTTTTGGGGCCTTTAGAAACAAATTGATTTTCTGTAAATAATTGTTAGGTTTTCTTTATATTTCATATTTTACATAGATCCGGCACTTTAAACGTATAGTATTTAATAAGAATGTAGCAGTAGCTTACTTTGAGCTATACGACATGTTGAAAAAAAAAACATTTATTTTCAGACCTTCTGATTAGACATTTGCACCTAATTGTAGGGTATGATTGATCGACTTATACTCGTCATCGGGTGATTTACGTTCAAAATGCTAAGAATCCGTTTTTGTCCTCATTTTAGCTATTTTAGGAAATTTATTTCAAATACATTTAAGAAATACGGAAACAACTTAAATTCAAAGAATTGGTCTGTATGTTAAGAAAAATATACGGAAACAACTTAAATTCAAAGAATTGGTCTGTATGTTAAGAAAAGTGTACGGAAACAACTTAAATTCGTTTTTTTTTTCAAAGAATTGGTCTGTATGTTAAGAAAAGTGTGGTCGGAAACAAAGCATAAAAATATATAATGGGAAAACTGAATCTTTTAAAACTACGCCATCTCCCCCCCTTCATTTCCCCTCTTGGATCCTGAGAAACACGTTGACAAACACTCACCCAGATATTTCTTGTAAGAGTGCGAAGTTAAGACTGAAAGATACAATTCACACAACATTAGATTCACACAACACAGAATAATATGCTAATCATAAACGTATACAATAAAGCTCACTTCTAACTAGAGTCTCGGTCGTTATTCTGTCTTCATTTTGAAGTTTGAGTTTCCCAATCTTAGATTTTGTCTACATCAACTATTCCTGTATCATATACAGCTTGGTCACCTTACCTTTGTCAACTGTACCTTTGTCACCTGTACCTTGGGTCACCTAAACCTTCTTGGACACTCTGTGCACCATAGTCACCCACTTTACCAGAGACATCTTGGTCATTGCACCTTGTTGTTCAACATAAACGAACCCTGTCTAGGCCCTGCAGGAAGTAAACATTAGGCCTATTATTGAGTTACATAATTTCTTGATTGAATATACAAACAGAGAAATCACAAACAAAATTATAATCTAATGCATATATAAAGGGAAATTCATCTAATTACATCATGCAAACATTTCTAACCAAAAAAATAAATAACAATAAGGTCAAACATCACAAATGATATTATTGTTTTAAAATCATTAGTTTCTTTCATAATTTTACACTGTGACGAAAATGCTTTGTTGGAATAAAGATCGGCACACATAAAATATAATTAGCCTTACTAAAATTTAATCTCACTTCAAAATGTAAACAAAACTGGAAAGTATTATTTTTAAAATTGTTTTCATTTGAACAAATTACTAAATAAAAAATACTTATAATAGTTAAATCAATTAACTTGATTTTTTACAGAATATCAACTAACGAACATGGATTTTTTTTCTTCAGAAAATAAATTCAAGGATAGGCCCATGGTTTGAAAGCACTATATGGTCTCGAGCTCTTAGTGGTAGGATTGATCTTTTAGAATTACATTGTTCAGTAGAAAAAAACAACAATAACAACATGTAAAAAGTAAATGAAATAATGTTTAATCAATTAAAAATGTTATTAAACACGATTCTACACGTTCGCACAAAGTCAGTATTCTTTTCTACATAAAGTAACGTTTAGAGGAAAAAACACTTGCAAGTTAGGTTCCCGTGAAGGACACCAACCCAACTCTCCCCATTATTTAGGAGGTGCATTTCTTACATCATGTCCATTGCCACCGCTTTGCTGATGCTAAAAAAATCGCAACATCCTGGAGATAATTCCAAGACGAAAAGATGGTTGACACACGTTTTTTGGGTCCATTACTTTTGGGTCTTTACTTTTTTTTGGGTCTCTTACTGTTTGATTCCGATAATGTTTTGGCCTATAATTGTTTGGGTCTTTTTACTGTTTGGGTCTCTTACTGGTTAAGTCTCTTACTGTTTTGAGTTCATTACTGTTTGGAGTCCATTACTGTTTGAGTCTTTTACTGAGAATTCGAAAAAAAGTAATGGATGACTTCGTTTTCGTAATTTGACAAGGCATCGCGTATGAACTTAATGTAAACCATGTACATTTAAGTTAAAAATTACAATGCTCAACTTGTTAATTATATGTTTATATGTTAATTTGATATGATTTAAATAAAATTTAGAAGGAAATCTCATTTATGTCCGATCGAAATCGTCCTGATAAAAATATAAATGATTGATCAGTTTACTGGTACCAGTATTTATTTAAAAGTATACACAATCTTTTAAATACAAGAAATGAACTAAACATTTAAAATATATTTCTTCATATAATATATAACTCAAGATAAATACTTTCGACAGAAAAAAGCCTGTGATCAAAAACAATGAAAATAAAGGATTAAACTTTTATTTGAATGGCTTTTATCGAATAAACATTTAAGTAAATGTTATTTAGGCCTATTTAGGAAAAGTATAGGTGTCGTCATAAATGAAATAATTATCCATATTGTCACTAACACTTTTTAAAAATCAATATAATCTTGATAAACGTTTTTATAATCAAAGCCATTTTAATAAACGTCTAATTCATTTTTGTACAGCTTTGCTTAAAAAAATAGTGAATTGGAAGTAGGAGCACATACTTTTCTAATTATAAAAATAATAATCTTAAGAATTCTACAAATGTATAATTACCTGTGAAAAGCTCTTAAGTTAAATGCTTTCTTTGTATTAAAAAAAAAATTGTGTGGAAGCAAATTAGATCCCCCCTCCCCTAATTGACAAACAAATAGCCAATGCGCTTATTTCGTTTGTTAATCTTTAATTCATTATATTGTTAAATGTTCTCACAGTTCCAAACCATAAGAAAAACACATACGCGTAAGTTCAATAAAGAGCATTTAATCATTTATGTACAACAACAATTAACAACCACAATGGCCACTGTTCTTTCTGCCGGCATCATTAACATTCTGCCACGTATCCCGCCACAGCTTTTTAATTGCCAAAAAATCCGATGCTCTGTATGGGGATTTCCCGAATCATTACGTAGATTGACGAGGGTAAGGAGAGAGTTATCGCGAGTATGTACACTTGCGTACTATGTCATCATACTATTTAGTAGCTAGTGATGCTTTTACAATGCACCTCACGCAACCTTGCCTCACAGATCTATCGTAGAATCGTACTGGTTGCCGAATAGGTACCCTCACTAAATTAAAAAAAGCTCCAAAACGGGAAGACCTACTCCACCAATTTTGGTCAATAAAATCCTCAGCGTGTTTATGAGCACAAGAATTTTCGGAAATTACCGAAATTCTTTGGTAAATTTTATGCTGATAGCAAAGTTTCCGAATTTAGTGAAGTATCTGGCATAGTAAAATTTCACAAAGGAGATAATTAAAAGTCCAATGTTATTCTTTTAATCTATTAAATTTCTCTGGAATAGACCTACAAGTGTTTAATCAGTTAACCCTATTTAAAAACATTTGCTCGAAATTGAAACCTGTAAAAATGTTCATGAACCCATATAATGAATCAACAAACAATACATTAAAATTTTATAGTGTATGAATTTTGAGGGAAAAAAATATATTACACAAAAATATTGCGCAAAAAAACGGCAATCAAAGGAAAATAATCATTTGAATTATTAACTAGTCATAGTCAGATTTCAGTTGTCTCCTATAACTTTTATCAACAATGATTCTTCTGTAATACCTAACAAGGTTTGGTAAAAAAACAAAGAAGGAATTAATGGTATTGAGATGAAAAAAAACCCAGTATAAATGAGGACGTAAAACATTTGGACTGGAAAAAAAGAGTGGCTCATTTTGTAGGCCTTAAAACTATCTGTAAAGCTTCCTGCGGCTCATGATCCTCATTTGGCTTTGTCTATAATAAACAGCAGTCCCACAATATATATATATATATATAACCCTACACCATAAGTAAAACAGTGCATTGTATAATACTGTAACTATCGATTGTTAGTGAAATGTTCTCTTAACCCACCCTCCTCCATAAACTACCCTCCCTCTCTCTCTCTCTCTCTCTCTCTTTTCCACCTTTCCTTTAAGCGAAGCCAGCCACCCAAAGCAATTGTTTACAAAATTATCATCTACCTTCTTTTAATATTTAATGGGATATATTATAAAGTTCGCACTCGCCTTTTTTCAGTAACCGACACCATATGACCGACACCATATGGACCGACACCATATGACCAACACCATATGACCGACACCATATGACCGACACTATACTTCATAAAACAACCTTTATTAAATCTAGTGCGTACAATTTAGATAATTCCCGTTCCATCTTGCGTGCACCCCCACCCCCGGTCTTTTTCAGTCACGCCCTCTCAAGAGTCTATTTCAAGGGTTCCCAAACTTGTGTACCCTTAACCCCACTATAAGTAATGTCTTAGGGAATCGGGCCCTCATAACCTTATTTAAAACAAATGTATCATTCAATATAATAAATAGATCATTACTTATTGTTGGATAAACTAGGTGACAGCTTAGTAATGACCCCACAAACTACTCACAGGGTCCCCTTCCAGTCAGAATATGTATTAAATAGGGGCCTACAGGTATCTAAATGTCTTCTGCCTAGAACTTCACTAAAAGAAAAACTATAAAGGGCTCTCCATATAGCATATCCTCATCTCTTTATTTTTCCTGCTGACGTTCACACAACTCATTGACTTCACAACGTGTCGTTATTGTTTGACTGCGGCAGGACATGTCACGTTGCTTTGGAGATGTGGTGTCAGTGGATCGACCGGCTTATATGCGGAGCCCGTTTGGAAAAAAAATATTAAGGGGGCCCCAGGCTCACATTCATCTTGCACTGTCTTTTTCAAATTGTGAAACAGGAGGTTAATAAAAGATTACAGTATATTGTTGTGTTTGTGATTTGAAATCCACTTTAGCCGCTTTGGGGGGGAATCAATGAGAGAGGCCCTACTGAATAGCAGTGTTAGATTATATCGCCCTAATGTAGACATCGCTCAGGCACAAGTTTGAGAATCACCGACCTACAGTAAACAAACAGTACATGTTTTGCCATCAAAGTATTTTATGAAATAAAAAATAGAAAGGTTTTTCTGATTCTGTTTTTTACGTGTACGTCAAACTTTGAAAGACCTGGCCACATTAAAAAAAAAACATTAGCGATCATTGGGCGATGATCGACCAGTCTAAGGAGGTTGGGGCGGAGGGTCAATGTTAGGGCACTCGTCTAACGTATTCATCCAGTAAACTGCAATACCTAAGCATTAGGCCTACATAGAAATATTTGGTTTCTCAACCCAGTCGACTATTTAAGAAAATCTGGACACGCCTATGATACTTTCAGAGGCGGAGTAACGTGGGTCTGGACCCTCAAGTGTAGAATAAATTAAAAAATAAATCAGGCACCACCAAAAGTGTTGAAGGCTGTTTTTTTGGAGAGGCATGATCAAAGGTCGTGCGAGGGTCAAAAGTGGACTTTGAGAGACCCCAAATGCAAAAATGTGTATCCACCGTAAGTGGGTTTAGTATCTTTACAACTTATTATCCGGATAGCACGAAAACAACATGAAGTATACGCCCAATTTGCAGCACAGTGAATTAGAAAATTTTTATTACAATTAAAATGTACAGCATATATCACCAAGATTACTTTTTATTACTAATTGAAACTGCGAACCTGAAACAACCTGAGGAAAACTTTCATTCGATAAGTTTGCTGAATTTTCTTTTTTCATGTGTTCCAGATTGAAATGAAAGATAAACCTATGTTACCCTTTCACCACCAAGTAAACAATGCTGTTTAGATCTGGTAGCACTTCACCCCCAACACCCATTTCCCCTACGCTTTTCTCAAATGAGGGTACATTTTACCTGTAAACGTAAAATCCCATTGAAACAAATATTGTTCCGACATTCAACATGGTTAAAGGGAATTTGATATCGAGTTGTCAAGGTGATAACTTTTTCTTCGAGATATGTTAGGTCTTATCAGCTTTGAGAGCTTGTGTCAATATATTTGGGTTCGTTGGTTGGGACTAAAATGGAAATTGGATAATTGTTCATTTTGGATATGTATCTATTATCACCTATAACTAGCGATATATGACACTGCATGATGAAAATAGATATTGGCTTTCATGGTTTGTATAACACAGCTCACTTGACTCAGTTTATGCTTGTACTCTCTATACCTACTAAGAGGCATTTTCTGTCTGTCTGTCTGTCTGTCTGTCTGTTCCCTTGTAACTCAAGATCCAGATAACCAAAAAACGTGAAATTGTACAGCATACACATAATTACATGGGGAAGGATAGGACATGTATCGTTTCATCTGGATGGGAAGATTAATTGTAATTATTTTTTTTTTATTTTAGTATTTTACTATATTAAAGTAATCTCGACGGCGCCGTAAATAAAATTCCTCTATGACGTCATTTCCCTATCATGCACTTTTAAGAGAGGGGTAACTCCCTGTAACGCCAACTGTAAACATGATGAAATCCAATAGTCATATCTAGTTACCTATCGTTTTATGTATTCGGAAGATTAAAATAAAGGTGCACTTTAATAAACCGAAATACGTTAATTAGAATGTTTCTGTGACATTATTAACATTATTAATACAATCTCAATGCGTAGTTTAATTGTATATTCATTATTTTGGTATTTCACTATATTAAAGTATTCACGGTATGGGATCGCCTTCACTATAAATAAAAATCGCGACCAATGAATATGTAATTGAACGGACGGTGAAAAAAGGGCATAGGGACGGGAAAAAAACATTGTTGTTTTTTTTTCATGCTGCAAGTACCCGACTTTCTTGGATTAAAATAGGGTTTTCTGTTTATTTTAAGAAGCGTAATTTGACATTCAATTGTACAGGAGGGAGAGATATAAAGAGAGAGTGGGCAAGGGAACGAGAGGGAAGGAGGGGGCAGAGAGCAGGGGAGTAGCAGGAGGGAGTGAGGGAGAGAGGTGGTAGGGGAGGAGATTAAGGGGGAGGGAGGGAGAAAGGGAGGGTTGGAGAGAGAAAGGGAGGGAAGGAAAAGAAAGCTGCAGGGTAGTGAGTAAGGTATATGAATTTATATATTACATATAGGATAGGGAAAAACGGGATGGCTGAGAGATAAAGAGGCAGAGGGGAGGGTGGAGAGGGGGGGGAGGGGAAGGGAGGAAGGTGGAGAGAGGGGGACGGGGGTGAGAGAAGGCTGAGGGAGAGGGGAAATAGGGAGAGAGAGAGGGAGGTATATCTTGAGAGTTTGGGAGGGGGGGGGAAAGCGAGGGATGTTAAGTAGAAAGGGAGAGAGGGGGGGAGGGAGGGAGAGGAGGGGTAGGGAGAAACAAAGGTAAAACAGAGAGAAAGAGAGAGGGAGAGGGAGAGAAAGAGAGGGGGAGGGAGAAGAGAGAGAAAGAGAGAGAGGGGGGCAGGGGGGAGAGAGGGGAGGAAAGGAGGGTAGGAGGGAGGGAGGGAGGGGGAGAGAGGAGGGAGGGGATGGACAGGGGGGAGAAAAGGGGGGGGAGAGAGGGAGATGGGAGAGGGAGCGGGGGAGAGGGAGCAAGGGGAGAGGGAGAGAGAGAAAGGAAGGGAGGGAGAGAGGGGGCAGGGAGGGGGAGAGAGGGGGCAGGGAGGGAGAGAGAGGAGAGGGAGGGAGAGAGAGGGTGGGAGAGAGGGAGGGAGAGAGAGATAAAGAGTGAGGGGGGCAGGGGAGGGAGAAAGAGGGGGAATGAGGGAGGGAGGGGGGGGGAGAGAGGGGGGAGGGAGAGAGAGGGGTGGAAAGGGGAGGAGGGAGGGAGAAAGAGGGAGGGAGAGAGGGGTTAGGGAGGGAGGAGGGAGGGGAGGGAGGGAGAGAGGGAGAGGATGGGGAGAAATGGGAGGAGGAGATAAAGAGAAGAGGGGGCAAGGAGGAGAGAGAGGGAAGGAGGAGGGAGGAGGGATGGACGGGGGGAGAGAAGGAGGGGGGGGAGAGAGGGAGATGGGAGAGAGGGACGAGAGAGAGAGATGGGAGAGGGGGAGGGAGAAAGGGAGGGAGGGAAAGGGGAGAGAGGGGGAGGGAGGGAGAGAGAGGAAGGGAGAGAGGGGGGGGGGGGAGAAAACAGAAGGTAAACAGAAAACCTTATTTTAAACCAGGGCAAAGACAGGTACTTGCAACTAGTAATGTATAAAGTATAATGGATCTGTACGCATGCAATGATGAATTATAAAAAATGCCATTACTGTCAATTCAACAAAACATTTCATTTGTTTCTTTGCATTTAATATTAGGTTGTCATATTATTTAATTATTGTTCATTTTCTAATTTAGGTTCCCCCAGGAAATCGATGATTTTGTAAATGGGGTCACCACTGTCAAGTCCTGGAAGCAATATTTCAAATCAGGCAAGTGAAGGATTCAGTGCGATTGAATATTATTTTAATCTCTCTTTAATCTTGTTCCAATCTCTTTTCAATCTTGTTTCAATCTCTCTTCAATCTCGTTTCAATCTCCTTCAATCTTGTTTCAATCTCACTTCAATCTTGTTTCAATCTCTTTTCAATCTTGTTCTAATCTCTCTTCAATCTTGTTTCAATATCTCTTCAATCTTGCTTTCAATCTCTCTTCAGTCTTGTTTCAATCTCTCTTGTATCTTGTTTCAATCTCTCTTTAATCTTGTTTCAATCTCTCTTCAGTCTTGTTTCAATCTCTTCAGTCTTGTTTCAATCTCTTCAATCTTGTTTCAATTCTTCAGTCTTGTTTTAATCTCTTTCAATCTTGTTTCAATCTCTTGAATCTTGTTTCAATCTCTCTTCAGTCTTGTTTCAATCTCTCCTTCAGTCTTGTTTCAATCTCTCTTGAATCTTGTTTCAATCTCTCTTCAGTCTTGTTTCAATCTCTCTTCAATCTTGTTTCAATCTCTCTTCAGTCTTGTTTCAATCTCTCTTGAATCTTGTTTCAATCTCTCTTCAGTCTTGTTTCAATCTCTTCAGTCTTGTTTCAATCACTTGAATCTTGTTTCAATCTCTCTTCATATTGTTTCAATCTCTCTTCAGTCTTATTTCAATCTCTCTTGTATCTTGTTTCAATCTCTCTTTAATCTTGTTTCAATCTCTCTTCAATAATCTTGTTTCAATCTCTCTTCAATCTTGTTTGACCCAAACAATTACGATATTAATTTTTGACTTGTGTGTACCATTTTTTACCATTTTGTAACATATGGATACCATTGTGGTATCATTGTGTACCGTTGTTTATCATTTTGTGTATCATTGATTTCCATTGTATATCATTGTGTACCATTGTTTACCATTAGACCATTCATTGTGAAACATTGACCGATTTTAAATCTCGACCTTTGATAACAGGTCTAGCTCCAAACGGTCAGATATTCGCCAGTTCGGTTTATTTTAAGTTGACTCGTTATAAATTTCATCTCACTGATAAAAAAAGTCGTTCAGAAAAACAAAAAGTTAACAATAGATAGCCTTTCCCCCGTACCCCTATGGGTCACGTGTACGGCCTGTTGAGAACCACGGCCTTTTGTTCACGTGCCGGTGACGCCTTTTTTAATACCGCAGCGAATGGTGCTAAAAATAAACTATTACAACTACTACAACATATCTATACAATAAAATCAATTATATTCCATCATTTATATTACTATTAGTAAGTTTAAATATTTATAGTAGTACGCTGTTAACGAAAATGGTGGTCTAAACATGTCTGAAATTAACTAATTATTTAGCTCTATTCGAACTTTTTAATTCATCTAAGACAAAAAGTGTAGACTTTCCACTAACACACACACATATTAATGTTCACACACACATACTCACACACTCATAAGTAGATATTGATTTTAATGTGGTCTTGTATTTTAAAAAATATTAGGTTGTGTGAGACTATTTAAAATAGGAATTCAATTGGGAGGTCTAGATTTATGGGAAGCATTTCTATGGTCGTTACAGAGATAACCTTAGCTATGCAATTAGTCGTCAAGTTATGTATCTGTTAGGGAAAGTGCGAAGACTCTGGGGGGGGGGGGGGTGCTAGATGTCAATTTCTAAAAATAGGTGTACGTAGTATAATTAAACCGAGAACAGTTAACAGCTCATCTTCGGCTTTCAAAGCTGGCAGTGACAATTCATAGGCAGGGATTTATTTCGCCTTTCATATTTAGTGGTTTGTAAACTTACGCCCGTATAACAGGGTCAGAATTTAACCTTTTATTCTTTAAATGGTTATGACAGTAAGAATTGAATTACGCAGGTACGATCTTTAAGCTTATTAAAAAAAGATAGCCGGTAGTACATGTAAGCCAAACTATTCCTAAGCGTAAGACTTTCAGTATTCTTTACATCACAGATGGTACTTTTTTTATAGGAGACTTAGTACTCTAAAAATTATAAACTTTAAAAAATTAAATTTACATAAGAAAAAAATTTTGAAGAGGGTAGACTTCTTATAAATAAAAAAAGACTAAGATCAGCGGTACTGAACCTTTTCCAGACGCAACCCAAAGCGTGCGAAAATAGTTAGCGGGTACATCTCAAAGATCACCAACTTAGTGACATCTTCAAACTTTTTGATGGCTTTAAACGAAAATTACAGGTCGCTAATTACCCCATGCACAACCTTTCAGTACCCCTTGAGGTACCCGTACCACCGTTTGAGAAACTCGGGATTAGATGATACAAAATTTTATATAAGCTAAGATTGACTGAAAAAGCGCAATTCGTTTACTATGGATTCATTATGTCTTTTATTTCTACTACCATCGTTTTTATTTAAGTCAATATTTTTAGATAAATGTTTGTTGAAAGGTCTTTTTAAAAAAAAACAACGTTTTTCATTTTTTTATTATATAAATTTTTATGAAAATAATTACCTAGTTTGTTTTTGTAATATGGTTAATATAATGAAATTAGCTGAAAATATAGTGAACAACAAAAAGATTAAAAAGTCTGTTGTTTTGTTTTTATGCTTTATTTTATTAAAAGAGTTTCCATTCGCTTTTTTTAAAATAAATTTAAAACAGTATTATAAAAAAGTACAAAACTGAAAAGACAGAAACAAACTTCAGAACTCATAATATTCAGGAACCTATGCTTGAGAAAACCTAAACTCTGTCCATCATTCCAATATTTATATAAAATTATCAAAAAGTAAATTTCATTATAGAAAATAATCTATTAGACAACCAGTCGTGGCTGACAATAAATATTTGAAACCCCTCAGGCAAAAATAATGAATGTATTGATGAAATCTGAATAGAAGGGATAGCAAAGAAATATACAAAATATCATGAGATAAAAAAGAACATAGGGCCTTTATTGCTTTGAACAGAATATTTATAGAAAATAGAAATAATAAAGAAATATATGGAAATAATGTAATAGACAATAACATTGGACTTTTTATTGCCATGAAACACAACACGATAGTAGAAAAAACCACCTACGAGGGAGACACATATTTTTTCAATGCATACAGCAGTACTTTGTACATGAAAACTACCTAATAGAGACATCACGAGTTAGACGTCTATGTATTTAAGTACAAATAAATAAATGTTATCAAATATCTAAGTATTTTGTGGTGGGGGATTACATTCCTTGGATTTCGATGTTTTACCCAAAGGAAGAAACATTATTGAAGCATCATATGCTAACCATATAAAGTGTGTGCTAGAAGTTTTTAATATAACAATAAAAATAAACTGAATAAGGCCTAAGTGGTCTAGAGATTAACAAAGCAAGTATATATATATATATATATATATATATATATATATATATATATATATTATATATATATATATTATTCATTTTAATGTCTGCGTTAAATCAACGGAAAACAAAAATTCAAAAAAGGCGTCATGCCTGCGTCTCGTTTCGATATTTCTTTTTTAAAAAATCTGTTTTAAATAGTTTCTGTAGTTTTTATTATGAAATGTAAAAGTCTCAAATGAAAAGGTAATAATTAACATATAATATCATTCAAATTATTGTCGTTTTTATTACAACAGATAGCATTTTATTATCGATCAAACGTAAACAATAGTACATGTAATAAACGGAAATGAAAAAAGTAATCAAACAATTTTTTTTCATAAAACATTGGAAATTTTCTTGTTTTCGTGTGACGTTGCTGAATGCTGACTATCCATGTTCGAATTCCTCGGGAGATTTTTTTATTGTTTTTTTTCCAGAATGTATCCTTTTAGTTGTTTTATTGAAGGGTAACTAATTGGATATCTTGGAAATTTTTTTAATTAAAATAATTTATTTTTAGGATGTTGTAAGAAAAAGAAACAACAACTAAGTAGGTATTTCATAACTTAAAAAAAAAAAAATTGAAAATGTGTACAAATCTAGAACTACAGAGGCGTACCTAGAATGGGGGTCTCAAAATATAAAGTCCCGCCCTGGCCCAGCTTGAGGGGGAGCCCCCATGCCATATGCAGGCCAAGCTCCCGGGTCCCATCAAATCCATAGGTTTTTGGCACTAGGCCTTACAGTAGTCCTTCATGAAATAGCATAGAAGGGTACCACGGGCCCCAGCTTGAGGGGAGCCCCCAAAAGTATTTTTGACATTAAATATTAATTACACAATCTCTTGTCATGGTATCGAATGTCAAAATGCAGGGGCCCAAAAAAAGGCTAGCCCCGGGCCCCCAAATCCCTAGGTTCGGAACTGGATGAACAATAGTGACGTGGTGGCTGAATGGCTAAACAACTTGGGGTTTTCTTTTAATCTGACTATCCAGGTTCGATACCTCTCTTTGACATTTTTTTATTTATTGTTTTTTTTTTTTAGAATTTATCCTTTGGTTGTTTTAATGAAAAGTAACTTACTAGGATCTCTTTGACATTTTTTTTTTCAAGAATGAAGAAACAACAACTAATTAGGTATGTCATTACTTAAAAAAACTTTTTTGAAAATATGTGTCAAAGCTGAGGGGAACCCCAAAAGTGAGAACCAAACGTCCCAAAAAGAGGACAAGCTACCGGGCCCCCGAATCCCTATGTTTGGCACTGGCTTTACAATAGTCTATATTCATGCAAAGGCTTTGCAGGGGATATCTAGTATTAATACAATATTTTAAGTATTTCATTAAAGAAGCTGTTTAATTATTATGGTAGATACAAAATAAAAGGTTTTCTTTAACGAAACAAAAAAAGAAGTTAAAGTTAATATATTTATTTCGATGTTATATAATTATGTACATACTACAGAAATTTTTTAAATATTAATTAAAAAAAAACAATGTAAAAAAAATATTTCATTTATATGCATGATCATTCAAATTTATTGACAATATAATTACAATTTTTTTAAAGCAATAGCTATTTGGTTCAGTGTTTACTGCGATAAGACAAAAGTCAATGCAGACAAAGTTTCAAAAGCTTGATTACAGTAAAGGAATTTAAGATTTTTTTTTTGTAGCCATTTAAGCTTAAAAAAACAGGTCAAAAGCAAATACCAGCTCCACTGTAATTTAGTTTAGAAATTCAACGATCCGCTATGGACAGAGTGGATGAGAATACCCCACACAGTGGACTGCGGCCCCTCACACTTCCTGGACATGTACATGTTGTGTGGGTAAATTTCATGAAATCAGCACCCACCTTGTGTCTGTCCCACCCAGTGACCAACAGTGACCCTGTTACTATTATAACCATGAGGATGTTTGACACTCTAAAGTTCAACTTGTCCACATCTCGAGTTTCCAAGTATTTATCATAGACTCTCCGACTGATATCCTCGTAATATTTCCCACAACATTTTCAGTTTATCTCCCAGATTTTTTGTCACATGTACACATCTAAACTTGCACGTGTCTCTCTCAATGTTTACATCAACAGCACCTGACCTGATCAACACTGACCCCACTGGACTGTCTTTTGTATCGAAAAAAAAATTGCAATGACATGTTTGGCTGGCCTCCAATGTCATCAAACACCACATATGAGGCTGTGTGCACATTAAACTCCACCACACGTGGCTGGCTGTGTCTGAATGTTGACATTATTTTACCAACATGTTGTGTGGTTCTTCCAATGTTTATTTCCATCTCTATCACTCAATGCTTGTAACAGTAAGCTTGTCCACACTACCTCTCATCATCCCACTTCCCCATCTCAAAAAAATGGACATAGAATTTCTGTGCATGGATAAAACTCTGGACTGTGTGGACAGGTCATTTTTAACTATAACTCTGACTGTCAGGTCAGCTGTAGCTTTGATCCAGCTCCCTTCTAATCCTTATCACGATGACCTTCAGGTAGAATGGTTTAAGGATTGAATTTTTAAAAAAGAATATAAACTCTCTATGATCTGTATTCTTCTAACTGACTACGGAAGATGTCTGAGCAGTTCTAATAATTAAAAAAAAATGAATTTATTAAAAATAATTGTAAAATATAACTTCACTCTAGAATAGTGTGTAAAATATGTCTTCAATATAAGTTAATGAGTAAAATATGACTTGATTTTTAGATATTATGTAGAGTATTGCTCAATTATATCATTTAAGTAAAGAAGATGGACTTCATTTTCAAATTTGTCAAGCTATTAAGAAATTCTTATTTTCATTTCCAATATAGTTAGTAAATCCCAAATTTTATTAGCTTTATATATACATATGTATCCAAATTTTGAACTCTATATGTTCTGATTTCTTTAAAATTGGAGTGCAGCATATGCGCATCTAAATTGTTCAATTACAAATTATTGCTTTGAAATATTACAAATTTTAATAAATAACTATATATGCAGCCACTTGTTATTCTGATTAAAAAAAACTCAATTTTTGAGAAATTAATATACACAAATGCGGCTCTATTTACTTCACTTTGAACTGGAAGTGCCGTTTAGGCTACATTTTTATGGTATAGGCCTATGTATGTCCAACAATGGCCTAAGGCTATTTTACAACTATATATGACGTTTTTTTGTTATTTATTTAAATGATCTTTTTCACATTTTCTAAAATAATTTTTTTTTCAACCTTATGTAATTTTAAAAAATATTTATCCGCCATAAAATAAATGATTTTTTGATAGTAAGTAATAAACAAGTACTCATAAAAAATGTGTATAAAATAGACCTTATTAGAGTATCATTAATAAAAATGGATTATTTTATTAAGTATGTGTATGTAAGGCGAATAATTATTATATATAGATCTCGTGCGTCGTTTGGAATGCAAAAGTTAAATATTTTGGTTTTTGTTCAGCTATATCCAACCCACAGAATAGAAATAATATAATATATAATCTACGCATCAATCAGCTTTGCTCGGTCCCACGATAAATGTTTTGTGATATAAATCTTAAAAAAATTTACTACAAATTTAAGTTTTTTTCTAATTTTCTTGCATAATAATGATACACACTCTAAAGACTTGATAGTAATTTACAGCTTGTCTATTTAATTGACATAGACTATTGGCTACAGTGTTATTGAAACATATCTAGAAAGCTCTATCAAGCTAGTCATGTAATGTTTTAACATTGTTATTTCTAATTTTTTGTTTGAACTACCTAAGATTATGTAAATGAAATATAAATAACATTTTACCCACTTTCTTTATAGAAATCATTCTTTTCATAAAGTATCATTAGCTTCCCCTGTATGGTAAAATTGCTTAGTATTATATTTTATATGCTTATAACAAAAAAATGTTTTATTCAATATTATAATTTTTTTAATTTTAAAAGTTTGTTGGATAATAAATACTTGTCCTATATTTCTAAGTGAGAATCTGAGAATTATGTAAAATATAGTTTTAGAATTATTACGCATCAAGAAATAATTAAACTTTTTTTCGCTTTATTATTAAAAAAGCTTCCTTCCTAATTTCACTATATAACAAGACTTTAAATTGAAAGGAATGGTTTCCTGCACCTGAAAGCGCTCCATCTGTCAACCCGTAGTTGTCTCCATAACCTTTGAACTATCGTATATGGTGGTAATTAGGACTCCATTTTCCGCCGGGCATGTCAGGGGATATCTCCGGCACTGAGACCAGGTTGTCATCCCCCAGCTCCACTCTAGCTAAGCTATCCCCGCCTAGGATGAAATCATAAACATTTATCTCTGGCACTGCAAGAATATTTTTTCAACTCCGGCACTGGTCTTTTTTTTAAATCCCGAGCATAATTGGGGATAAAATAAGGGCAGCATAAAACAACAGGGGCTTATAGGATCTAAGATGTAATCATCTCTATCCTTACAGGGACCTCATAGATCTAGTATTTTAGCGGGAAAAAAACAAAGTTAAGAATTATCAGGATGAAGTATGCTTGTTTTGCGGTTAGCAGTTTTAAATGTCAATCAATAAACATAATAATTTAATGCACTAAGCCTAGAATTTTAGTTAATTTAATAAAAAAAAATGTTTCTATGACTTTTTTAAATTCGTCATATATTTTAGTTTAAATATTTTGATATAGATATATATGGTTTAAAAAAAAAAACAACCTGCCAACACATAATGACATTGGCGATCTATAAAATGTGGCCCCATCGCTGTTATACTAGAAGTGAGACGCACACATACACACACAAGACACATAGATCAGGGTGATACCTGATACCAGCAGAGCAGAGACGGGCCGAGCAGAGATGAATAGAACAGACGAGCAGAACAGAGACGGGCAAGAGCAGAGACCAGCAGAAATAGACGAGCAGAGGCAGAGACGAGTAGAACAGAGACCAGCTAGGGCAGAGACAAGCCAGAACAGAGACCAGCAGAACAGAGACGAGCATATAAGAGACCAGCAGAACAGAGACGAGCACAACAGAGACCAAGCAGCAACAGAGGCGAGCACCCTTGAGACCAGAAGAACCCCGGTCACCAGAACAGAGACCAACTGGGCAGGAGACCAGTAGGGAACAGAAACAAGCAGGGAATAAACTATACCCAAGTACCACAGTAAGGAAAAAATGACAGGAGGCGATTCTCATAGAGGAGAACGCATTATCTGTTACTGCAACAATTTTGATATTGTTACAGTCGAGACCCCTATCAGTTTGCGCACAGTAGACCCTTGTTTCGCCAACAATTATGACCGGTATTTTGGTCAGACTGGACTGAATATTTGTTTCTGTAACCTAATATAAATCCTTGAGTGAAAGAGGCATATTGGAGCTCTTCGAATATGTATAAATGATGAACTCAATATTTTTTTCACTTTGGTTAGATATGTGCAGCGAAAAAGAATGTAAAAATCACACAACTCACCAATTTTCGGTTTTACTTTGAATTATTTTTCGGTTTGTATCTTCTTTAGATCGTCTAAGAAATAAATTTGCTTTTTAAATAGAAAATAAATATTGATTCAATAGAAGCATACAAATCTTTTTTCATCTGTTAATCTATAGTATCACTTATGGCTATCTATCTATCTATCCTCATCTATCTATCTATCTATCTATCTATCTATCTCTCTATCTATCTATCTATCTATCTATCTATCTATCTATTCTATCTGTTTTATCTATCTATCTATCCATCTATTTATCTATAAATCCTCTATCTGTGTGCCCAACGTATTTCGTTTTATAAAAAAGAATTAGAAGCTTTTATAAAGTCTATTACCGATTTGTCCACTTACTTCAAAGAATTTTCTCAGGCTCATAGAAAAAATTATTGTCTGCTTTTTTAGTGTGCAAGAAAAACGTTTTTTTATAAAATATGTTTTGTAATGTTATATTTATTCGTTATCCAGTTCTTTTTCTTCAATTGCTCAAGAATATTGATCAATTTAAAGGCCTGAGATGTATATCTATATGAAATATGAAACTTATATGTATATCTTTCTGTTGCATAGATAAATATAAATATCCATGGCTAGATGCATGACAAGATAGTCAGACAGACTTTCACGTAGGTATGTTAAGTTCTCTCTTCATGCATTGATGGTGAAATCTCTTGTATCCTAAAGTCACTAATGGGATGGTTTTTTTGGTGCACTTCTTTCATCTCCATCATAGCCGATAGTGCAATGGCCATGGAGGCACCGCGGGAGATATCTCGGGAACTTGTGCCAAGACCTGAAAATTTCCCTTGGTCCTCACCGGAGATCGGACCAGGTACCTTTAGGTCGACAGTCGAGCGCTTTGCCGCCACGACCATCCGTCTCCTCACTCACACGTAGTAGAACATTTCAAAATTTAATCTGTACCATTAAAATTGTAATGGCTAAAGTAATTCTAAGGGAGTTTATTTTTTAAATACTAGGACTCTATGCGCTAATATACATATATATATATATATATATATATATATATGAAAAAAGACACATTAATACTTTTTCAGATCAGGGCTTCTCAAAAGTGGTGGGCCGTGGCCCCCTAGGGGCCGTGGACTGTCCGCATGGGGGCCATGGAATTTCGAAAATGTGACACATAAATTATAATAATTAAATAAGGTTGAAAACGTGGATAATAATGATAAAATGTATATGTGTTTAAATGTGGAGAAAAAAATTATTAGTGTATTTATTTCATGCAGTACGTCTTAACAACGTAGATTCAAGCTTCGTAATTATATCGCATACGGTGATTGTTCATCCGTAACGTAAAGCGCCTACTCACTCCAAGTTTCCCGCGTTTAGAAACTTCCAACTACCGCAGGCCGGCAGATGGCTTGGTAGTATTGTTTTATACCAGCGCTGCATTACGTGATTTCTCATAAGTCCGCGCCATTGTAATCTGTTGTAAGCCATGATGTGTGATGATGTGCCCAGTAAAAAAAAAAATCTCCGATTCTAATGCATTGTGTGGCTCATTTTTCCTTTTTGCAAGCAAATCAGAAAAACTAAACTTTTTAAAAAAAATGACCACTTTTAGAGGTCGCTCAAGTGACCAGTACTTTCTCTGTATGAGATAATGCGGCAGTTCTGATGTGTCGCTTGCTTGCTTTGCTATAGTGCACTTTTAGTTCATTGCAAAATTCTAAGTATAGAGCTACCTCTAAATTATTCCAATATCAGCACCAATTTTTTTCTAGATGTTTCTACATCCAAATGAACAATTTAAAGGGGTAAGACCTAAAGAAATCAAGGTTTTAATTTGTAGTGGTTCCAGCACCAACCCTACTCCACAAAGAGCCCCTAACATTCCACCGTCTAAATGTTTTAAACGATTTTGGCCTGGGTTGATCTACAAGCTTCGTATAATCCACCTAATGGATTCGAGACTATTTAATCCATTTTGGTGGATCCACAAACACAATGTTGTGTCATTCCTGAAAGACAGTCTTTCAAGTGCTTCCAAGTTACATACTTCAAACCGGAATTTGCTGGTAGTGGATGATCGAAAACTTGATTGTTGGGATTTGGCGTCAGTGGTGGGGCGAACCAACCGTAGCACTTTCATGCAGCTAGGTAAACCTTACCATATGGTTCACTGGATGGCGAATGTGATATACTGCTTCAAGATTTACTGGTGAGTAGAAATCAGTTCTAGCTTTTACGCATGAAGAGGTAAAGATTTTGCAAGAATTCTGTTTGTTTGCCACTCACATTTACGGTCAAAGCTTGGATCTCTGTCCTGTGAGTCGTGATGCAGTTATTATTCAAGCAGAGATCTCCTTGAAATTCTTTCATATACAATACGGTGACTGATGCTGCAAAAAGGAAATTTGAAAACGTCCAGAGAGGGCATTCTTGCGTGTTTCTGAAAAAGTTTCTGAAGCTTCATGCTGAAGCATTGCCGATGATCGGACGGATCGAGTGTTGAAGTGAAGAATTTCGGCATTTAACTGCATCACCTTGTAGATACCTCATTACTATCTGCAATCGTTCATTTTGTACTGAACTGAAGTATTGGTGAAGTTGATCCAGTATCCCAGGGGTCTATTGCCGTCATTTGCTGAAGCTAGGTGTCATTGTTGAGTTTTTTTATGGTCGTCAATGAAATGCACCCGAGCTGTCAGTTACACTGATGTCATCATTTAACTAAGTCCATCTCTAAACGGAATCGAAAGCAGACATTGCTTCAAGCTTTTTTGAAGATCACAGACAGAAATTCCAAATTTGCTGAAAGTACACTGAAGTTACATAAGAATGATTTAAACTGACGATTATTAGGGTAAAGTGTATTGTTTATGTTTATAAATACTATGTATGCATGAATAAACAATCCGTAACTGTTATATATTATATAAAAATAATAATTTCTGAAACGATTTCAGAAGTTCAGAAGAAGCTGAACCTCTGCAACATATTCCTGAATCATTGATACAATGTAAAGTAAGAATTCATTAGTATTGATGAAAGACATCTAAGAAACCTTACTTTTACGTATGAAAGAAAGCAATCAATTTGCAATACAGATCGACGAATTTACTGACAATGAGTACTGCCAAGCAAATGGTTTTTTTTCAATATCAGTATTGATTCACAGCTGATAAAGCATATGTTGTTTTTGTAGAAATCTTTCTGAGACTACTAAAAAAGCGTTGTGATATTTTTGAACATAGATCGATAATTTACCTTTATTCAGCATGAGTTATCATGTGGAATACTGCGTTGGCGTATGCAAATGCGATAGTGCAGGAAAGTAATAACCGGAAATATTTCTGGATTATTTTGAAGTGAAAAACGTTTAAAGTCCCAGATGAGACCGCCACATTGTAAGATCCAGAAAGAAATTTAGTTTTTAAAAGGGAAGTAAACTGAATCAAGTATTGCACAAATGTCTCAACAATAGTAAAGTATGTCAAACGCCAAACAATTACAACGATATTTATTTCGAATTCTATGCAAAAAATGAGTTCGGATCAAGAAAGTTGGTTATATCATACAGAAATTAAATTATTTTCTGGAAGAACGTTCTAAATCGTATATTAAAACTTAAAGACAAAATAAGAATATTTCTATTAGAAAAAGAAATTAGATTTGGCAAGCTCTTCTACGATCACGAGTGGATGTGTCTAATTTCTTTTTTAAACCGAATTTTTTTTGACAAAGTTAATGAATTGAATATTTTAACTACAGGGGAAAATACTAATTTAATAATTCTTAACAATAATTTACAAGCTTTTCCCCAAAATTATCATTATGGTTTGGAGTTTAGTCATTTATTTCTTTGATTCCCTATTGATGAAAATAATATATTATTATCAACGTTTCAAGAAACTATCGTAATTCATCTGACAGAATCAATTGAGTTTCTTTGATAATATGTTACCTATATTCATGAAAATAAAAGTACGACTGGATATTGGCATCATTTTACTGCTAATTCGCTGGAAGTTATGTTTCAAAATTTTTGGATAAAACGGCAAAGTGAATATCCCATCGTTAACTGAATTAGCTTTAAATATGTTGATTCCAAACTACATACCTTTGCGAATCGGAATTTTCAACTTTTAATTTAAAACAAACGTAAAATCAATACCTATTAATAGAATCTTTAGAAAATAAATATAGTCGCAATTTCAAATACAAAGCCGATCTAGATTTTATGTGCAATAGCATTCTAGCACATCCGTCTCATTATATTAAAGAGCCCGTTGTTATATTTGTAAGCTTTTTTCTCATTAAAAATTTCCCCTATAGCTTTGTCGAGACCATATGTAAAAAATAAATTAACCTAATATATTGTATTGTAAATAGTATTCATATATGTTTGAAATAAAATCAAGTTTATCTTATCCTTTCACTCTTCATTGTTAACATTAGAAAAAAGCATGTAAAAAAAGTAAAGTTCCCGTAACTCATTCGGATGTCGGGGCAGATGAGGAGTGTAGAATTCATCTGACCCTGTAATATCGGCATATGAAGGGGTTGTGTGGTTGGCACAACGCCCAGCAATACATACTACAACTAAAGGTGGGATACCCATTTAAGCTGGTGGACTTGAAGACTATCACCAGGATCTGAAAAAAACTCCTAAGGTTCTCACTGAGATTCGAACCGGGACCCTATCCGGTCGAGCAGTCGGAAGCCTCTACACCGCCACGACCACCCGTCCCCTAAAAAAAGGCATGTATTGACTAGTAAAAGTTTGCACTAGAAGTTTAAAATTATAAATAATTAAGAAATCTAAGCCAAAAAAATAGGGGAGGCCAAAAGGACATGTATTGATGTGCATTCCATGGGGGCCGTGACTTCAAAAAGTTTGAGTAGCTTACTGTTCTATATTACACTTTACTCCCTTACGCCCTATATGAACGACTTTCAAACTTTTTGAGACCCACCCCTTCCTCTTAAGTTGTTGATGTAATTAATGGACGGAAGGCCCATATAATTTTTTTTTTTTAAATTCTTTACACATAACAAGTGATAACAATTTAAAGCTAGTCTATTTAATTGACATAGACTATTGATCATAGTGTTATTGAACGTATCTAGAAAGCTCTTTCAAACTAATTATGAAATTTTCAACAATTATTTTAGTTGTGTAGTATAGAACTACCTACGATTATGCAAATGAAATATAAATAACATTTTACCCTTTTCTTTTATGGGAATCTTTCTTGTCATCCGATGAGCTTAGCTGTGCCCCTGTATCATAAAATTGCTTCGTATTATGTTTATATAAGAAACACGTTTCGTTTTATCTTATATTCCCTCTGTTAAAATAGTTTGTCGAATATTGAATACTTCATATATAGATAAAGTGCGACTTTCTAATATTTGTATGTTTATTCTCTAGATGAGACTCACACATACACACACAAAACACATAGATCAGGGTGATGCCAGATATAGAATTTGGAAAGGATCAGCAGAGTACAGCAGGACTTGGGCAAGAGACGAACAAAGCATTTTAGGAACAAACACATCAGACCAGAGATGGGGTAGAGAACCGAGATAAGCCAATCCAAGTATCAGGTGAGTACCGAATGAGATCTACAGGTACGATTCTCGTAGAGCAGAAAGCAAGGTCTTTTTGCGTTAAGATAAGTTTGATATTGTTACAGTCAGTTTTCACAGTGAAGCTTGTTTCTTAGGACTATTATGACCAGTACACATTCATGGACTGAGTATTTGTTTTTATGTATTATTCATCTAGCAAACCATTGAGTTCGGAAACTAAGTAAAACTCTTCAAATCCAGTGTAAATTCATGAACTGGAATTTATTTACAAGTGAAGCGAAAAGAATGTAAAAATCACACGACTCACCGATTCTACGGTTTACTTAGAATTGTTTTCAGATTGTATGTTCTTCAGATCGTCTAAGAAATAAATTCGTATTTTTAATAAATTTAAAAGATACAGTAAGCCTAAAATATTTTAATCTCAATTAATTCAGTAATCAGTATTATGCATTAATATACTCTCTTTCTATATTATTATATATATATATATATATATATATGTTTTATCTATATGGCCCTATATACAGTTGTTTCTATTATTAATCCATACATATCTATTTCTTGATATATCTGTTTATATAAATATCAAATGTCTATTCATTTACTTATATTTATATCTTCTTATACCTCTCTATACTACATAATATAAAGCATAGTAAATAATCAAATTTATTATTAAAAGGTTACCTTTAAAAAGTCAAATAGTTCATACGCCTGTGGAAATAAGAATTACAAATTACCATTTAAAAATAATGCTAAGTGCTATATATATATATATATATATATATATATATATATATATATGATGTATCTCTACATTTAATATTGACATAATATTGCTATAAAATGGAAATAAAAAAATAATCCTTTAAAACGAAAACAAATTGATGACACGGACAAATGATATAACAATGAACCATCGAACCTACCATTCAAGTAAACATCGAACAGAGTCTAACTTGACCAATCTAGTACTATAACTGTTGAAGTATAACAATGGTAGAAATCGAGGTCATTAGAGTGGGGAAGTAGAATGACCACTGGGCCCTATTGTTGCAGGAGCGCTTGGTCTGAGTGATTCTTTAACAAAATATGCGATTTCGCCCTCTATAGAATTATGTGACAGATATTGCGCTGGTGAGAGCCAATCAGGTAAAAAAATGGGGCAGTGATTGCTCATGGAATCAAATATTTTGGTTCATTTATTAACGATATAATAGAGACTTATCTCTCTTATATCCAGTACATTAGTCATGCGATCACGAATCTGTTGAGTTATTCATCGTCTACATTCAGTTTTTTAAATATATCAGTGAGCGCCTGAAAATAAAGCTGTCAACAGAAACTAAGCATGCGGTAAAAGACATCGTTTCGGCAGCTGTGTAATGAAAGCGATGTGCAATTTGATAAGCTCATTTCTTTATTCTAAGGTCCCACTTAACTCATTAACAGGAGTCTGTTTGACTAGATTTTCTCTTCTCTCCACTCAGTGTTTCAGTTCTCAGGTAATGAAAAGGATGATTTATGAACCGCAATTAAAAAAATAAAAAGAATATAGCGAAGCATAACTAACCTTCAAAATCACGAGCAGCAACTGGTGTGTCTTTATTGGTTATTATTTTGTTTTAAACCAAATGTTGTTTTTTATACTTGGTGCCATAAAAGTAAATAACACAGAATGTTTTTGTTTAATCTTTAAATGTATTGTGGAAATATGGATTAAAACGGGTGTGTCTACAACACATATCTTTTAGTTTTTAACATTTTCAAAGTTTTTCTAATGTTATTATTCCTTATGCATGTGGAAACAGATTTTTGTTTTTGTTTTTTATTTTTGTTAACAGTTTTGGCAGAAGAAAATGATTTAAAACTATAACTGCTCATCAAAATTCTCTATTTCAGTTTTTTGATAGTTTACCACTCAGTACCGAGTTCAAATAACTTGTTGAAAAAATTGAACGGCCTGTTGAACAATCTTTGTAATTTATGAGCCAACAACTTGCACAAAACACTTTCTTTCATGTCAAACACAGGGTAAACATTATGCTATCAACACGAACGAGTCAAATAATATCAATCAAAACTCAGCTAAAAATCTCCTAGTAAAGAAAAAGACATTGAATAGACCGGACGGTTTGCCAATTTGAAATAAATATTATTAATGTCGATATTATTTTTCCGATAAATAAAATTATGTATTTGCACTATATACAAAATATTCAAATCAAATCAATATTTAAATTCTAACATTCAATAACATTATTCAATACAGCGGGTTGTCAACTATTTTTATGATCATTTTAAATAATTGCGAAATTATGCGCGGTACTCTTCTCCTCCCCACGTAAGTTCGCGAAAAAAAGTACCTATTTTTAAAATGGAATTGATTGGCTTTATAATGAAATATTTGGGCACGATGTTTGGTAGGAGGACACCTTCTTCCAGCTCTTCAAACTTATTGGTTGTTTTAAACGAGAAAGGCATCTAAGGTTGCTACGTACACCTGGCAACCTTTTCCGTACCCCATTAAAATTTTACATGTAACTTACCGGTTATAACTCTGAGTTTAAATTACATTTTATTCCTCAGACTTTAGAATCGAAACAACAATATAATGAAATTAAAACGTATATAACGCACAATTTTTGTTACCATACGGGTAATCGCAATGCATTTCCCTTTCTTTTGTGTAATTTTGTTCCAGTTAGGAATGTAAATCATAATGGACACCACCATGTGGACACACTTAGTAAAACAGTATGGCAGGAGAATTATCAGCGTTTGAACCAATTATTTACAAAGGCAAAAAACAATTTTTGTAAACTTTGCCTCATCAGTTTCCATTAACACATTATTATTAAAATTGTTTCAGTTAGCAATTATCAATTTATAAGGGTGAATTGAATTGGTGCAGAGATTTAGAATAAGCAATCATTATATAATAATTTATAAACATATTTTTAATATAATCGTATCAAACAATTCGTAAAACCTTAGTAGGTACTGAATGTTCATCTAATAAAATTAAAAAAATGTTGTTATTTTTATATTAACGATATTTTTTGATTCACGCTTAAAAAAACTGATAATTAGGTAATAATTATTTTTAATTAAATGATCATCAATAGATTTTCGTTATGGTAGAAAAAGGTTAAGACATATGCAGATTTTATACAATATCCATTAATCTCGATATTGATGAATATGTTTATAGTAATTTATGTATAATTGACACACATTATCACAAGTGTCAAATATTAGGGGAGCATATACGTCACACCGAGAGAGTTCAACAAATAAATAGATGGGTAACTAAAGTTAGTCAAAGTGGAATGTATTAATGGACCAATCCAAAGAATCTGAGCCTTGTCGCATTCTGGGATTGTTTTTAATCAAGTGATATAATAGGGATCACAATTAATAGAAATGTCCGAGTATTCAAAGGAGACTAAAAGATAGAAGTCAACAGAAAGAAAAATGATTCCTCTGCCATGTGCCCTTCGACGTTTATAGTTAAAAAGCTATTTATTGTATTATATGTATATCGGATGGTTAGACGACTGACAATAAAAATAGATTGGCCTAATATAAACAAAAAACTAACATTAAAAACTAATTGTTACGAATTAAATCCTATTATTAATACGTTAATAAGTTGCAGTATTATCTTTTTATCTCAATAGTACAATAAATGAATTTCATTAGAGGGATTCGTAAACGAATTAGCATATGCCTACAGTAAAATCTTTTTATCGTAAATAGGCTTAAGGAATAACTTCATGTACACAACTGGCATTCGAAGTATATATCATCTGATTTTCAAAAAATATATCTATTTCTATGAGCTAGTCTTGACCCTTCTGAAATAAATTACATACTGACCGTAATTACCTTAACTGTTGTTATATGAGGAGTATCCCATATAACTCAATGTTCTTCCCACCATAGTCGCAGCTTGATAAGGTACAGGTGAATTCTGAAAAAGAGTAATAAATTATTTGAATTCCAAAAACTTCACCAGCTCAGACAGTCAAAAGTTAAAAATTTTCCGTTTTTAAAATTAGTTTTTTTCTTTCTCCAAGAACTAATATATATATATATAGTTTTCTTTTGATTATTTTAATGTTGACTACTGTTGTACGTGTTAGTTTTTTTTATGTCGGCTGAAGTTTCCTTAAATAAACATCTTATACTACTCTTAAACAAATAGTAGATCACTCTTATTTTTCATTAGCACGCTAAAATACATGTGTATTTTTTAGTCAACTTTTAAATATTACAAACTTTCGAATTATAGTGATTAAAAATAAGTGCACATTAAGAATATTGCTCTCTCTCTCTCCCCCTATATCTATATATATATATATATATATATATATATATACATAAAAGCATACATGTAAAAACAATACAAATTCTATTACCATCCAAAGTAATTTATTCTTTGTGCCACTTAACGACAGTTCATGTGAACAAACTATAAACTGGAATTATATTTTTTCTCCTATTTCAAACTTAAAGCTCTTTCTACTATTTTTTTCTAGGAAATCATGGTTTTCTAAATGTTGAAAATAAATCATTTTAAATAGTGGATACACATGTAACTTAAAATTATTTCTTAGATCTTCTTGTCAAAAATTAAAGAAAATTCTGTTGTCCTTTACAACGTAAAAATATGGTTAGTAAATCCTCATATAACGGAAGATATACACAAAGTAATATTTTGTAAAGCAAATAATTACAGAATCACTACTAGGTTTTAAGTAGTTGAGTTAGTACCAAATAAAGAATAAAATAGAAATACAGAAATTTAACATACTTAATCAAAATATAAATGATTGTAATTTTAAAAAATCCATTATGATTATTAGTCCACTAAAAAAAAAAATAAAGGAAAGCTCTTCCAGTTGCTTGAGAAAACTCTCATTACAAATGAAATTCAAAATAGACAAAATAAATACAAACTATTAAAAATCGACATTTATAGGTTTGTAAACTAATTGTTAGGTTTTCTTAATAATACTCATATATAAATGATACTGTAGAATAATAGAAGTTTAGCTAAATATGGCAATGAAGACAGACCATACTTTTTTTACTTTCTTTTAAAAATAAAACTTAGATTCAGCATTTCTCCTGTTCAGATATTTGCTCCTATTTCTACGGCTCTCATTGATTGACTCTGCTTCATATACGGAATATCATTAAACATGTTATAAAATGTTTAAGTTTGTTGATCTGTTATTAAAAAAAATTTCATATACATTTCTAAAGAGCTAAAAAACACTTGAAATTCGTTTTTTAAAAATTAAAGAAATGCTGTTTATGTCTAGAAAAGTATAATAAATGCATCTAACATTAAAAAAAAACTTCTAGGGGAAAACAGAATCTCTTAACACGTTACCAATCATTTGTCAACTTTAGCAATAGAATACAGCTTCCCACCCCTTTACTCTAGAGTGGCTTTGTAACCACAGTAAAGGTGAAGCAACTGACTTTGGCTATTACCATATTGAGAAAGTGTAAAACCTAAGATTTAGATTCACAACATTAGATTCACAACATTAGATTCACAGTCATCACAGAAGCGTATTAATGATATGATAAACTATCATAAGAAGCTCACTTCCAACTAGAGACTAAGGGGTTGGTCTATTCTACGTTTTAGTTTTGATTTTTGTACATCTTGTATTTTGTCTGTACATCAACTATTACCAGTACTTGAGTCACAGGTCACATTATCTAGTGGTATCTTTCATAAATCACTTATTGGTCAAGGCCTGCGAAGAAGTAAATATTCAGACCTGTTATTGCCAATTACATAATTAAAAAAAGAGCTATTACTGAAGAAAATAATAATAAAGACAGGTAAATATTGTTGGACTCAGTAATGACAATATTGTCATGTAACAAATAGCACAAATTGAGTAAAAATTTGGAAACTAAAAAAAAAAGCCAAATTAAAAAATCGTTAGTTTTTTTAAATTATCAATTTTTAAAATCATTTCACAGTTTGACAAAAATTTTTGAGTTGTAAAAACATTGACACTCACTAATATAGAATGAATATAATTAAATTTCCAATTTCATTTTAAACAAAAACTAAAAAGTTCTATTTTTCAAAGAATGGTCCATCTTGGCGATTGTTCCAAGACTAAAATATGATTGACGCAAGCATTGGATCTAAAGGTGTTGGATCCGTTTTTTCCAACCGGATCCGGATTCGGATTTTCTTATGCGAAATCCGGCGGATCCGTTACCGGATCAGGATTATTATTCCGGATTTTGGTACTTTGCAGATACCCGTAAATCTGAGGGGTTGGATGCCTTCTGAACAGGACTGGCTAAATGACATTGTCTGATGGAATTTAGGGAAGAGTTGAAGTAACCTCTGGAAATAAATTAAAAATATTAGAAATTATTCAGAAATCACCGAAATCAGAATAGTAACTGTAGTATTGAAGAGGAGATATTGTCCATGAGTAACTAAACTCGCTGTTAAGTTCTAACTCGCTGAAAAGTATCGTAAGGGTGAACAACTTTACTATGTAGTCTATTACTTTCATTACTTGAATGGCCACACCACTTAGCAGAAATTTTTAACTATTGTGGTGGGCACTGAATTGTTTTGAATCTGATGGAAAGTCCAGACCCATCATCTGAGTTCATCTCATCTTGTCAATGGCTCATTGACATGTGTGATGGTTATTAAGCTTATTGTTATTGTCTTCAAATGTTCCCAGTTAATGTTAGTGTTTTGAAATGGATAATTAGTTGGGAAAAACAATGTAACGGGATTGAATTGAATTCTGTATTTCTGTACTTTACAAGTTTGAAAATTGAGAACATACAAATTTTAATGAATTTTCACATTATAGGCTTTAACAAAGCCATTATTAAAGCCTAAAAGAAGTAAGAATAAGATGTTGATTTCAACTCAATGCTAATGGCTATTAGTTTGTTAACAATGTTGTTACTCCAAGTCCACAGCTAACTAATGTCATGGTCCAAGGATGCCACACAATTACGGCTGACGCCATGGGCCTCAGCTACAGTAATTCCATCGTTTAAACCAAGAAACAGATCATATCTCAAGCGAAATTCGAAGCATGGTCAATTGACACTTAAGATTTCACCAAAGACCTTTAAATTTATACTAGAATCGCCAACGCCGTTAATTTTTAATTAAAGTTTATATGCACTTTAATAATTAAGTGAACGATAATACAATTAAAAACACGAACTTAGTATTACTAAAATATTTTTAAAGTTAGGTTGATTTTAATTCCCTTGTTTAAATAGAATTATAATAACCTTTAATATAAAATAGAATTAAAAATTAAAAATCTCGAAGAAAATGTTTTAATGAAGACGTTACGTACAGTTTGTGTTAGATTAACAACCCCAGTGACTTGTTATAATAATATAATGCTCGAGAATTAGTGTTCCTTCATCGGAAATGTCAGAATGAAATAACACTCTATTTTCTGATTTTACAATATTTAATATTCGATATTTGAACTATTTTTTAAAAGAGGAAATCTCGTAGAGTGATGTCATATTACTTAAATAACAAATGAGACATCTTTTCCATCTCTCAGAGAATCTAAATAACTTAAACGTTGGAATTATCAAAAACTATTCATTTTTGTTGGTTTATTTTGTTATGTAGGTGGTAGGATGGTGGTCAAGCGCTTAATCAGTATAGTTGCTTACTACTACTGTTACATATGTCATTGGTGATTACAGATGACGTCACGAATAATAACTACCCATGCCCGTACTATCACGTATGGGATTGGGTAATGACTAATACTATTAGCGGTGGCTGGACTCTAGATTCTGATGAATATTCAAAACATTAATGTTTCTCAACGCTCGAAACAAATCGATTACTGTAACAAGATCAGGGAGAAACAAAAAGAGGAATTCACTTTATTTCAGACAGGATCCACAGGCATGCAACAAAATTAAGTAAATACCTAAACTGGTATATTCCAGATTCCTAAAACTTTATATTCTTGATACATAGTAAACCTGATGGAACAGATTTCACTGACAGTGCAAAATCCGGCGGAACCCGGATTCGGGATCTATTCTAGCACACCCCCTTGTTGAACTAGCTAATATTTAATATCTCACTATCGTACTATCTCTAATTAATTTAATCTCTTAATTTATCTCAATGTTAGTTTTTATTCCTACTTGTTTGAAGAGACTTTATTGTTTATCTTCTACTTTTGGGTATCTATTGTTTGGATTTATTTCAATTCAATTCATTACTGATAATTCGATAAAATAAATATTAACTCGTGATGAGGATTTGACAATGTAATGCTAATCAAGATATAATGGTTAATCAGGAGCAGGAAGGTGAGATATTAGTAAACGCAACCTATTAATTAGAGCGAACTTTAATTAATTTAAATACTTGTAACTTAAAAGGGAAATCCAATGCAGGTCCGTTGAATGTATTGTCCTAACTAGATGGAAAACAGTAAATATCATTTTACTTTAAGCTTTTTATAAATTTTGTCGTTGTATTTTATATGTTGACTTTTAAACGAAATACCATAATAAAAGCAGTATGAGGTTTCTACTTACGCAAACATTTAAAAACCACGCATAACATTGTATGTTGTACATATCAGATGACTACTCGATTAGTGTCAAATCACTAAAATCCAAGGAAATTAATCTTTTTATTTTATTTATGCTACGCATAATAAATTTTTTTCTATAGAAATAAGTCTGGCCGAATAATATTGGCCTTTTTCTGATATATGATGTCACAACTATTTATTGGTTATCTATTTATTAAATTCGTTGTATTTCCCTTCAAACGTAGAGAAAAAAGATTTAAAAAATACTGAAGGTAACTAAATGACATCACTATTTACTAATACATATAAATAGATGTAACCATGGAACAAAGTAATCGCTACATAACACTAGGATGGATCTAGTGTTGTTTTGGTCCCAGGTTATATTTTAGTTTCGAAGTTTTTATTTCGTTATTCTGCAATAATTTCAGTTTCGTCTAGTTTTGGTCTTGCTGCTAATTTATACGTTTGAGTTTTAGTTCTAGTTGACGAAAAGTCAACATTTTTGCCAACGAAGTGTTTTAGTTTTGGGTTTCTCCAACTGAAAAAACAACAACTAGATAGATCATTACCTTATGTTTACATGGTAGGTTAATATAAACTTATTATTTAAAATATTGATGAAATATAATTGTAATTATTATATTGATGAAGTCCTATATGCCCATACTTATAACATATAATGGATTATATATAAATTTAATATCCACCGCATTATAAAGAAACTATATGTTATTGGTTATGGGGTAAATACCTCTTTTTTTTAGAAATTTGAAAAACCAGATGCTTACTAATTTAATGTTTCTCCTTTAAATAAAAAGGCTGATAGCTATGTAATATAAGGTTTAACCCTAGCTTAAAAAGTTGCTTATAAGCCTATCATTCATTTTTCGAAATAGTCAACAACAAAACATCTTTAAAAATAAATATAGCGCTGATGACTAAGGTAATAAATGATAATATTTGAATATACTGATACATTAGTATAGATAGTTATACATATCCACTCTGAGGCACGTTATTTTTTAGTATTGTATTTATATTAAATATCGAAGGGACGACTATAAATAGGTATTATATAAAAGAGATGACATCAATTTGAACTCTTTGAGTTTGTAGAAATAATCAACAAATGAACATCAATCTATTATCAATATTTTTAAACATATTTAGTTCAGATTATTATTATTCTGGTACTAATTAATGATAGTTGCTAATTAAAATTGTTGATTATTTTCGCACTCTGTTTGTCCATTGTTAAACAAAAGTAAATAAAAGATCATATACAAATTTACATCAATCTTTTATTTTTCTTCTGAGGCACTCAGTAAAATAATTTGTAATGATAACTCATCTTTTTTCTATATATATTGTAACTAAAGTTTGTTGGGATGATTGTATGATCTCTGTGACAGAAAAGATATGATTTTGAAGTCTGTTTAAATTCATTTAAAGTGATGATTTGAAAAATGTATATGATCAAAGAGTGACGTGTGTGTGTGTGTGTGTGTATGTGTGTGTATGTATAATATAAGCCATTTTAATAAAATTCTAATATTATTTAGATATAAAGTTTTTGTTATAAAAAAAGTTCACTTGATGTAGAAGTACTCACTGTTTCTAACCATAAAATTGAATAACTTTAAAAAAGTGCTAGAAATGTAAGACTAATAGTGAAAAGCTCTTAAGTTTAAGTATTGTTTTTTTTTTTTAATCGATTTGATTTTATTACTTTGATCAAAATAAAAAAAAACTAGGCCTAGTTTAGTTCTCCCAAGGTAATGGTTAACTCAATAGTGATACATAGCCCACCACGTTATCGTGATGTTTGAAAATTTGAGCAATCTTGGAATACACCAACGTTAAATCTGTAATGGCCTCATGGCATCAAGGGAGAATTTATTGACAGTCCATGGAATTTGAAATTCTCTCATTAAATTAAATATTCCAAATGAAAGTAAACCCACCAACCCGCCAGAAAATTCAACTATTAATGTGTTTAAAATAAAGGCATTTTTGCTAGGTATGCCAATATAAAACAATCAATCTTTATCTCTGAAGGACTGACGAAGAAATAATATATTTCAACTTATAAATGTTATAGAATTGACTTTGTTTAATAGTAACTTTTTTTTTTTGATTATAGAAATATAAAACATTATTCATTTAGACAATTATGAAGTATG
>JAGDYQ010000041.1:246847-481424 GCA_021962125.1 Bulinus truncatus
CCTGGCCATGTTGAAAAGGAATGGGAAATGATTTTCAGAATCAAATGCAAACAGCCAAATAGTCCCTTCCTTTTTCACACATTTCTTGTTGAAGAAGTTCTAAGGCACACCTTTATGTCTTTCAATTCAATCATTTTGATTTCCTTCCAAGTTATTTGCTTATAATCTTCATGACTGAACACCTTTATTCAACCTCAACCTGAATGAGCACAGTGTGCCAGAAGCTGAGACTGGATGATACTTTTGGTAGCCCCATTTGTAGAAACATGTAGGATAAGGATTTGAGCTGTCATGAAGACATATGCTAAAACTGATGTCCAAATTGTTGCCAATGACCAGCGAGTACTCGAAAACTCAATGGTCAATACCCATATTTTTGAATTGAAGCTCCAATGATCATAAGCAATTGGAATGACCCTAAGCTAAAATCTAAGGAGGGGGAGCATTTTTTGTTTTTATTCCATATAAACATGGTAGGTAACCTCATTTTTGTTTTACAAATACTTTCAATAATTAGTACATTTTTTCCCCCATTGAGCTTGAGTATCTACTAATACGACTAACCTTTGCATTCATGTTAAAAAATTTAGTACCTTTTGCTTTCATGTTAAAAAATTTATTACCCACATCCCTCCAAACAAAACATTTCTTTGGCAGGATTTTCAAGACAAAAGCCAAAAAAAGAAGGAGTTGGTAAAAGAAAACAATTGGGACAGACATTGCAGGAATAATAATATATTATCATGGATATGAGCCAGCCAGAAGAAAAGTGTACCCTCCACCCATGCCAGCAATGGTGCCAATAACCACAACACTTAACCAGTACTAATGAAAGCAATGGTGCCACTGACCACAAAAACCAACCCAGTACAGGATATTCAAAGACCATCATCTTATGGAAATGCATTACGGTGAAGCATTTTGTTTTCAATTTAAAGTAAAAAACATTTTTAGTTTGATGAGATATGACTGGTTTAAGGTAGTCTACCGTTAATTTAAAGCCTTTTCTCTGCCAGATTACTGACCGATGACAGTCCACTGTTGATGTTAGATGCTAGCCCCTGGCCATGTTGAAAGGAAGGGAAATGATTTTCAGAATCAAATGCAAACAGGTAAATAGCCCCTTCTTTTTACACATATTTTCAATAGTTAGTTGTATATACACCTTTATGTTTTTCAATTGAATTATTTTTGATTCCTTCAAATATTATTTGCATTCTTGGCAGATTTCAAACACCCAATCAACCCCATTTGAATGGAGTATGGAAGTGAGGAAAACAAAGCTGAGACTAATGATACTTTTGGTAGCCCCATTTGTAGAAACATGTAGGATAAGGATTTGAGCTGTCATGAAGACAAAACTAAAATGATGTCCAAATTGTTGCCAATGACCAAGGAGTATCGAAAACTCAATGGTCATCACATTTTTGTACTGCCCAATGATCACAAGTAATTGGAATGACCCTTTGCTAAAATCTAAGGAGGGGGAGTATTTTTGTTTTTATTCCATATAAACATGGTAAGTAACCCATTTTTGTTTTACAAATATTTTCAATAATTAGTACATTTTTTCCCCCATTGAGTTTGAGTATCTACTAATACGACTAACCTTTGCATTCATGTTAAAAAATTTAGTACCTTGCTTTCATGTTAAAAAATTTATTACCCACATCTCTCAAACAAAACATTTCTTTGGCAGGATTTTCAAGACAAAAGCCAAAAGAAAGGGAGTTGGTAAAAGAAAACAATTGGGACAGACATTGCAGGAATAATAATATATTATCATGGATATGAGCCAGCCAGAAGAAAATTGTACCCTCTACCCATGCCAGCAATGGTGCCAATAACCACAACACTTAACCAGTACCAATGAAAGCAATGGTGCCACTGACCACAAAAACCAACCCAGTACAGGATATTCAAAGACCATCATCTTATGGAAATGCATTACGGTGAAGCATTTTGTTTTCAATTTAAAGTAAAAAACATTTTTAGTTTGATGAGATATGACTGGTTTAAGGTAGTCTACCGTTAATTTAAAGCCTTTTCTCTGCCAGATTACTGACCGATGACAGTCCACTGTTGATGTTAGATGCTAGCCCCTGGCCATGTTGAAAGGAAGGGAAATGATTTTCAGAATCAAATGCAAACAGGTAAATAGCCCCTTCTTTTTACACATATTTTCAATAGTTAGTTGTATATACACCTTTATGTTTTTCAATTGAATTATTTTTGATTCCTTCAAATATTATTTGCATTCTTGGCAGATTTCAAACACCCAATCAACCCCATTTGAATGGAGTATGGAAGTGAGGAAAACAAAGCTGAGACTGATGATACTTTTGGCAGCCCCATTTGTAGAAACATGTAGGATAAGGATTTGAGCTGTCATGAAGACAAAACTAAAATGATGTCCAAATTGTTGCCAATGACCAAGGAGTATCGAAAACTCAATGGTCATCACATTTTTGTACTGCCCAATGATCACAAGTAATTGGAATGTCCCTTTGCTAAAATCTAAGGAGGGGGAGTATTTTTGTTTTTATTCCATATAAACATGGTAAGTAACCCATTTTTGTTTTACAAATATTTTCAATAATTAGTACATTTTTTCCCCCATTGAGTTTGAGTATCTACTAATACGACTAACCTTTGCATTCATGTTAAAAAATTTAGTACCTTGCTTTCATGTTAAAAAATTTATTACCCACATCTCTCAAAACATTTCTTTGGCAGGATTTTCAAGACAAAAGCCAAAAGAAAGGGAGTTGGTAAAAGAAAACAATTGGGACAGACATTGCAGGAATAATAATATATTATCATGGATATGAGCCAGCCAGAAGAAAATTGTACCCTCCACCCATGCCAGCAATGGTGCCAATAACCACAACACTTAACCAGTACCAATGAAAGCAATGGTGCCACTGACCACAAAAACCAACCCAGTACAGGATATTCAAAGACCATCATCTTATGGAAATGCATTACGGTGAAGCATTTTGTTTTCAATTTAAAGTAAAAAACATTTTTAGTTTGATGAGATATGACTGGTTTAAGGTAGTCTACCGTTAATTTAAAGCCTGTTCTCTGCCAGACTACTGACCGATGACAGTCCACTGTTGATGTGAGATGCTAGCCCCTGGCCATGTTGAAAGGAAGGGAAATGATTTTCAGAATCAAATGCAAACAGGTAAATAGCCCCTTTTTTTTTACACATATTTTCAATAGTTAGTTGTATATACACCTTTATGTTTTTCAATTGAATTATTTTTGATTCCTTCAAATATTATTTGCATTCTTGGCAGATTTCAAACACCCAATCAACCCCATTTGAATGGTGTATGGAAGTCAGGAAAACAAAGCTCAGACTGATGATACCTGTGGCAGCCCCATTTGTAGAAACATGTAGGATAAGGATTTGAGCTGGCATGAAGACAAAACAAAACTGATGTCCAAATTGTTGCCAATGACCAAGGAGTATCGAAAACTCAATGGTCATCACATTTTTGTACTGCCCAATGATCACAAGTAATTGGAATGACCCTTGGCTAAAATCTAAGGAGGGGGAGTATTTTTGTTTTTATTCCATATAAACATGGTAAGTAACCCATTTTTGTTTTACAAATATTTTCAATAATTAGTACATTTTTTCCCCCATTGAGTTTGAGTATCTACTAATACGACTAACCTTTGCATTCATGTTAAAAAATTTAGTACCTTGCTTTCATGTTAAAAAATTTATTACCCACATCTCTCAAACAAAACATTTCTTTGGCAGGATTTTCAAGACAAAAGCCAAAAGAAAGGGAGTTGGTAAAAGAAAACAATTGGGACAGACATTGCAGGAATAATAATATATTATCATGGATATGAGCCAGCCAGAAGAAAAGTGTACCCTCCACCCATGCCAGCAATGGTGCCAATAACCACAACACTTAACCAGTACCAATGAAAGCAATGGTGCCACTGACCACAAAAACCAACCCAGTACAGGATATTCAAAGACCATCGTCTTATGGAAATGCATTACGGTGAAGCATTTTGTTTTCAATTTAAAGTAAAAAACATTTTTAGTTTGATGAGATATCACTGGTTTAAGGTAGTCTACCGTTAATTTAAAGCCTGTTCTCTGCCAGACTACTGACCGATGACAGTCCACTGTTGATGTGAGATGCTAGCCCCTGGCCATGTTGAAAGGAAGGGAAATGATTTTCAGAATCAAATGCAAACAGGTAAATAGCCCCTTTTTTTTTACACATATTTTCAATAGTTAGTTGTATATACACCTTTATGTTTTTCAATTGAATTATTTTTGATTCCTTCAAATATTATTTGCATTCTTGGCAGATTTCAAACACCCAATCAACCCCATTTGAATGGAGTATGGAAGTCAGGAAAACAAAGCTCAGACTGATGATACCTGTGGCAGCCCCATTTGTAGAAACATGTAGGATAAGGATTTGAGCTGGCATGAAGACAAAACAAAACTGATGTCCAAATTGTTGCCAATGACCAAGGAGTATCGAAAACTCAATGGTCATCACATTTTTGTACTGCCCAATGATCACAAGTAATTGGAATGACCCTTGGCTAAAATCTAAGGAGGGGGAGTATTTTTGTTTTTATTTTATATAAACATGGTAAGTAACCCATTTTTGTTTTACAAATATTTTCAATAATTAGTACATTTTTTCCCCCATTGAGTTTGAGTATCTACTAATACGACTAACCTTTGCATTCATGTTAAAAAATTTAGTACCTTGCTTTCATGTTAAAAAATTTATTACCCACATCTCTCAAACAAAACATTTCTTTGGCAGGATTTTCAAGACAAAAGCCAAAAGAAAGTGAGTTGGTAAAAGAAAACAATTGGGACAGACATTGCAGGAATAATAATATATTATCATGGATATGAGCCAGCCAGAAGAAAAGTGTACCCTCCACCCATGCCAGCAATGGTAGCCAATAACCACAACACTTAACCAGTACCAATGAAAGCAATGGTGCCACTGACCACAAAAACCAACCCAGTACAGGATATTCAAAAGACCATCGTCTTATGGAAATGCATTACGGTGAAGCATTTTTTGTTTTCACTTAAAGTAAAAAACATTTTTAGTTTGATGAGATATCACTGGTTTAAGGTAGTCTACCGTTAATTTAAAGCCTGTTCTCTGCCAGACTACTGACCGATGACAGTCCACTGTTGATGTGAGATGCTAGCCCCTGGCCATGTTGAAAGGAAGGGAAATGATTTTCAGAATCAAATGCAAACAGGTAAATAGCCCCTTTTTTTTTACACATATTTTCAATAGTTAGTTGTATATACACCTTTATGTTTTTCAATTGAATTATTTTTGATTCCTTCAAATATTATTTGCATTCTTGGCAGATTTCAAACACCCAATCAACCCCATTTGAATGGAGTATGGAAGTCAGGAAAACAAAGCTCAGACTGATGATACCTGTTGGCAGCCCCATTTGTAGAAACATGTAGGATAAGGATTTGAGCTGGCATGAAGACAAAACAAAACTGATGTCCAAATTGTTGCCAATGACCAAGGAGTATCGAAAACTCAATGGTCATCACATTTTTGTACTGCCCAATGATCACAAGTAATTGGAATGACCCTTGGCTAAAATCTAAGGAGGGGGAGTATTTTTGTTTTTATTCCATATAAACATGGTAAGTAACCCATTTTTGTTTTACAAATATTTTCAATAATTAGTACATTTTTTCCCCATTGAGTTTGAGTATCTACTAATACGACTAACCTTTGCATTCATGTTAAAAAATTTAGTACCTTGCTTTCATGTTAAAAAATTTATTACCCACATCTCTCAAAATAAAACATTTCTTTGGCAGGATTTTCAAGACAAAAGCCAAAAGAAAGGGAGTTGGTAAAAGAAAACACTTGGGACAGACATTGCAGGAATAATAATATATTATCATGGATATGAGCCAGCCAGAAGAAAATTGGTACCCTCCACCCATGCCAGCAATGGTGCCAATAACCACAACACTTAACCCAGTACCAATGAAAGCATTGATGCCACTGACCCACAAAAACCAACCCAGTACACAGGATATTCAAAGACCATCATCTTATGGAAATGCATTACGGTGAAGCATTTGTTTTCAATTTAAAGATAAAACATTTTTAGTTTGATGAGATATGACTGGTTTTAAGGTAGTTCTACCGTTAATTTAAAGCCTTTTTTCTCTTGCCGGATTACTGACCTGATGACAGTCCACTAATTTGATGTTAGATGCCAGCCCCTGGCCATGTTGAAAAAGGAAGGGAAATGATTTTCAGAACTCAAGGCACGCAAACAGGTAAATAGCCCCTTCTTTTACACATATTTTCAATAGTTAGTTGTATATACACCTTTATGTTTTTCAATTGAATTCATTTTTGATTCCTTCAAATATTATTTGCATTCTTGGCAGATTTCAAACAGAACCTGCAATCAACCCCATTGAATTGGAGTATAGAAGTGAGTTGAAAACTTTCTGAGACTGATGATACTTTTGGTCAGCCCCATTTGTAGAAACATGTAGGATAAGGATTTGAGCTGTCATGAAGACAAAACTAAACCGATGTCCAAATTGTTGCCAATGACCAAGGAGTATCGAAAACTCAATGGTCATCACATTTTTGTACTGCCCAATGATCACAAGTAATTGGAATGTCCCTTTGCTAAAATCTAAGGAGGGGGGAGTATTTTTGTTTTTATTCCATATAAACATGGTAAGTAACCCATTTTTGTTTTACAAATATTTTCAATAATTAGTACATTTTTTCCCCCATTGAGTTTGAGTATCTACTAATACGACTAACCTTTGCATTCATGTTAAAAAATTTAGTACCTTTGCTTTCATGTTAAAAAATTTATTACCCACATCTCTCACATTCAAAACATTTCTTTGGCAGGATTTTCAAGACAAAAGCCAAAAGAAAGGGAGTTGGTAAAAGAAAACAATTGGGACAGACATTGCAGGAATAATAATATATTATCATGGATATGAGCCAGCCAGAAGAAAATTGTACCCTCCACCCATGCCAGCAATGGTGCCAATAACCACAACACTTAACCAGTACCAATGAAAGCAATGGTGCCACTGACCACAAAAACCAACCCAGTACAGGATATTCAAAGACCATCATCTTATGGAAATGCATTACGGTGAAGCATTTTGTTTTCAATTTAAAGTAAAAAACATTTTTAGTTTGATGAGATATGAACTGGTTTAAGGTAGTCTACCGTTAATTTAAAACCTGTTCTCTGCCAGACTACTGACCGATGACAGTCCACTATTGATGTGAGATGCTAGCCCCTATGTACATAGTTGAAAAGGGAAGGGAAATGATTTTCAGAATCAAATGCAAACAGGTAAATAGCCCCTTTCTTTTTTTTACATATTTTCAATAGTTAGCTGTATATACACCTTTATGTTTTTCAATTGAATTATTTTTGATTCCTTCAAATATTATTTGCATTCTTGCAGATTCCTCAAACACCCAATCAACCCCATTTGAATGGTGGTATGGAAGTCAGGAAAACAAAGCTCAGACTGATGATACCTGTGGCAGCCCCATTTGTGGGAAACATGTAGGATAAGGATTTGAGCTGGCATGAAGACAAAACAATGATGTCCAAGTATTGTTGCCAATGACCAAGGAGTATCGAAAACTCAATGGTCATCACATTTTTGTACTGCCCAATGATCACAAGTAATTGGAATGACCCTTTGCTAAAATCTAAGGAGGGGAGTATTTTTGTTTTTATTCCATATAAACATGGTAAGTAACCCATTTTTGTTTTACAAATATTTTCAATAATTAGTACATTTTTTTCCCCCATTGAGTTTGAGTATCTACTAATACGACTAACCTTTGCATTCATGTTTAAAAATTTAGTACCTTGCTTTCATGTTAAAAAATTTATTACCCACATCTCTCAACACAAAACATTTCTTTGGCAGGATTTTCAAGACAAAAGCCAAAAGAAAGGGAGTTGGTAAAAGAAAACAATTGGGACAGACATTGCAGGAATAATAATATATTATCATGGATATGAGCCAGCCAGAAGAAAAGTGTACCCTCCACCCATGCCAGCAATGGTGCCAATAACCACAACACTTAACCAGTACCAATGAAAGCAATATGTTCACCCGACCACAAAAACCAACCCAGTACAGGATATTCAAAGACCATCGTCTTATGGAAATGCATTACGGTGAAGCATTTTGTTTTCAATTCAAGAAGTAAAAAACATTTTTAGTTTGATGAGATATCACTGGTTTAAGGTAGTCAACCGTTAATTTAAAGCCTGTTCTCTGCCAGACTACTGACCGATGACAGTCCACTGTTGATGTGAGATGCTAGCCCCTGGCCATGTTGAAAGGAAGGGAAATGATTTTCAGAATCAAATGCAAACAGGTAAATAGCCCTTTTTTTTTACACATATTTTCAATAGTTAGTTGTATATACACCTTTATGTTTTTCAATTGAATTATTTTTGATTCCTTCAAATATTATTTGCATTCTTGGCAGATTTCTCAAACACCCAATCAACCCCATTTGAATGGAGTATGGAAGCTCAGGAAAACAAAGCTCAGACTGATGATACCTGTGGCAGCCCCATTTGTAGAAACATGTAGGATAAGGATTTGAGCTGGCATGAAGACAAAACAAAACTGATGTCCAAATTGTTGCCAATGACCAAGGAGAGTATCGAAAACTCAATGGTCATCACATTTTTGTACTGCCCAATGATCACAAGTAATTGGAATGACCCTTGGCTAAAATCTAAGGAGGGGGAGTATTTTTGTTTTTATTCCATATAAACATGGTAAGTAACCCATTTTTGTTTTACAAATATTTTCAATAATTAGTACATTTTTTCCCCCATTGAGTTTGAGTATCTACTAATACGACTAACCTTTGCATTCATGTTAAAAAATTTAGTACCTTGCTTTCATGTTAAAAAATTTATTACCCACATCTCTCAAACAAAACATTTCTTTGGCAGGATTTTCAAGACAAAAGCCAAAAGAAAGGGAGTTGGTAAAAGAAAACAATTGGGACAGACATTGCAGGAATAATAATATATTATCATGGATATGAGCCAGCCAGAAGAAAAGTGTACCCTCCACCCATGCCAGCAATGGTGCCAATAACCACAACACTTAACCAGTACCAATGAAAGCAATGGTGCCACTGACCACAAAAACCAACCCAGTACAGGATATTCAAAGACCATCGTCTTATGGAAATGCATTACGGTGAAGCATTTTGTTTTCAATTTAAAGTAAAAAACATTTTTAGTTTGATGAGATATCACTGGTTTAAGGTAGTCTACCGTTAATTTAAAGCCTGTTCTCTGCCAGACTACTGACCGATGACAGTCCACTGTTGATGTGAGATGCTAGCCCCTGGCCATGTTGAAAGGAAGGGAAATGATTTTCAGAATCAAATGCAAACAGGTAAATAGCCCCTTTTTTTTTACACATATTTTCAATAGTTAGTTGTATATACACCTTTATGTTTTTCAATTGAATTATTTTTGATTCCTTCAAATATTATTTGCATTCTTGGCAGATTTCAAACACCCAATCAACCCCATTTGAATGGAGTATGGAAGTGAGGAAAACAAAGCTCAGACTGATGATACCTGTGGCAGCCCCATTTGTAGAAACATGTAGGATAAGGATTTGAGCTGGCATGAAGACAAAACAAAACTGATGTCCAAATTGTTGCCAATGACCAAGGAGTATCGAAAACTCAATGGTCATCACATTTTTGTACTGCCCAATGATCACAAGTAATTGGAATGACCCTTGGCTAAAATCTAAGGAGGGGGAGTATTTTTGTTTTTATTCCATATAAACATGGTAGGTAACCCATTTTTGTTTTACAAATATTTTCAATAATTAGTACATTTTTTCCCCCATTGAGTTTGAGTATCTACTAATACGACTAACCTTTGCATTCATGTTAAAAAATTTAGTACCTTGCTTTCATGTTAAAAAATTTATTACCCACATCTCTCAAAGCATTTCTTTGGCAGGATTTTCAAGACAAAAGCCAAAAGAAAGGGAGTTGGTAAAAGAAAACAATTGGGACAGACATTGCAGGAATAATAATATATGATCATGGATATGAGCCAGCCAGAAGAAAAGTGTACCCTCCACCCATACCAGCAATGGTGCCAATAACCACAACACTTAACCAGTACCAATGAAAGCAATGGTGCCACTGACCACAAAAACCAACCCAGTACAGGATATTCAAAGACCATCGTCTTATGGAAATGCATTACGGTGAAGCATTTTGTTTTCAATTTAAAGTAAAAAACATTTTTAGTTTGATGAGATATCACTGGTTTAAGGTAGTCTACCGTTAATTTAAAGCCTGTTCTCTGCCAGACTACTGACCGATGACAGTCCACTGTTGATGTGAGATGCTAGCCCCTGGCCATGTTGAAAGGAAGGGAAATGATTTTCAGAATCAAATGCAAACAGGTAAATAGCCCCTTCTTTTTACACATATTTTCAATAGTTAGTTGTATATACACCTTTATGTTTAATTGCCAATTATTTTTTGATTCCATCAAATATTATTTGCATTCTTGGCAGATTTCAAACACCCAATCAACCCCATTTGAATGGAGTATGGAAGTGAGGAAAAAAAGCTGAGACTGATGATACCTGTGGCAGCCCCATTTGTAGAAACATGTAGGATAAAGATTTGAGTTTGCATGAAGACAAAACAAACTGATGTCCAAATTGTTGCCAATGACCAAGGAGTATCGAAAACTCAATGGTCATCACATTTTTGTACTGCCCAATGATCACAAGTAATTGGAATGACCCTTGGCTAAAATCTAAGGAGGGGGAGTATTTTTGTTTTTATTCCATATAAACATGGTAAGTAACCCATTTTTGTTTTGTACAAATATTTTCAATAATTAGCACATTTTTTTCCCCCATTGAGTTTGAGTATCTACTAATACCACTAACCTTTGCATTCATGTTAAAAAAATTTAGTACCTTGCTTTCATGTTAAAAAAAAAAAAAAATTTATTACCCACATCTCTCGTAAACAAAACATTTCTTTGGCAGGATTATCAAGACATAAGCCAAAAGAAATGGAGTTGGTAAAAGAAAACAATTGGGACAGACATTGCAGGAATAATAATATATTATCATGGATATGAGCCAGCCAGAAGAAAAGTGTACCCTCCACCCATACCAGCAATGCTTGCCAATAACCACAACACTTAACCAGTACCAATGAAAGCAATGAAAGCAACTGACCACAAAAACCAACCCAGTACAGGATATCTTTAAGACCACAATCTTATGGAAATGCATTACGGTGAAGCATTTTGTTTTCAATTTAAAGTAAAAAACATTTTTAGTTTGATGAGATATCACTGGTTTAAGGTAGTCTACCGTTAATTTAAAGCCTGTTCTCTGCCAGACTACTGACCGATGACAGTCCACTGTTGATGTGAGATGCTAGCCCCTGGCCATGTTGAAAGGAAGGGAAATGATTTTCAGGAATCAAATGCAAACAGGTAAATAGCCCCCTTCTTTTTTACACATATTTTCAATAGTTAGTTGTATATACACCTTTATGTTTTTCAATTGAATTATTTTTGATTCCTTCAAATATTATTTGCATTCTTGGCAGATTTCAAACACTCCAATCAACCCCATTTGAATGGAGTATGGAAGTGAGGAAAAAAAGCTCAGACTGATGATACCTGTAAGGCAGCCCCATTTGTAGAAACATGTAGGATAAGGATTTGAGCTGGCATGAAGACAATACAAAACTGATGTCCAAATTGTTGCCAATGACCAAGGAGTATCGAAAACTCAATGGTCATCACATTTTTGTACTGCCCAATGATCACAAGTAATTGGAATGACCCTTGGCTAAAATCTAAGGAGGGGGAGTATTTTTGTTTTTATTCCATATAAACATGGTAAGTAACCCATTTTTGTTTTACAAATATTTTCAATAATTAGTACATTTTTCCCCCATTGAATTTGAGTATCTACTAATACGACTAACCTTTGCATTCATGTTAAAAAATTTAGTACCTTGGCTTTCATGTTAAAAAAATTTATTACCCACATCTCTCAAACAAAACATTTCTTTGGCAGGATTTTCAAGACAAAAGCCAAAAGAAAGTGAGTTGGTAAAAGAAAACAATTGGGACAGACATTGCAGGAATAATAATATATTATCATGGATATGAGCCAGCCAGAAGAAAAGTGTACCCTCCACCCATGCCAGCAATGGTGCCAATAACCACAACACTTAACCAGTACCAATGAAAGCAATGGTGCCACTGACCACAAAAACCAACCCAGTACAGGATATTCAAAGACCATCGTCTTATGGAAATGCATTACGGTAAAGCATTTTGTTTTCAATTTAAAGTAGGCTGCCTATTTTAGTTATATGAGATATGAATGGCTTAAGGTAGTCTACCATTAATTTAAAGCCTGTTCTCTGCCAGATTACTGACCGATGACAGTCTATTGTTGATGTGAGATGCTAGCCCCTGGCCATGTTGAAAGGAAGGGAAATGATTTTCAGAATCAAATGCAAACAGGTAAATAGCCCTTTTTTTACACATATTTTCAATAGTTAGTTGTATATACACCTTTATGTTTTTCAATTGAATTATTTTTGATTCCTTCAAATATTATTTGCATTCTTGGCAGATTTCAAACACCCAATCAACCCCATTTGAATGGAGTATGGAAGTGAGGAAAACAAAGCTCAGACTGATGATACCTGTGGCAGCCCCATTTGTAGAAACATGTAGGATAAGGATTTGAGCTGGCATGAAGACAAAACAAAACTGATGTCCAAATTGTTGCCAATGACCAAGGAGTATCGAAAACTCAATGGTCATCACATTTTGTACTGCCCAATGATCACAAGTAATTGGAATGACCCTTGGCTAAAATCTAAGGAGGGGGAGTATTTTTGCTTTTATTCCATATAAACATGGTAGGTAACCCATTTTTGTTTTACAAATATTTTCAATAATTAGTACATTTTTCCCCCATTGAGTTTGAGTATCTACTAATACGACTAACCTTTGCATTCATGTTAAAAAATTTAGTACCTTGCTTTCATGTTAAAAAATTTATTACCCACATCTCTCAAAGCATTTCTTTGGCAGGATTTTCAAGACAAAAGCCAAAAGAAAGGGAGTTGGTAAAAGAAAACAATTGGGACAGACATTGCAGGAATAATAATATATTATCATGGATATGAGCCAGCCAGAAGAAAAGTGTACCCTCCACCCATACCAGCAATGGTGCCAATAACCACAACACTTAACCAGTACCAATGAAAGCAATGGTGCCACTGACCACAAAAACCAACCCAGTACAGGATATTCAAAGACCATCGTCTTATGGAAATGCATTACGGTAAAGCATTTTGTTTTCAATTTAAAGTAAAAAACATTTTTAGTTTGATGAGATATCACTGGTTTAAGGTAGTCTACCGTTAATTTAAAGCCTGTTCTCTGCCAGACTACTGACCGATGACAGTCCACTGTTGATGTGAGATGCTAGCCCCTGGCCATGTTGAAAGGAAGGGAAATGATTTTCAGAATCAAATGCAAACAGGTAAATAGCCCCTTCTTTTTACACATATTTTCAATAGTTAGTTGTATATACACCTTTATGTTTTTCAATTGAATTATTTTTGATTCCATCAAATATTATTTGCATTCTTGGCAGATTTCAAACACCCAATCAACCCCATTTGAATGGAGTATGGAAGTGAGGAAAAAAAAGCTGAGACTGATGATACCTGTGGCAGCCCCATTTGTAGAAACATGTAGGATAAGGATTTGAGCTGGCATGAAGACAAAACAAAACTGATGTCCAAATTGTTGCCAATGACCAAGGAGTATCGAAAACTCAATGGTCATCACATTTTTGTACTGCCCAATGATCACAAGTAATTGGAATGACCCTTGGCTAAAATCTAAGGAGGGGGAGTATTTTTGTTTTTATTCCATATAAACATGGTAAGTAACCCATTTTTGTTTTACAAATATTTTCAATAATTAGTACATTTTTTCCCCCATTGAGTTTGAGTATCTACTAATACGACTAACCTTTGCATTCATGTTAAAAAATTTAGTACCTTGCTTTCATGTTAAAAAATTTATTACCCACATCTCTCAAACAAAACATTTCTTTGGCAGGATTATCAAGACATAAGCCAAAAGAAAGGGAGTTGGTAAAAGAAAACAATTGGGACAGACATTGCAGGAATAATAATATATTATCATGGATATGAGCCAGCCAGAAGAAAAGTGTACCCTCCACCCATGCCAGCAATGGTGCCAATAACCACAACACTTAACCAGTACCAATGAAAGCAATGGTGCCACTGACCACAAAAACCAACCCAGTACAGGATATTCAAAGACCATAGTCTTATGGAAATGCATTACGGTGAAGCATTTTGTTTTCAATTTAAAGTAAAAAACATTTTTAGTTTGATGAGATATGACTGGTTTAAGGTAGTCTACTGTTAATTTAAAGCCTGTTCTCTGCCAGATTACTGACCGATGACAGTCCACTGTTGATGTGAGATGCTAGCCCCTGGCCATGTTGAAAGGAAGGGAAATGATTTTCAGAATCAAATGCAAACAGGTAAATAGCCCCTTTTTTTACACATATTTTCAATAGTTAGTTGTATATACACCTTTATGTTTTTCAATTGAATTATTTTTGATTCCTTCAAATATTATTTGCATTCTTGGCAGATTTCAAACACCCAATCCAACCCCATTTGAATGGAGTATGGAAGTGAGGAAAACAAAGCTCAGACTGATGATACCTGTGGCAGCCCCATTTGTAGAAACATGTAGGATAAGGATTTGAGCTGGCATGAAGACAAAACAAAACTGATGTCCAAATTGTTGCCAATGACCAAGGAGTATCGAAAACTCAATGGTCATCACATTTTGTACTGCCCAATGATCACAAGTAATTGGAATGACCCTTGGCTAAAATCTAAGGAGGGGGAGTATTTTTGCTTTTATTCCATATAAACATGGTAGGTAACCCATTTTTGTTTTACAAATATTTTCAATAATTAGTACATTTTTCCCCCATTGAGTTTGAGTATCTACTAATACGACTAACCTTTGCATTCATGTTAAAAAATTTAGTACCTTGCTTTCATGTTAAAAAATTTATTACCCACATCTCTAAAACAAAGCATTTCTTTGGCAGGATTTTCAAGACAAAAGCCAAAAGAAAGGGAGTTGGTAAAAGAAAACAATTGGGACAGACATTGCAGGAATAATAATATATTATCATGGATAATGAGCCAGCCAGAAGAAAAGTGTACCCTCCACCCATACCAGCAATGGTGCCAATAACCACAACACTTAACCAGTACCAATGAAAGCAATGGTGCCACTGACCACAAAAACCAACCCAGTACAGGATATTCAAAGACCATCGTCTTATGGAAATGCATTAGGGTGAAGCATTTTGTTTTCAATTTAAAGTAAAAAACATTTTTAGTTTGATGAGATATCACTGGTTTAAGGTAGTCTACCGTTAATTTAAAGCCTGTTCTCTGCCAGACTACTGACCGATGACAGTCCACTGTTGATGTGAGATGCTAGCCCCTGGCCATGTTGAAAGGAAGGGAAATGATTTTCAGAATCAAATGCAAACAGGTAAATAGCCCCTTCTTTTTACACATATTTTCAATAGTTAGTTGTATATACACCTTTATGTTTTTCAATTGAATTATTTTTGATTCCTTCAAATATTATTTGCATTCTTGGCAGATTTCAAACACCCAATCAACCCCATTTGAATGGAGTATGGAAGTGAGGAAAAAAAAGCTCAGACTGATGATACCTGTGGCAGCCCCATTTGTAGAAACATGTAGGATAAGGATTTGAGCTTGCATGAAGACAAAACAAAACTGATGTCCAAATTGTTGCCAATGACCAAGGAGTATCGAAAACTCAATGGTCATCACATTTTTGTACTGCCCAATGATCACAAGTAATTGGAATGACCCTTGGCTAAAATCTAAGGAGGGGGAGTATTTTTGTTTTTATTCCATATAAACATGGTAAGTAACCCATTTTTGTTTTACAAATATTTTCAATAATTAGTACATTTTTTCCCCCATTGAATTTGAGTATCTACTAATACGACTAACCTTTGCATTCATGTTAAAAAATTTAGTACCTTGCTTTCATGTTAAAAAATTTATTACCCACATCTCTCAAACAAAACATTTCTTTGGCAGGATTTTCAAGACAAAAGCCAAAAGAAAGTGAGTTGGTAAAAGAAAACAATTGGGACAGACATTGCAGGAATAATAATATATTATCATGGATATGAGCCAGCCAGAAGAAAAGTGTACCCTCCACCCATGCCAGCAATGGTGCCAATAACCACAACACTTAACCAGTACCAATGAAAGCAATGGTGCCACTGACCACAAAAACCAACCCAGTACAGGATATTCCAAGACCATCATCTTATGGAAATGCATTACGGTGAAGCATTTTGTTTTCAATTTAAAGTAAAAAACATTATTAGTTGGATGAGATATCACTGGTTTAAGGTAGTCTACCGTTAATGTAAAGCCTGTTTTCTGCCACATTACTGACCGATGACAGTCCACTGTTGATGTGAGATGCTAGCCCCTGGCCATGTTGAAAGGAAGGGAAATGATTTTCAGAATCAAATGCAAACAGGTAAATAGCCCCTTTTTTTTTACACATATTTTCAATAGTTAGTTGTATATACACCTTTATGTTTTTCAATTGAATTATTTTTGATTCCTTCAAATATTATTTGCATTCTTGGCAGATTTCAAACACCCAATCAACCCCATTTGAATGGAGTATGGAAGTGAGGAAAACAAAGCTCAGACTGATGATACCTGTGGCAGCCCCATTTGTAGAAACATGTAGGATAAGGATTTGAGCTGGCATGAAGACAAAACAAAACTGATGTCCAAATTGTTGCCAATGACCAAGGAGTATCGAAAACTCAATGGTCATCACATTTTTGTACTGCCCAATGATCACAAGTAATTGGAATGACCCTTGGCTAAAATCTAAGGAGGGGGAGTATTTTTGTTTTTATTCCATATAAACATGGTAAGTAACCCATTTTTGTTTTACAAATATTTTCAATAATTAGTACATTTTTTCCCCCATTGAGTTTGAGTATCTACTAATACGACTAACCTTTGCATTCATGTTAAAAAATTTAGTACCTTGCTTTCATGTTAAAAAATTTATTACCCACATCTCTCAAACAAAACATTTCTTTGGCAGGATTATCAAGACATAAGCCAAAAGAAAGGGAGTTGGTAAAAGAAAACAATTGGGACAGACATTGCAGGAATAATAATATATTATCATGGATATGAGCCAGCCAGAAGAAAAGTGTACCCTCCACCCATGCCAGCAATGGTGCCAATAACCACAACACTTAACCAGTACCAATGAAAGCAATGGTGCCACTGACCACAAAAACCAACCCAGTACAGGATATTCAAAGACCATAGTCTTATGGAAATGCATTACGGTGAAGCATTTTGTTTTCAATTTAAAGTAAAAAACATTTTTAGTTTGATGAGATATGACTGGTTTAAGGTAGTCTACCGTTAATTTAAAGCCTGTTCTCTGCCAGATTACTGACCGATGACAGTCCACTGTTGATGTGAGATGCTAGCCCCTGGCCATGTTGAAAGGAAGGGAAATGATTTTCAGAATCAAATGCAAACAGGTAAATAGCCCCTTTTTTTTACACATATTTTCAATAGTTAGTTGTATATACACCTTTATGTTTTTCAATTGAATTATTTTTGATTCCTTCAAATATTATTTGCATTCTTGGCAGATTTCAAACACCCAATCAACCCCATTTGAATGGAGTATGGAAGTGAGGTAAACAAAGCTCAGACTGATGATACCTGTGGCAGCCCCATTTGTAGAAACATGTAGGATAAGGATTTGAGCTGGCATGAAGACAAAACAAAACTGATGTCCAAATTGTTGCCAATGACCAAGGAGTATCGAAAACTCAATGGTCATCACATTTTGTACTGCCCAATGATCACAAGTAATTGGAATGACCCTTGGCTAAAATCTAAGGAGGGGGAGTATTTTTGCTTTTATTCCATATAAACATGGTAGGTAACCCATTTTTGTTTTACAAATATTTTCAATAATTAGTACATTTTTTCCCCCATTGAGTTTGAGTATCTACTAATACGACTAACCTTTGCATTCATGTTAAAAAATTTAGTACCTTGCTTTCATGTTAAAAAATTTATTACCCACATCTCTCAAACAAAACATTTCTTTGGCAGGATTATCAAGACATAAGCCAAAAGAAAGGGAGTTGGTAAAAGAAAACAATTGGGACAGACATTGCAGGAATAATAATATATTATCATGGATATGAGCCAGCCAGAAGAAAAGTGTACCCTCCACCCATGCCAGCAATGGTGCCAATAACCACAACACTTAACCAGTACCAATGAAAGCAATGGTGCCACTGACCACAAAAACCAACCCAGTACAGGATATTCAAAGACCATAGTCTTATGGAAATGCATTACGGTGAAGCATTTTGTTTTCAATTTAAAGTAAAAAACATTTTTAGTTTGATGAGATATGACTGGTTTAAGGTAGTCTACCGTTAATTTAAAGCCTGTTCTCTGCCAGATTACTGACCGATGACAGTCCACTGTTGATGTGAGATGCTAGCCCCTGGCCATGTTGAAAGGAAGGGAAATGATTTTCAGAATCAAATGCAAACAGGTAAATAGCCCCTTCTTTTTACACATATTTTCAATAGTTAGTTGTATATACACCTTTATGTTTTTCAATTGAATTATTTTTGATTCCTTCAAATATTATTTGCATTCTTGGCAGATTTCAAACACCCAATCAACCCCATTTAAATGGAGTATGGAAGTGAGGAAAACAAAGCTCAGACTGATGATACCTGTGGCAGCCCCATTTGTAGAAACATGTAGGATAAGGATTTGAGCTGGCATGAAGACAAAACAAAACTGATGTCCAAATTGTTGCCAATGACCAAGGAGTATCGAAAACTCAATGGTCATCACATTTTGTACTGCCCAATGATCACAAGTAATTGGAATGACCCTTGGCTAAAATCTAAGGAGGGGGAGTATTTTTGCTTTTATTCCATATAAACATGGTAGGTAACCCATTTTTGTTTTACAAATATTTTCAATAATTAGTACATTTTTCCCCCATTGAGTTTGAGTATCTACTAATACGACTAACCTTTGCATTCATGTTAAAAAATTTAGTACCTTGCTTTCATGTTAAAAAATTTATTACCCACATCTCTAAAACAAAGCATTTCTTTGGCAGGATTTTCAAGACAAAAGCCAAAAGAAAGGGAGTTGGTAAAAGAAAACAATTGGGACAGACATTGCAGGAATAATAATATATTATCATGGATATGAGCCAGCCAGAAGAAAAGTGTACCCTCCACCCATGCCAGCAATGGTGCCAATAACCACAACACTTAACCAGTACCAATGAAAGCAATGGTGCCACTGACCACAAAAACCAACCCAGTACAGGATATTCAAAGACCATCATCTTATGGAAATGCATTACGGTGAAGCATTTTGTTTTCAATTTAAAGTAAAAAACATTATTAGTTGGATGAGATATCACTGGTTTAAGGTAGTCTACCGTTAATGTAAAGCCTGTTTTCTGCCACATTACTGACCGATGACAGTCCACTGTTGATGTGAGATGCTAGCCCCTGGCCATGTTGAAAGGAAGGGAAATGATTTTAAGAATCAAATGCAAACAGGTAAATAGCCCCTTCTTTTTACACATATTTTCAATAGTTAGTTGTATATACACCTTTATGTTTTTCAATTGAATTATTTTTGATTCCTTCAAATATTATTTGCATTCTTGGCAGATTTCAAACACCCAATCAACCCCATTTGAATGGAGTATGGAAGTGAGGAAAACAAAGCTCAGACTGATGATACCTGTGGCAGCCCCATTTGTAGAAACATGTAGGATAAGGATTTGAGCTGGCATGAAGACAAAACAAAACTGATGTCCAAATTGTTGCCAATGACCAAGGAGTATCGAAAACTCAATGGTCATCACATTTTTGTACTGCCCAATGATCACAAGTAATTGGAATGACCCTTGGCTAAAATCTAAGGAGGGGGAGTATTTTTGTTTTTATTCCATATAAACATGGTAAGTAACCCATTTTTGTTTTACAAATATTTTCAATAATTAGTACATTTTTTCCCCCATTGATTTTGAGTATCTACTAATACGACTAACCTTTGCATTCATGTTAAAAAATTTAGTACCTTGCTTTCATGTTAAAAAATTTATTACCCACATCTCTCAAACAAAACATTTCTTTGGCAGGATTTTCAAGACAAAAGCCAAAAGAAAGGGAGTTGGTAAAAGAAAACAATTGGGACAGACATTGCAGGAATAATAATATATTATCATGGATATGAGCCAGCCAGAAGAAAAGTGTACCCTCCACCCATGCCAGCAATGGTGCCAATAACCACAACACTTAACCAGTACCAATGAAAGCAATGGTGCCACTGACCACAAAAACCAACCCAGTACAGGATATTCAAAGACCATCATCTTATGGAAATGCATTACGGTGAAGCATTTGTTTTCAATTTAAAGTAAAAAACATTATTAGTTGGATGAGATATCACTGGTTTAAGGTAGTCTACCGTTAATGTAAAGCCTGTTTTCTGCCACATTACTGACCGATGACAGTCCACTGTTGATGTGAGATGCTAGCCCCTGGCCATGTTGAAAGGAAGGGAAATGATTTTCAGAATCAAATGCAAACAGGTAAATAGCCCCTTCTTTTTACACATATTTTCAATAGTTAGTTGTATATACACCTTTATGTTTTTCAATTGAATTATTTTTGATTCCTTCAAATATTATTTGCATTCTTGGCAGATTTCAAACACCCAATCAACCCCATTTGAATGGAGTATGGAAGTGAGGAAAACAAAGCTCAGACTGATGATACCTGTGGCAGCCCCATTTGTAGAAACATGTAGGATAAGGATTTGAGCTGGCATGAAGACAAAACAAAACTGATGTCCAAATTGTTGCCAATGACCAAGGAGTATCGAAAACTCAATGGTCATCACATTTTTGTACTGCCCAATGATCACAAGTAATTGGAATGACCCTTGGCTAAAATCTAAGGAGGGGGAGTATTTTTGTTTTTATTCCATATAAACATGGTAAGTAACCCATTTTTGTTTTACAAATATTTTCAATAATTAGTACATTTTTTCCCCCATTGAGTTTGAGTATCTACTAATACGACTAACCTTTGCATTCATGTTAAAAAATTTAGTACCTTGCTTTCATGTTAAAAAATTTATTACCCACATCTCTCAAACAAAACATTTCTTTGGCAGGATTATCAAGACATAAGCCAAAAGAAAGGGAGTTGGTAAAAGAAAACAATTGGGACAGACATTGCAGGAATAATAATATATTATCATGGATATGAGCCAGCCAGAAGAAAAGTGTACCCTCCACCCATGCCAGCAATGGTGCCAATAACCACAACACTTAACCAGTACCAATGAAAGCAATGGTGCCACTGACCACAAAAACCAACCCAGTACAGGATATTCAAAGACCATCGTCTTATGGAAATGCATTACGGTGAAGCATTTTGTTTTCAATTTAAAGTAAAAAACATTTTTAGTTTGATGAGATATGACTGGTTTAAGGTGGTCTACCGTTAATTAAAAGCCTGTTCTCTGCCAGATTACTGACCGATGACAGTCCACTGTTGATGTGAGATGCTAGCCCCTGGCCATGTTGAAAGGAAGGGAAATGATTTTCAGAATCAAATGCAAACAGGTAAATAGCCCCTTTTTTTTTACACATATTTTCAATAGTTAGTTGTATATACACCTTTGTGTTTTTCAATTGAATTATTTTTGATTCCTTCAAATATTATTTGCATTCTTGGCAGATTTCAAACACCCAATCAACCCCATTTGAATGGAGTATGGAAGTGAGGAAAAAAAAGCTGAGACTGATGATACCTGTGGCAGCCCCATTTGTAGAAACATGTAGGATAAGGATTTGAGCTGGCATGAAGACAAAACAAAACTGATGTCCAAATTGTTGCCAATGACCAAGGAGTATCGAAAACTCAATGGTCATCACATTTTTGTACTGCCCAATGATCACAAGTAATTGGAATGACCCTTGGCTAAAATCTAAGGAGGGGGAGTATTTTTGTTTTTATTCCATATAAACATGGTAGGTAACCCATTTTTGTTTTACAAATATTTTCAATAATTAGTACATTTTTTCCCCCATTGAATTTGAGTATCTACTAATACGACTAACCTTTGCATTCATGTTAAAAAATTTAGTACCTTGCTTTCATGTTAAAAAATTTATTACCCACATCTCTCAAACAAAACATTTCTTTGGCAGGATTATCAAGACATAAGCCAAAAGAAAGGGAGTTGGTAAAAGAAAACAATTGGGACAGACATTGCAGGAATAATAATATATTATCATGGATATGAGCCAGCCAGAAGAAAAGTGTACCCTCCACCCATGCCAGCAATGGTGCCAATAACCACAACACTTAACCAGTACCAATGAAAGCAATGGTGCCACTGACCACAAAAACCAACCCAGTACAGGATATTCAAAGACCATCGTCTTATGGAAATGCATTACGGTGAAGCATTTTGTTTTCAATTTAAAGTAAAAAACATTTTTAGTTTGATGAGATATCACTGGTTTAAGGTAGTCTACCGTTAATTTAAAGCCTGTTCTCTGCCAGACTACTGACCGATGACAGTCCACTGTTGATGTGAGATGCTAGCCCCTGGCCATGTTGAAAGGAAGGGAAATGATTTTCAGAATCAAATGCAAACAGGTAAATAGCCCCTTCTTTTTACACATATTTTCAATAGTTAGTTGTATATACACCTTTATGTTTTTCAATTGAATTATTTTTGATTCCTTCAAATATTATTTGCATTCTTGGCAGATTTCAAACACCCAATCAACCCCATTTGAATGGAGTATGGAAGTGAGGAAAAAAAAGCTCAGACTGATGATACCTGTGGCAGCCCCATTTGTAGAAACATGTAGGATAAGGATTTGAGCTTGCATGAAGACAAAACAAAACTGATGTCCAAATTGTTGCCAATGACCAAGGAGTATCGAAAACTCAATGGTCATCACATTTTTGTACTGCCCAATGATCACAAGTAATTGGAATGACCCTTGGCTAAAATCTAAGGAGGGGGAGTATTTTTGTTTTTATTCCATATAAACATGGTAAGTAACCCATTTTTGTTTTACAAATATTTTCAATAATTAGTACATTTTTTCCCCCATTGAGTTTGAGTATCTACTAATACGACTAACCTTTGCATTCATGTTAAAAAATTTAGTACCTTGCTTTCATGTTAAAAAATTTATTACCCACATCTCTCAAACAAAACATTTCTTTGGCAGGATTATCAAGACATAAGCCAAAAGAAAGGGAGTTGGTAAAAGAAAACAATTGGGACAGACATTGCAGGAATAATAATATATTATCATGGATATGAGCCAGCCAGAAGAAAAGTGTACCCTCCACCCATGCCAGCAATGGTGCCAATAACCACAACACTTAACCAGTACCAATGAAAGCAATGGTGCCACTGACCACAAAAACCAACCCAGTACAGGATATTCAAAGACCATCATCTTATGGAAATGCATTACGGTGAAGCATTTTGTTTTCAATTTAAAGTAAAAAACATTATTAGTTGGATGAGATATCACTGGTTTAAGGTAGTCTACCGTTAATGTAAAGCCTGTTTTCTGCCACATTACTGACCGATGACAGTCCACTGTTGATGTGAGATGCTAGCCCCTGGCCATGTTGAAAGGAAGGGAAATGATTTTCAGAATCAAATGCAAACAGGTAAATAGCCCCTTCTTTTTACACATATTTTCAATAGTTAGTTGTATATACACCTTTATGTTTTTCAATTGAATTATTTTTGATTCCTTCAAATATTATTTGCATTCTTGGCAGATTTCAAACACCCAATCAACCCCATTTGAATGGAGTATGGAAGTGAGGAAAACAAAGCTCAGACTGATGATACCTGTGGCAGCCCCATTTGTAGAAACATGTAGGATAAGGATTTGAGCTGGCATGAAGACAAAACAAAACTGATGTCCAAATTGTTGCCAATGACCAAGGAGTATCGAAAACTCAATGGTCATCACATTTTTGTACTGCCCAATGATCACAAGTAATTGGAATGACCCTTGGCTAAAATCTAAGGAGGGGGAGTATTTTTGTTTTTATTCCATATAAACATGGTAGGTAACCCATTTTTGTTTTACAAATATTTTCAATAATTAGTACATTTTTTCCCCCATTGAGTTTGAGTATCTACTAATACGACTAACCTTTGCATTCATGTTAAAAAATTTAGTACCTTGCTTTCATGTTAAAAAATTTATTACCCACATCTCTCAAACAAAACATTTCTTTGGCAGGATTAGTCCAAATTGTTGCCAATGACCATTAGTATGGATATGAGTTAGCCAGAAGAAAAAGTTACTAAAAAATATGTTTCTTGTTATAGATGCACAGCTTTTTTGTTTTAATACACATAGACAAAAAAAATTAGATTATATATGATAGATGGTCATTAAAAAATATTCAGCATGTGAAATTTTGAGCAATGGAGAATGTTTATCTAAGTGAAAATATATATATAAAGTAATGGTAAAAAAAATCAAGACAATAATTCTTCAGGATTCAATATGTATATTGTATTTAAGAGTTATTAAGAATTACTAACCAAGAGAAATGTACATTGTACGTTTAATCTTCATTATGTTGTTATTGATTTTATTATTAGGTTTGCAAAGAAGAGAGAGTAATCACTTGCTAACCTGAGACTGATCAATAAGGTGCTAATCAGAAAAGGTTGATTGGTTCAAAATGTAGAATCATTCAAGTAGCCTGTTGAATAATGTCAAATGTTTCTCATAATCTCTTCTGAATTGGTGCTGTTTTTCTTTTAAGCAGAGCATCTGTGATTCTGAGCTAAGGAAAAATAAACTTGAATGAAATATGTAATTTGTGTTTGTTAAAGGAATCTTTGTTGTTTGACTTTATAGTTAAAAATAATAATTCTCAAAATAATTTCTGCACCTAAAACTAGCTTTAATATTACCATAATGCTTTTTTAAAAAAAATAAATATAAACGTAATTTGCTATCCTGTAGATACAAACCTATTTATTTTTGTATTCTACTTAAATCATAAATGTCTTGTTTGTTCTCTTGGGTTTTATCTAGAATTCATATATGTTGATATCAACACAGTAATAGAACTGACTGTTTCTACAATAATATTTAGAAGTTGAACCAACTAGTGGTTCTTAAATTTGATATTTTAAAATATGAGGATTTTAATATTCATGAAGGTCTGTGTAGATGTAAATATATTGCAATTGGCATCAAACGCACATATTTTTAAGTAACTTGATAAAGACTATAATCTTCATAACGTAAATCGTCAGAAAATAACTTTGGAATTTTTTCGCTGTAACATAAAATTCATTTTAAAATATAGGAAAGTCCTAAACATATTAATAAATGTTTGTTGCACTAATTTTTCTTCATCTATAATTGCACACTGATAATACATATTTCAAATATTGAAAAATCCTTAGTATTAAACGAAATCTAACGTCCATTTGCAACGTTTATAAGCCAGGTTTTTATAAAATTGCTAACTGTAAGTGAAGGCTAAAATCTGGCCAAAATAGAAAAATTACAATGATGGTAATTACAAGTAAGAAAGGAACATGTTATATTATGTTTTTAATATTATTTTATGCTAAGACAAAAGCAAGATGTATTAATTAGTTTGAATCAATAACAACTATTACACATTATAACTGATCAAAAATATGTAAAATGGACAAAGCTATATATTTGTACGTATAAGTTTACTTAAGAGCCCAATATACATGCTATATCTACTTACATAAGAAACATTCTTAGCTATCGTAGGGTAGAAAAATGCTATTACATTACATTAGTTGTTTATATAATCGAGAGCTTATAGCGACTTAATTAGTTTAGTTTAACCCGTGTATGTAAAACAAATGCATTGGATCGAGAAAATCAACAAAGACACCATTTCCTAACTGTGAATAGGGCCAGAGGCGTACCTAGGGTGGGAGAGGGGGGTCCTAATTCGAAAGTCCCCCCGGAGCGGGCTTGAGGGGGGCCGAAATTATTTTTTACATCAAATATTAAGTGCATTATCTCATGTCATGGTGTTGAATGTCGAAATGCAGGGGCCCCAGGCCCGTAGCGTGCGAAGGCCAGGGGGCCGGGCCTCCCCTGCGTTTTATCTGCCCCCCTGCTTATTTGTTCTTCTTAGTAAAATGTATTACCTGCCCTCCCCTGCTATTGCCAGGCCCCTGCTGTAGAATTTTCACGCTACGGGGCTGAGGGGCCCTCTAAGAGGCCCAGCCCCTTCCCCCCGGACCCCGAATTCCTAGGTTCGGCACTGGAAAAGGCGTAGGTTGTGTACGTATAGTGGCACCCTGTGCTACTGCTCTGTATGGTGGTACTCAGTGCTACTGCTCACTAAGATGGCAACCTGTGCTACTGCTCATGTTTTTTATCTGTGATCGGTTATAAAAGCCGACTAGACCGAGTTCTTTCAACTATGGTGTCACTCCCTAAGTTTGGTGTCACCCGGTGATGTCACTGGCAGTAATAGTCGAGGAATTTGTAAAATTTAATTATAATACTGTAGTAAATTTTCAATTGGACAGTGACGTGACTAATCTATATACATTTGTTGAATGCTTGCAAGTCACATACTTACACCAGTTTGGTATTTAATCATTGAATTGATTTGTTAAGGATAAGAAATATATAGATATTTTTTGCCAGTGTTGTGTTTAACTAGTTTATTTAATGTGTTTGCTGCTGTGTGCTCATGTCTTGTAACTCACATTGTGATTTGTTCTAATTTAGTGAGAAGGCCCAAAGTTGGCACATCGTATATATTATACCCAGACCCGGATTTACGATTTTGGGGGCACTAGACCAACAAAGATTTGAGGCCCCATTTTGAAAAAATAAAAAATATAGCTAAGTTTTTTTTTATTTTTGAAGACTACTCAACATTTTGGGGGGGGGGGGGTCACTGTTTTGGCGGGGCCCTAGGCCATGGCCTAGTCTGCCTATCTGTAGATCCGGCCATGATCAGTAGCGCAACCGGGGGGGGCAGGGGGTCTTGAGCCCCCCCCCCAGGCCAAATCATCAATACATAATTTACGTTATAAAGTTACTAAAAAGACTGTCAAACTGTCTTTTTTCACTATGTGAACCCCACCCCCCCATAGAATTTTTTGCTCGTTACGCCACTGGCCCTGATTATGCATGCCAATAAACGGTTTCAATAAATGAGAGTCCATGAATTCACATTTTGTAGAATTACGAAGCGAATTACTGTTAAGAAATGTCTTTATCTATGGGAGAATCTCGCCTTGATACAGAGGCGCAGCGAAGGGTGAGTAAGGGGTGGGCATTATGCCCCGGGCGCTACTCACAAAGGGGCGCCAAATGGTATATTTTTATATATAATATTATATGGTTTTCGCATGGGGGGGAGTCGCTAAAAGGTATTGAAAAGGTATTGTGCCCGGGCGCGAGTTAAGTTCGCTACGGCACTGCCTTGATATTATCACATCAAAGCAAACTACCGGTGCATAGGTTCGCAAAATTGTTATTTTTTTAGTCAAGACTTAATAGATTTACACAATAAATTAAAATTTATTAACGAGTGTAAAAGAAATAGAATTTTTTTTCAAGACTGAAAAGTAAACAATTTCACGAATTTTCGCCTTTTCTTTTTACTACAATATGTTGATTTGCCTTTCTTTTTACTACATATGTTAATTGGCCTTTTCTTTTTACTACATTATGTTGATTTATATACTTAGCTCAAATGTTTTATCAATATTGTTTCGTATAATATAACGTTCAATTCGTATTAAGTATGGTTTTTTTTTACAGACTGAACAAAACATTATCTCTGTCACAAATAAGTAGGCCGCCACTTATGTGTGTGTGTCTCAATTGTGTTTGTGCGTGTTCCCATTTATGTGTGTGTGTGTGTGTGTGTGTGTGTGTGTGTCAACAATTGTATGTGTGGGCATGGGCGTCGCTAGGAATCTTTCCAGAGGGGGGCAAAAAACTAGGTTTTTTCTTTTTTATTTTAACTTACAATGCCATTCAGGTTTATTTCTCAATTAAATCCAAGTTAAGTATAACATTAATTATTTATATTGACATAAATAAATGTATTTGAAAATTCAAATATTTTACTTCAAGCATGTTCCGATTTTAATTTGTGTGTGTGTTTAAGTTGGCCTTCTGTAACTTGATTAGGCCTTCGAAAATGTTTTTGGCATTCAGGTTTTTTTTTTAAGTCTGGCAACTCTTGTTAGTTTATAATCGTCTGCCACTGAGTGAATATTTAAATGTATCCTAAATTAATATCAGAAAAAATTGTACAGGCTCAATAAAACGAAAAGTAGAGCAATCGCGGGATTCCGAACAGCCGTTATTAAAAGATTGTAGGCCGTCTGCTGCATCTGAATTATCATTTGCATTGAGGACAACAGTACAACAGCCAGACACAACTGAAGAAACTATTTCTAATTTGATTGTCGCTGTCACTTCATCATTTCATAAATTGGATATTGAAAGTTATGTCTTGACATAAGACCTTTCAAATGAGTTGAAATTGCTGCTGATCCTTGTTGGACCCCTGATAAAAATATGATTTTTAGAGCTGACAGCGGTGGAAAAGAGGTTTTAGATGTGCTTGGTTATCAAACTATTCATCGTGGGTTGTATACTTGCAAACGTTAAAAGGTGGCTTTTGCAAATTGTGCGTGTTGTTTTCGCAAAAAGTAATGCCAGGAGTTCAGAGAGCATTTGCCATGCACAAAATTAAAAGATTTCAACGAAGATACACGTAGCCACATGCAGAGCACATGGCACAAAGAGTCTTATTAAGGATGCAAGCTATTTTGTTGCACTATTGGTAGCCAAAGCAGTTTCTATAGATGAGCAGTTGAACTCATCATTTAGAAGACAAATTCAAGAAAATTGCAACAAACTGGGTCCCTCCATTTCTACAATTTTTTTTTTTTTTTTTTTTTGCGGCACGCATGATTTGGCACTTCGTGGAAAAGAATCCTATTCTGGTAATTTTTTTACGACCTGTTAGAGTATCGTGTTGTATCTGGAGATGAAGTTCTAGGTAATCATTTGTCGATTGGTTCTTGTAGTGCTATGTATATCTCAGCAACCAGTGCCGCCGAGAGGGGGCAGGGTGCAAATGCCCAGAAGCCCGACGAGTTTTAGGGGCCCGGACTGAGCTGTCCAATCAACTTTTGAAAATATTATTCTCAGCACGGGAGGCACGTGACAGACCTGCCCAGGGCCCGAAATTTCTTTTGGTGGGCCTGTCGGAAACTACACAAAACCATATGTTCGAAATTAGTGGGTCTCTCTTGTGTAAAGGCATTGTTCGTGAAGCAAATAATTCAGTTGCAGTTTCTATACTTGCCGACGAGACAATTGAGCAGATGTCACTTGGTTTTAGATTTGTCAAAGAACACCAAAATTACAAATTCATTAGAATTTGGTTTAGATACAGCCCCGTAGCTTGAAAATTCTATAGCAGGGGTCAGTCATTCTACAGCAGGGGCCAAGCTATAGCAGGGAGGCCAGGAAATCAATTTTACTAAGTAGAGGAAACAAGCAGAGGGGTGCCAGACAAAACGCAGAGAGGGCTAGGCCCCTGCCCCCTCCCGCACGCTTCGGGCCAGATTAGATATGACAAATTTTGTTGGTCGAGGATAAGACCGATGTTCTACAATGGCAAGTAAAGAAGGAGCAGTCCAAGCAATAATTCGAAAAAAAAGACCCAAAAGCAGCAATTGTACATTACAGTTTACATAAACTAAATATTGTCGTTAACGATTTAAATACTGTGAATGCTGTACGAAACACAATGAGAAAAATTAAGTCAATTATAGTGTTTTTCTGAGACATTAATCAACGAAGAAAACTAGTTCCAAATGTTCCTTTGCTATGTGAAACTAGATGGACACATCAATATAAAAGGTTGCGGATTTTCGCTGAAAATGTGACAGAAATTGTTAAACAACTGGAATATTTAGAACAATCTGGAAAAAGCAAGCAAGTTGCACATTAGGTACTTTCTGCTGTTAGAGGTTAGGTTTGGGGTAGATTTGTTGTTTGTTTAGTTATTTTACTTCAATGCAATAAACTTTCAGGAAATTTTATTAAGTTTTATTGTAACAACTTTATGACATTTTTTTCAAAATGTAGGGGGGGGGGCATATGCCCCCACTTGCTCCCCCTTGAATACGCCCATGTGTGTGGGGGGGGGGGAATATGTCCTAATGCCACGGGTAGCACCTGGGCGAGAGAGAAAAAGAGACGTGGGTGGATTGAGACAAGATGGGACCACGGTAGACAACTGTATACTGCCGTACGTTTGTTTATATTTTATTTTGCTGGCTTGTACGGTAGCCTTAACGCTACCCGTCCTTTTCAGGACGACAGCCAGTGCTTCATTCTTATTAAATTGGATTTTGTGTTCGATTATTGTTAGCTTCTTCCATATAGTTGAATTACACTGTTCAGAAAGGGAAACTTCATAACGACAGTCCGTGTTGCACAGCCACACCTCTAGGCTACGACCAGTGCCGAACCGAGGGATTTGTGCGCCCGGGGGCTTGACCTCTTTGGGGGCCCCTGTTTTTCGACATTTGACACCATGACATGCAAGAGCATGGGTGAATACAATATACTTGACTATTGTATGTCTTTACACTGGTTATATATAGTGATACATAAATAATCTATGGTACACACACACACACACACACACACACACACATATATATATACATATATATATATATATATATACAGTGGATTCCGTTTAATTAGGACACCGCTTAATTGGGACAGCCGCTTATTTGGGACAGCCGCTTATTTGGGACAGCCGCTTATTTGGGACAAATCTCAAAGAAACCAAACCAAGAAGCCAATAGTAAATTTGTATGTTTTATTGGGACAGCCGCTTAATTGGGACAAAAAGCCTCGGTCCCGATGTGTCCCAATTAAGCGGAATCGACTGTATATATATATATATATATATATATATATATATATATATATATATATATATATATATATATTTACGTTTATATTATCAGAAATGAAGACATAGATATGTGCATGTTCTAAGGAGTTAAAAAAAAACGAATTGCATTTTAATAACAAATTTTTTTATAAACGTTTTGCATATTTAAATTATTAGAAATAATCAATCTTATCGTCATGTAAAGCGGGGTGGACCTGGAGACTTTCACCAGGACCTGAAATTTGAACCCGGGACCCTCCGGTCGAAAATCAAGCGCCCTACACCACTCGACCACTGGTATTACAAACAACGAAGACTTGAATATAATTATGTACACATTATTTAAAAAAAAAAGTCTTTAATTTCTAAACAGGATCTTGTGGCTTTACAGTGGCACAAAATATTCTAAACAGGATCTTGTGGCTTTACAATGGCACAAAATATTCTAAACAGGATCTTGTGGCTTTACAGTGGCACAAAATATTCTAAACAGGATCTTGTGGCTTTACAGTGGCACAAAATATTCTAAACAGGATATTGTGGCTTTACAGTGGCACAAAATATTCTAAACAGGATCTTGTGGCTTTACAGTGGCACAAAATATTCTAAACAGGATCTTGTGGCTTTACAGTGCCACAAAATTTTCTAAACAGGATCTTGTGGCTTTACAGTGGCACAAAATATTCTAAACAGGATCTTGTGGCTTTACAGTGGCACAAAATATTCTAAACAGGATCTTGTGGCTTTACAGTGGCACAAAATATTCTAAACAGGATCTTGTGGCTTTACAGTGCCACAAAATTTTCTAAACAATAAGAAGAACGTCTCTCTCTCTCTCTCTCTCTCTCTCTCTCTCTCTCTCACTGTCTCATTCGTCGACTGTTCTCCTCGAGAACATATAGTCTAGACTCTAGTTGAATGCCTTTCTCTCTTTCTCTTCCGCCCACGCTTTAAGATTTACACAAGTGACCCCCCCCCCCCCGACACGCACCAATCCTCCATCCGCGCTCTCATACACTGTCAATCAGTGTCCAGTATCTTCCAGTTCTAAGATGAAGGGGAGGGGGGTGTACGGGGTACGTTAAAAGCTTCAAAGTCAACTTCCCCTGAGTCTTTCTTATCAGGAGGGTCTGACCAGAGGTGCAAATTAGCGCCCTCCTGCCAGATTCCTGTCCCGCCATTGGATCGTAGGGTCTTTTGATCCGCTGGCCACCTGCTCGTATGACGTAATTACGAGGGTAGGGGGTAGGAATGGATGGGAGGAGAACCTATTAATGTTAAGGGTGGGTAGGGGAGATAGAAGGGATGAAACTTGAACGGCTAAAGTGAAGATATTTTCTCCCAAATAGCCTACTCACAACCCGTGACACCCACAGAACAGACCATTTTCATAGTTTCAAACTTTCAAAATACATTTTAAAAAAGTTACAGATTGACCGACTGAGACAGGTTGTATTATTTGTAATTCGAGCCACATTTTTGTGAATATAAGTAATACACAAATATGTAACGAAGTGGCTACGGTTACATCAAGCGCTATTATATTAGGGTTAGCGGGAGTACGCATTTTTTTTCGAGTACCAGCAATTATATTAGGGTTAGGGTTAGGGATAGGGTTAGGGTGTGGAGCAATATCTATTGACGTAACCCGGAAAAAAAATACGAACTCCGTCTTGATATTACCGTAGCCACTGAGAATATTTAAAATAAAAAACAAAAGCGACTGAATCAAAAAAAACTTTTCATTTTTTTTTAAAATTTAGTTTAATGACTTCTTATCTAGAAAGGAAATAAAGTTCATACTGTCTGACATTCAGGTACATTGTGCAGGTAATCGCAGTAGCCCTGTCGGGCGTTGTACACTAACGTATCCGGACATGGCATGGTATAAGTGTAGCCGCCAGAACAAGAGATGTACCCGTTGCATGAGTTGGGGTCAGCATAATTCCCATCGACCAAATTTTGATCTCTACACATCGTCTCAGAATCTGAAAAGTAAAAGAGTGCCACGCCTTAACTTAACATGAACTTGTGTATAGACAGCCCACAACTATATGACAAGAATGATTTTAATCAAGCCACCTCTCTTCCCTCGTTAAAAATGACCAGACATGAGGTGTTTATTCTGGTATCCGGACAAAACCCCCAGCGGACAAAACCCCCACTGGACCTCTCTCCTATATTTATTATAGAATCTATTATAGTCCGTGGGGTTTGTCCGCTGGGGAATTGTCCTACACTCTTTTATTATGATATAATCAGAGGTGGATTTATACGATGGTACTGCACCCACCCCCCCACACACACACATACTGACGTGGCCATGCCCCCGGCTGATCTGGTTCCGCTTCTGAGTATCAGGGTCGACGTGATAGGAAGGGAGCCAACTTAACACTTGACTTTAGAAAAATCTGGCCACTTTCCATAAGATGCTAATAAAAATAACTTGGAAGTTGTTGGAGAAGGGGGATGAAGGTCTGGTCAGCTGCCGCCGAAGAAGTATGGTGACAGGACTAATGGTACATTCATCACAATGTTTTTTAAAGCAATGTCGAAATTTGATTTCTAGTTTGTATTTACTAATCATACATTATTTGCATATCTTAACTATAAAACATATTACAAGAGTCAAGGACTATTATTTTTATTAAAGGGCGATATGCTTCTACACAGCAGTAATGAAATTGTTAAACTGAGTCTAAAAAATGAAAAAAAAAAGTAAATTCCCTAAAGTCCAGGACGGCTCATCGGGGGAGATGAAGTGTAGGATTTATCTGTTTCAAAAACCTCAGCATATAAAGGGATTTTGTGGTTAACACAACGCCCAGCCGCCTTTACTCCTCCAACTTAAAGTTAGGTACCCATTTAAAACTGAGTCTAAACGCTATTAATTGCTAACTTTTTTATTTTGTTAAAGACATAAAATAAAAAAAAAATGTTACTTACTTATAGATGAGATTTGGGTTGTATCTTGAGGTCGCTGTGTTGTCGGAGTTGTAACTTGTGGTTGTTCTGATATCAGTGTTGTATCTTGTGGTTGTTCTGATATCAGTGTTGTATCTTGTGGTTGTTCTGACATCAGGGTTGTATCTTGTGTTTGTTGTAATATCGGAGTTGTATCTTGTAGTTGCTCTTGTCTCGGGCTGCTATGTAAATATGTAAGAAAAAACATTAAACAAATAAGTCATTGAAATGAATGCTATCTTCGCTTTAAATGCCGATACTAGAAATCATGCACATTTTTTTTTCAAGAGATCATATGGTTCTCAAACTTTTACTCTTTGTGACTTGCAGGTCCGTAGCCAGGTCAAAGTAAGCAGGGAGGCACCAATACCCAGCAAGGGGGCACCTTTACTTTTTCTTTATTTTTCCCTCTTTTTCTTCTTTTTTAAGCAGCGGGGGGGGGGGGAGAACGCCCCCCCCCCAGTCCCTCCCCCATTGGCTACAGGGCTGGCGACCTGGCATGATAAAAGTATTGGTTTCGTTCGTGTGTCACAGTTCAGAACTTTTTGTTCCGCAACCCACCTGCTGAGAAAAGAAAAACTCCAATAAAAGAAAGGGGAATAACTGCGGCATTCATTTTAAGTATACAACTTGGGACTTTTACTTTGCAATGTACACACTTTTTACCTTTTTGTGACATATCGAGGAATAGAATTGTAATAATTCACATATAGATTCGCAATTCTTAAATTTCGAAGTTTATTTTTTCGGTGGGTTGAGATCAGCCCCGTAGCGTGAAAATTTTATAGCAGGGGCCAGGAATTCTACAGCAGGGACCAGGCCAATAGCGGGGGGGGGGGCAGAAAATACATGTTACTAAGTAGAGCAAACAAGCAGAGGGGACCAGACAAAACGCAAGGGGGAGGGCGGCCTCCCAAGGCCACCCCGCACGCTACGGGCCTGGTTGCGACCCAAACTTAGATAACCGTTGATACAGATTATCATACCAAAAAGGAAAAAAAAAACCCACATAATCACCATTCTTTAACTAACACGATTGTCATAGAATTACAATTACTGAATCTAGGTACCTTCTTTAATCAATGTGCATCATTAATGAATGAACTATGATAGATGAAACTTATTTCTATGCCTGTAACTGTAAGATATATGTCGCCATTTTACTTCATTTAAGCTAAAAAATAAACTCTCTTACGTCATGTCAATGTCCGATGCGGTACATTCATCACTGACTGCACTGACCAACGGGAATCTCCCAAGGCCACAGAAATGTCCGCGGAAGTCATCCAGGTCGAGTGACCATATCATAGACCCGCCGTAGCCGTTCTGTTTGATGTATCTCACCTTAATCAAATAGATATAAGTGACCATATCATAGACCCGCCGTAACCATTCTGTTTGATGTATCTCACCTTAATCAATCAAATAGATATATATATACGAGAGCAAGTAGGTGCAGTGGCGTAACCATGGGAAAGTAGGGGAGGGGGGCGAAAGGGCTGTGGCTCCAGTCGTCGTTTACTACCGTAATTTAGTATTTTTTGTTATGAGAAAATGGCGTCAATATTCGAGTACAGGCCTGGGCGCCATAAACGCTGGTTACGCCTCTGTAAAAAGAAATTAGTGAAGTTCCCTTAGCCCAGGGGTCGGCAACCTTCAGAGACGGAAGAGCCAAAGCTATGATTTACAATTTTCTCAGTTTTTAAAGAGTCACCAAAATTGTTGTTTCAATATTATGGTATTTGTTTAAGCTGCAATTTGACATCGATAGAGCCGCAACATGACATCGAAAGAGCCGCATGCGGCTCGCGAGCCGCAGGTTGCCGACCCCTGCCTTAGCCCATGAGGCCATCAGGGCAGATGAAGTGTAGAGAACATTTGTTTATGAAACCACGGCTTGTAAAGGGGAATTGTTTGTTTAGCACAACGCCCGAGCCGTTTTTTAACATTCCCTAACTTAAGTCAGGCACCCAATGTTAAAGATGAGTGGATGTAGTGGACTTTTAACCAACTTTCACGAGGGCATGGGAAGTTCCCTTCGTCCTCACAGATAGTCGAGCCGTGTTGCCATAGGCCCCACTGTGATATAATTATTAACGTATTCCTCTATCTATAATCACTTTATTCATGTTCAGAAAAACACAGAGCCACTCTTATGGATATATAAATAGGGCAGCTGCCTTGGGCCCTCTATTCGAGAGGGGCTCACTTGCTGCAAAAACCTAATTTTGGTTCAAAGAACATATATATATATATATATATATATAATCATGGTCGGATTTACAGATAGGCTAATAAGGCCATGGCCAAGGGCCCGCACGAAATAAGGGGCCCCAAAAATGTTGAGTAGTATACAAAAATAAAATTAAAAAAATTATATATATAATATAGCACATATTTTTTTTTCAAATTGGGGACTCAAATTTTGGTTGGCCCAGGGCCCTTAAAATTGTAAATCCGAAATATCATATGTATATTCTGTGTGAGTCGCTAGTACTACTAGAATTTCACATTCTGACAGACCTACGCCATGGGTCGTTAACCTACGGCTCACGAGCCGCATGCGGCTCTTTCGATGTCAAGTTGCGGCTCTTTCCATGTCAAATTGTGGCCTTCCAGTTCCACGAGCAAATAATAATAATTATATTACCTTATATACCTAATACTAATCAAGTACCATAATACTGAAACAACAATTTTAGTGGTTCTTTAAAAACTAAGAAAATTGTAAATTATAACTTTTGGCTCTTCCATCTCAAAAGGTTGCCGATCCTTGACCTACGCTGCTCACTGTCAAGCCTGTTAGGTAAAGGACGTCTCAGTACTAGGGTGGCCTCATCGATCAAAGATTATCAGGAGCCCGGGATTGTAAAACGGTGGCCTTGACCTCGTTTTTTTGCTTGTTCATAAGGTGGGCCATAATGCAACTTCGCCTAAGGGCTTTAAATTGTACTGTAGCATTTAAAAAGAAACATTCAGAAAGGATTTTTAGCAATGAAAGAAATCTTTACTAGTGTAATTACATTAAACAGAATCTCCTCCTATAAGTAAAGTTCCCTTAGCCCTTATATGAAGTGTAGAATTCATCTGTTTCTATAACCTCGACATAATTATGTAGGGATTGTGTGGTTATCACAACGCCCAGCCGCCTTTACTTCCCCAACTTAAGTCAGGTACCCATTTAAAGCTGGTTGGACTTGTGGGACGACTTTGTATAACACCTGGAAAAATTCCATGGTTCTCACCGAGGATCGAGCCCATGACTCTCAGGTCGACAGTCGAGTATCTACACCACTCGGCCATCCGTCCCACCATCTCCTCCTATGTATTGGTTAATGTTCAGTTGTAATACGTGTAAATAAACGCAATCTACTTTGATTTGTAGGACACCGTTAAATGAACCAGCCGTCTTACTTTATTCCTAAGGCTGTCAGGGTCATCGTAACCCACCCACTGGCTGTTCTTGACCACGTATGGTACCTGCTGGTCTTTAGCATTATAAACATCGGCTCCAGACGACACTAAGGAACATATCTGAGGAACAGATCATTGATTGGATTAAGACGAAGTCGTGGCACATGTTTATTATCTTGTACTGACTGACTTAACTAACGAGGACTAATATTAGGTAAAGATAAAACGTATCCTCCATTAGATTAAAGCTTGACTGCTAGATATACCTCAAATTCGGTTAAAATTTAATAAACCCCCTATTGGCTTTAAAATACCTACATTTTACATAAACATATTTAGGGACAGTGAAATTAGATAAATAGACATAGATAGAAAGACAAACAATAGACTGATTGATAGATGGATAGATAGAGAGATAGACAAACAAACTGTAAGGACAGTTAAAGTAAAAATAGGTCAGGAATGATGTTTATATCAGCAGCGTGTAGAAATAAATATTTCGTAATTAGACAGAGGGGAAATGAACAGGGCTCGATTTACCGGCTCTGCAGACATTTTTTTTTTATCTCGGCACTGGTTTTTTCTTAAATCGAGGGGAGAAAATGACAGTTTAGGTTAGTTTTAGCAGATGAGGTTAGAAGGAAGTTTTGGATGAGGAAGGTAGTTGAATAGGAATAAACGAAGGAGTTGAGTAGAAGTGTGTGATTGCTTCCAAGGAGTGGATATTTTGTAAACATATTTGTAAGCTGTTGATCTATAGTGTCGATTTAACTTTTGTTAAGTGCTTATAGTGAATAAAGTGATAGTAGATATTTATATTAAAATCAATTTGACCTTTCATATTTTATGGGAACTATTTGTGAGATATAGTGTGTTGTAAGAGATAAATAAAATAATAGACCACTCGCTAACCCTCACACTAATAAACTTAGAATTAAATAATATTCTCTGTAGAGCCGTTACGCCGTAAGGAGGGTGCAACTTGATCACTTTTCATGGGCCCAAGCCCCTAGGGAACCCTCACATAAAATAATCTGCTATTTTAATATATGGAGGTGCATGGATTTGTGTGTTTGTAGACTCCCAATTTCGTTTAGAATGAATGCCCCAATTTGGTGAATATTTCAGCCCCCTTTCCAATGAAAGAATATTTCAGGGCACCAATAAGATGAAGATATCGGGGCCACAATTAAGTGAATATATCTGGGATACCGTCAGGTGAAGATAGAAAAGCCCCTATTAGGTGAAGATTGTCAAGGTCCCCATTAGATGAATAATTCAGGGCCTACATTAGGTGAAGATTGTCAATATTCCCATTAGATGAATAATTCAGGGCCTACATTAGGTGAAGATTGTCAATGTTCCCATTAGATGAATAATTCAGGGCCTACATTAGGTGAAGATTGTCAAGGTTCCCATTAGATGAATAATTCAGGGCCTACATTAGGTGAAGATTGTCAAGGTTCCCATTAGATGAATAATTCAGGGCCTACATTAGGTGAAGATTGTCAAGGTTCCCATTAGATGAATAATTCAGGGCCTACATTAGGTGAAGATTGTCAAGGTTCCCATTAGATGAATAATTCAGGGCCTACATTAGGTGAAGATTGTCAAGGTTCCCATTAGATGAATAATTCAGGGCCTACATTTGGTGAAGTTTGTCAGGGTGACATGTTTAGATGTTGGCAGCGATGCATTAACTGTAATAAAATAATCTTATCAACGAGTTTGAACTAAACATAACTGTCTTTTTAAAATAAGTGTATCTGTAACTGTAAACTTCCTGTTAGTATTTATATAAGAGATCTATACAGTACGGTTAAGGCAGATTAGCGAAATATAGCAGATTAACGAGATATGGCAGATTAATGAGACAAGTCAGGTTAACGAGATATGACAGATTAACGAGATATGGCAGATTAATGAGAAATGGTAGATTAACGAGACATGGCAGAATAACGAGACATCTTTTAAAACGTTCATATGACCTCGTAATAAGCCAAGAAGCCTTGTTGTCTTGTAAACTGCCCAGCAGTGCCGGCTCCGGAAATAGGGGCGCCCACATCATATTGGTCTTCATTACTCAACGTAAATGAGATTCCATAAGTAGCTAGGCCGATGTTAAGTTTGGCTTTTGGCAATCCTAAGTCAGTCAAGTATCTGGCAGCATAATCCTAGAAATAATATGTAAAACACGATGAAGAATTGTGTTTATACTGCATTTCAAATACATTTACGTGAGTCGAGAACAATGCAAATCTCAACTCTTTCACTTGACAATTTGAATGGCAATTAGAGTGGAAAAATAAAAGGCGATCTTAGACTCAATTAAAATGCACTTATACAGTAGATTCCGCTTAATTGGGACACATCGGGACAGAAGCTTTTTGTCCCGATTAAGCGGCTGTCCCAATTAAACATACACATTTAGTATCGGCTTCTTGGTTTGGTTTCTTTGAGATTTGTCCCAAATAAGCGACTGTCCCAATTAAGCGGTGTCCCTATTAAGCGGAATCCACTGTATTTGTTAATGTCGCAATACAACTAACCACAATAGATATCACAACGTAAAATAAGTACGTAGCCTTGTCCTTTATTAGAATAGTAATCCTTTTTAATCAGATATCACATAACATAACCTTAATACGAACTCACAGTACAGGCCCGTAGCCAGAGGGGTGCTAGGGGGGGGGGCTGAGCCCCTCCGTTCATGACCTGAGCCCCCCCGTGCATAATTTGAGCTTTTTGACAAAATTTTGATAATAACGTCTATAAAACATCAATCTTTTTGTTCAATAAATCAATAAAAATAAAAACTTAAAAGTTTATATTTTGGCAATCATTCAGGCTATTTTATTTACATATATAGCTTTTCTAATTTTTGGGCATAAAAGTTTGAATCTTATTGAAGTTCACTTCTGGGTATTTTGGGCAGCATTGGCATTTGGGGCTTCAACAGCCGTGTGTGAGAACGATTTCTCAACCCTTACACGAATGCTCAACCTATATCGCAGATCAATGTTACAAAAGCGTCTAAGCCATCTTTTCCTGCTTGCATTTGAAAAAGATTTAACAGACTATCTGAATGCTGAAGCATTTTTAGGTAAATTCAGTGCTAAACCACGACGTTTGCAAATTTGAAACGTATTATAATAAAAGTTCGTAACCAGTGCCGACGAGTGGGAGGGGAAAGGGGGAGCAATGCCCAGGGGCCCGGCAAGTTTTAGGACCCGGACTGAGCTGGCCAGTCAACTTTTTAAAATATTAATATCAGCACGGGGGCCCGTGTCACCCCTGCCAAGGGGCCCGAAATTTTTGTTGATGGGCCTGTTCGCAACCTTGTAATAGTTTTATATATTGTTATCTTCTGAGGACAACTAGAAACTTAAATAAGTTAATAAAATAACATTGACTTCTGACTTCATTTTTATGCATATGTATAATAAAATAATAAAGTACAAACTCCGTTATTTCTGAGTGATATTATTTAATTTGCAAATTTACTTTTTAGCAGAATTAATTTTATTTTAAATTGAATAATTGCGATAGATAATTGTTAATAGATCTGTTCTTTGTTTTCAATATTTTATAAGAAATATCACACAAATAGCTAAGCTATATTCGTGCATCTTTGTCGTTCTTCCCGGGTTGTACGTTAAACAAACAGTATAATAATATAAATCAGGTATCTATTATGTAACAAATGTGTAGCAGAACAAATGGTCAATATATTTATAACAGGAATAAGAAATTACTCAGCCTTAAATAATTTTTTATCATTAAAACTCTTTACTATTTAAATTATTTTTAACAAAAACTGCAACATGCCATGCATTATTGAAACGTAGTAAAAATTATATATTTCTAATTAATAGCTAAACAATCGGTACTGAAATGCACCATTCCAGATATGGAACTGCAAAAAATTTCTTGGGGAGGGGACTCACTGAGGTCCCCTCCCAAAGCCCCTCCTCTCCATTCGCAAGCTTTCGGCGCTTCGCGCCTCCATTCCCCTCCCCGAACATTTCTTCTACCCCACCAGGGGCGGATTTAGAGGGAGGGGCGTGGGGGCCATAATCCCCCCCCCCCCCATCGCAAGTTTAGGTAATACATCATTAAATTATCGAAATATTGTTTGTTCTAAGACCAATTTTCAACAATGAAAAAAGTTTTGCCCCCCCCCCGGGGTCAATGTTTTGCCCCCCCCCCGTCAAAGTTGTCTAGATCCGCCCCGGTGCCCCAGAATCATTTCTTCGGCATCCCCCCCCCTCGAAAAAAATTTCTTTGCCCCCACGAAAATGTCTTCGGCCCCTCCAATCCAATATTCCTGGCTACGGGCCTGTCACAGTACAAGTCCACTATTACAACTGACTACTACACGAACTGCACATCAACATGTACAGATGTTCACCACACCCTCGTACGTATTTCTTGATCTATCACCAGTCAACCACCGATTCACTCCCCTTGACTATACTTTACATTCAATAAACAGTTATTTTCACCCTCAGAACACACACGCACACACAGACACACACTCACAAACAATGTGTGACAGTTACCTGGTAAAGAAACTGTCACTATAGCCAAAAGAAAATAACAAATACTTAGAAATTATATAAATCGTACATCTATTAGATGAACATCCAGACTGTTAAAATTCTGTCAATCTATCTATTAATCTCGTCTGTCTGTATTTCTATCTATCTAATGTTGAGAGATACACACAAACACACAAACACACACACAGAGAGAGAGAGAGAGAGAGAGAAATAGAGAGAGACACACACTAGGAGAGAAAGTGACAGAGAGAAACAGCGAGAGAGAGAGAGTCACACACAGAGAGAAGGAGAGAGAAACACACACAGAGACAGAGAGGGGGGAGGAGAGACAGTAACACGGAGAGAGCGAAGGACACGGAGAGAGAGATAGAGATGTACATCCAGTTGAACACATTAATATAAAAAAAGCTACACTCATACAGATACAGATTACAGTGATACATAATTAAGACTTGATAATTCAGTACAAATTACTTACAATATTGAACTGACTTCCTATTTCTCCTGTCCTGCCATATAGCGGACTATGATGACCAGTCACTCCTTCCCATGTGCCATGAAAGTCATAAGACATCAAATTGACCATGTCCAGGTAACTTCAGAATTGAAATGACAAACATAAGAACATTTTTAAAGATTATGAATGATTTTTAACAGTCTGAATGTTTATCTGAACAATGATGAACATTTATAGTAATAAATATTGAAAATAAAAATAAAAAATAGTAATGCATATTACATATAAGTGAACAATGAAATTGTACAGCCACAGTTTAAGAATTTGTGTACATGAAATAATACCTTTTTTATGAACAGCCACAGATTGAGAGATGGTGTACATGAAATAATACCGTTTCTAAATACATTTAATAAACACTGTATTATAAAAAAAAACATCACCAATGATAAGAAAATCAACAAAAAATAAACTTACTTGGCTATTTCTCCTATTTCATATCCTGCGTCTATATACTGTTTACCAGCTGCAATGGCTGCCGACAGAATCAGTCGCGGTTTATTGGAGACTTGACTCTCTTCTTGGATAGCCGCAAACAACTCCTAATTAAAACATACATGCTATTTTGTTCACAGCAAATGATAAAAATGAGCTAGAACTCATTCCCTACTCCACCATGTCCCTCACTGTCACCACGACTTTACTGAATCAACCATTCTCACTGATTGAATCTTCTGTTTTAAATTAATGTATTAACTTATCATATATTTTCTTATTTCAATTTAAACATAAATAAACTATATTCAATGTGATGCAATAACCTTAGATAAAGAAAAATTATAACAAAATTAGATCAGGTTTAATCGTTAGAGCTGTGTCTGAAATCAAGGCGAATAAAGTGAAACCTCTTGGTTTTCCTCATCAATAGTATAAACTAGTAGGACTTATAATGTTGTGATCTATTCATTCCGAGCAACATAATAAAATTTCAAAAAGATGGAATGAGAAGCGAAATAGTTACAAAAAAACAAACAAAAACCATTTTGAGGGTAGGTCGGAGTCGTCCCAATTACATTTTACTATAGGGGAAAAGTCGGATAGGAATCTACCCGTGAAGGCTTGAAATATATATGATTAACAACATTCTTTGCATCGATATTTTTACATTAATTGAGAGCACCGGATGTTGTAAATATAGAAATGGGAAATGATGTCATTCTAACTCAAATTTAAATGTGCATTTTGAGCTTTATTATAATGCAGTCTGTCTGTAACGCAAAATGCGTTCACTGTCTAAAATGAGGGAAACTTGAGACGCTTAGTTCGTGCCCTGGTAAGGAGTGAGATATGAAGAATTACACTTATAATCTTATTTGTTTTATCACTATTTCAATACATTCGATTCTTGCTATTTTCTCATGATCCGTGTGTTTGGGCAGTCAAGAATCTCAAGCAAATTCAACTAACATAAACGTTTCCGTTTCTAAAAACTTCAATCAGTAAATTATGTGTCAGTAATTAATAAATAGATCAATCAAAGTAGTAGTATTTAATTTAATTAATCATATCGTGGTCATCAGAGCAGCCAACATAAAGACTTCGACATTTGACATGCCACCAACAATCTATGAAAATCGAGGACATTTCACTGAACATTTTAGGGAACCGATTGGGCCCAAAATGGTCGGGGCATTGGAGGCGTGTTCAGGTTGACTCGCCCTAGTGCGCTGCCCTGATGTCCACTGTTCTAACCTGAATCAATAAAGTAAATCTATGTTTATCTTCGGCTGGACTTCCCCTTGCAGCTGGGAACTCCCAGTCTAAATCCAAGCCATCAAAATTGTACTTTCTCAGTAAACTAATGCTGGACTGTATGAACGCCCCTCTGGTCTCCTCCGTCGACACCATTTGAGTAAATGGCTCCGAGCCCATATTGTATCCACCCACCGCCAGAAGCGTCTTCAGTTGTGGGTTGGCCGTCTTCAGAGTGTTAAATCTGGTAAACCTGTGAAAGAAATACATTTTATTACTGCTGGGCATAAGCAATGTTTACAACCAGGGCCGGCATTAGTTCGATTTGACCCATTGCTCCCATTTATATTAATAGTAATAGTTGCTATTGTAAAAAAAAAATTGAAGAGGGGCATCGCTAGCATCCGTTAAATTGGGCCCCGCAATTTGTAAGGCCGGCCCTGTTTGCAACAAAAGAACACAAATGAGTAAATCATGAAGGCGCCATACGTACAGGCCAGCGGACGAATCTGTGTCCTCGTCATTCCACTCCACAGACTCAAGCCTGCTGTCCGACACTTTCGCAAAGGCGTGGATCAGGTGGGTACACAGGTTAGCGTCGATATCCTCGGGCAAGAACTGCACGGGGCTGTCTCTGTACTGCGACCAGTTGGTGTAGTAGCAGACACGCCTCTCACATGACGCCCCTGGTGAAATTTAAAAATGAAATTGTCATTCGTTAAATATTTTTTACTCAGAAATACTAATACCATTTTAAACAAACCTGTACCAAGTACAAGCACAGATGCATTAACAATATGGTGAAATAACGTAACATATAAAAAAGCGAATAATGTACACTATATTTAAATCTAGATGCCATACTAATTTTACTAATAGTAAATTGCTTGAACAATTTAGGCTAATCATCACTTAATATTATCATTCGGCTAAGCTTGTGCATTCTATTCAGCAAATATATATATTATTATAGGTCTATCGTTTATTATTGGTATAACCCTTTATTATTGATATAGCTTTTTATTACAGGAATATATTTTTTGATGTACTGAAAGGATATTTATCTCTTAGATCTTACACACAGTGCTGTAGCGAGCTTAACTCGCGCCCAGGGCACAATACCTTTTTAATACCTTTTTAGCGCCCCCCCCCATTCGAAAACCATATAATATTATAAGTAAAATATACCATTTGGCACCCCTTTGTGAGTAGCGCCCGGGCATGATGCCCTCCTTGCCCACCCATCGCCACGCCTCTGCTTATACATCACTAATGGAGCGGTTTTTGCAGTGCCCTATTTTCATCCCAAACATACCATATAGTGCAGCGGTCATGGTTACACCACGGGACACATAGTCTTAGTAGATGACTGGTCCACTTCGGGAGTTTAGCTGATAATCCAGACCAGCCACCCATATACTACATCTACCCGTATAGCTCAGTGGTTTCATTGTGCATTCCGTATTTGATCCTTACCACTTACCGTAGCTGTAATGAATAAAAGGAAGTAGCACCAACAAGGTGACTGTTCCAAACCTCTGAAACGAGAGAAAAACAGAATACGCACCACATAGATCCATATAAATCAATCAACCAATATCTATCTATCTATCTAAACATGCGTTGGAGTGTGCCCTGTGTTTCTGAAATCTACTACTAAGTCTGATCTAAATACCTAATTTCCACAGGTAATAATTACAGACTTAGTGGCCAAGTGTTCAGTTGATGCATGCTCAGATTTTACTCACCATTATACCTAAGTTACTGGGTCTCAATGGGGTTTAGACAAATCACATGTGAGCTTCTTTTTCTTGACACGAGTCCACGGCCATCTACTACCAGCCGTTACATTGCTAATTTTCGATTAAAAATACACTGACACATTGTTGAGTTTGGTGCGTCTTTATTTGAACAAGTTATATTCTTATTTTGCCATTATTATTATCTTTTTTCACTAAATTTTGTAAAATTGACTTAGGTACATATGTAATACATGAGATGAACGAAATGTGGCTTTCATTGACCTCATGTGTGGTCAACACTCTAGCTGCATACTTTTAAAATGATTCTGTTTTTTTTTCTTTCTGTGATCTTATGGAGATTTCATGTGATTTCACATTAAGAATAAAATAGCCTTAATCGATTCGATTGGTTAATTACTACATTGCATGATTTGTCCTTACTTTTATAACTATGTACCAATGAAAAAAGCGACCATATTATTTTCTAAATGGTTCAGTTAAATAGACTAATAGAATATAAGATTGGTAAAAATGTATATATTGTAGACGTATTAAATTACTTACATTCACTGCAAACATTTCTCAAGAGGTGAAATATCTATTTCAGTTCTGTCCTTCTTTTTAGACTTGTTAAAGTTTTATATACGACCTATTAAATGAGCATCTAATCCATAGGTCGCCAACCGTCTGCATTTTTACGGTGTATTAACTGTGACAGGTTATAACACTTTCCAACCGTCCAAAAGTGGATTATCTCATACACATCCAGATGTAGAGCAATGAACTAAGTTTGTGTGTGTGTGTCCGATGAATAAAATGAATAAAGAAAAAAAAACAACAATTGTGAATCAAGTATCCGTTTTGAATCATTAAAAGAAGTATTAATTAACAGATCCATAGCCCACGCACTCACAAACAGATTTAATGGACACCCATCTTCCGACGACGCCTCTGTGCTGTATATCGTACAGTAAGTAATTCATTCTGCGCTTGTAATGCGCCATCTTGTCATTGACTACGGTTGGATGGATGCTAAAAGGGAAAATCCTAATGAAAAAACAATAGCTGAGTGGATGAGATGTTCTAAACGCTTCAATATTGACAACATGTGGGGGATTAATTAAAGTTTAGGGAAAACTGGGAGATATAGCACAAAGATAATTGTTTGTCATGGTTGATATTTTTCCCCCCACACAATGTTTATAGCAATCTTTTAATGTACCCGCTCTATATATACTTAATATAGGCTATAACAGTTTCTCTGTTAAACTAGTTAATATAGGCTATAACTGTTTCCCTGTTAAACTGATTTTAATATGTTAAATTGTATATTGCTTTTTTTTTTAAATACAGCTCATATTATTAGTTTTAAAAAAATTGCTTTTAGCCTAAAAATGGCAGAGGAAGAATTAATTCGTTTCTGGCAGGTGATTAATCTGTGCGGACTTGAGAGACAATTTCCAGTTTTTATCAGGACCTGGAAAAATTCTTTTGCTTCTCACCGAGGATTGAGCCCGAATCTCTCAGGTTGACAGTCGAGCGCTCTACACCGTTTGGACACCCGTTTAAAAGTTTTAATCGTGTGATATATATGGTAAAAACATCTCCCACCCCCCTCTCATACACATATACACAGGCCCGTAGCGTGCGGGGGGGGGGCGCCTCCCCCCTGCGTTTTGTCTGCCCCCCTCTGCTTGTTTGCTCTACTTAGTAACATTTATTTCCTGGCCCCCCTCAGCTATTGGCCTGGCCCCTGCTGTAGAATTTTCACGCTACGGGGCTGCATATACACCATGTCACCATCTCCTGTTTTCAAATACTGTTAAAGTATAAGGCGTTTGGTTTGACATTTGCATACAGGAAGTGGGGGGAGGGGTGTAATTACCCGTACTCAAAAGATCAATTATTTGTTTTGTAAGAAACAAATAGTGAAAATGCCAAATCTGTTTTGCAATGGATTTATTGGTCAAAGTCTTGCACCAAATAACCTCTGGGTCGTGACTATGAATGTGGGCATATACTAATTGTGTATTATTTGATTTATTAAAGATGTATCAAGGTTATATTGTTCAAAGATTAGTATAACTGTTTTGCCTAATACTTCCTTCTTTTCTTAAGTGTGCAACTCTCCTTCAAACTAACAGTAGTCATAAAGTAGAACCCTTACAGTAGCACAGACTCTATAACCCATAATAGAGTGAATATTGGGGAAGAAAGAAAAGGATAGAGCAATGCTCTCAACAGGGGCAGTAGCCCTAAATCTTATGACCGTTACGGAAAAATGAAAGCTGTAGCAATAGAGCTTCAGTTTAAAACAAGCTCATGTTTTGAATGAAACCTGAATATGGTAGTTCTCCTTAACAGGGTCAGTAACCCTAGACCAGTGGTGGCGAGCGTACGGCAAGAGGGCCACAGGTGGCAAGCAGAGCCTCATCAGTCGGCACGCGGCTTAAACTATCACTTTGCTTTTATTTTAATTGAGAGTGTTGGCACTTGGCTATACACGAGTTGGCGTTTTTGTTGAAAATTTGGGGCACGCGACATCAAAAAAGTTCGCCACCATTGCCCCTAGATCTTGCAGCAACACAGCTCCAGTTGAAATAAACCCATGAATGGATTGAAACCTGAACCTAGTAGCAGAGGCGTAGTGACGGGTGGAGTAAGGAGTGCGCCATGCACTGGGCGCTACTCACAAAGAGCGCCAGATGGTATATTTTACATATAATATTACATGGTTTTCGAATCGGGGGGGGGGGGGGGTGTGCTAAAAAGGTATTACAAAAATACTGTGCCCCGGTCGGGAGTTAAGCTGGCTACGCCAATGCCTGGTAGTTCCCTCAACCATGGGCATATTCATGGTGGGGTATTTGCCCCCCCCCCACATTTTGAAAAAATGTCATATAAAAGGGGGGCATTTGCTCCCCCCCTACATTAAAAAAAATGTCATAAAGTTGTTATTTGCCACCCCCCCCCCCGGAAAAATTCCTAGCGATGCTCCTGCCCTCAACATTTAATATGGCTACGCCAACACCCAGTCCAACAATTGTATGATGAAAATATCCCATAACATATTCATTCACTAATTCAGTATTAATTCTATATAATTAATTAAAAGATGCAAAAATATTTTCCATAATAATACCTTTATTGTAATAAATTTCATACTAAAATGTTTCCAAGCCTTTAGAATCACATCAATAGATAATTAATTACACTGAAAAAAAAAACGAAAAAAAATTTTTTTTGTCGAAAATAAAGTAAGGAATAGGAATATTATAGAGCATGGGTGGCTGAATGCACTTATTAAATTCAATGAGCTTCAATGTACAGCTCCAAATGAACAAGTTTCTACTTTCATTTTATTACTTCATTACGAAGATACAGTTGCCAGTAACAGGGTCACACTCAGCTCCCAACTGACAATGTTTACACACAAACTGACAATTTTCACCATATGTACCTGATGGACAATCTGATGGGAAAAAAAAAACAATGAAAAAATATTACTGCAATGTTGTCATTAAAACATACAGCAACATTACCCAGCAAAATTTTTTTTAAAACATTTTAGCGAATTTATTCCTGTAACTTTCAAGTAACTCAAAACAATACAATTTGTTGCTAATTAATAACCAGGGCTAGCATTAGGCCAATTTGACCGATCACTTCGAATTGGGCCCAGCGCCTGGCAGGGGCTCCACAATTTTCATTTAGCATATCACTATCAGTCATGGCTTTTGTCACAGGCTTGTAAAAAAAAAAAAAAGAGGGCCTTGCCAGCATCCATTAAGTATATCATGTTTCAAATTATTCATATAGATTAGGAAAACTTATTTATTCTCAACAAGTTCTGTATAGCTGAACTTTTAAAATCATTTCTCATTTGTGTTTCTTTGATATTTTTGTTCAAATAAAAAAAAATATAACCAACAAAGTGAAAGTCAGAAGTATCCAATACTTCTCTAAGTAAATATCTCATTTATTTTAATGTAAAAGGCTACATACAATTTGTTCATGTGTGAATAGTCTAATACTTGGTAAATTTTCAACAAAGTGTTAGCCAGAAGTATCCTATTGTTTTCTCATTTATTAAAATAAATGTTGATAGCTGCACATAACTGCTCCGCCAAGGTGTTCTAAATTACTCAGCAAATTGAATGGCAAACATGAATAAATGGTTTAAATTTTGTTAAAAATGTAGCCCCATAACTGAAAATCACTGATACAATTTACTGGTTGCCATGGAGCTTTTGTTAAGTCTAATTAGGCAGGTATGAGTCTCAGTGACATTATATATCTGTGTCACACTGCAGTCTACACACATAATTGGAAGTAAAAAAAGCTCTCTGACATGATCTGAAGTATTAGGGAAAATACATTGTGCCATAGGATGGAATATGAGATCCCAGATGCAGAAATGAAGAGTTTTAAGCCAGACTCGCCTAATCCACTTTAATTACTTTTACTAAATAAAGTGATATGGGTTAGGCTAGTCTGGCTTAAAACGCTTCAATTGTTACAAAGGCTAACTTAAGTTAGTAAAATTAATTATGATTTACATTCTGTTGTTTGATGAAGTACATTTTTTTATAGCTGAATACCTATAATTAAAAGCTAAAAATTAAAAATAATGAAAATTATTCACTGTTATCTAACAGTAATTTTAGAGTAATATTAATAGATTTTTTTAATACAGTGGTCCTCAGATATTTGGGTCAGGATTCACCATTAGTTTTCCGAAAATGTTAATGATTATTTAATTGATTATTTACATGTGGAGGGGGGAGGGGTCTCGTCAGCATATTTAATCAGGATAAGTCTGATACCCACTGGTATAATATTAATTTAAACCTACCATGACAATCATCTCCACCTTTTCCCAAAAGACACTGTAGACAAGTTCCATTAGTTGGATGACAAAGTTGATGAAGACAAGAAGAACTGCACTTATATAGACAGTCTTGTCCGAAGTAGGTAGCATTGCAATCTGAAAATTTGTTCAAACAAAAAAAAACATATTTTTAGAATTAAGTATTACATTAAAAAAAAATGTAAACTTACTCCAGATAAGGGAAATATTTAATTAATAGAATTAATTCATATATTTAAACCATCTAATTAGAATTTCAAGTAAAATACCTAGTTCACAGTATTCACCGAGGTAACCAGGTATGCATCCGTAACAATATCCAGAGGTTGGGTCACATTTACCATCAACACAATTTTGAGAACACCCGTAAGAACAATTTCTCCCATAAAAACCAACCTGGCAGACTGGATAACATAAGAAAAAGAAAACATTCTGACATTAAAAAAAAAATTATCTTCAGTAAAGAAAGCTTAAATCTATTTTTTTTTAAATACACAAAATTAAACAAATAAAAATTTGAAGTAAATAAATAAATATAAAATGGAAATTAATTTACAATATGTACAAACAAAATGAAGTAATACTGTATGAACTTCTTTAATGTGAAGTATTTTTAAATAAGAAAAAAAGGCTCATTAAAGAATTATTATGGTTCATAGTATTAGCTGTGATACACTAGCACTGAATTAGCTCTTTACATCAACTTTAGGAAAAAGTGAAGAAACTATTCATGTATTTTTTTCAAGTATAAATCCTTTTAAATAGTAAACAAAATTTCTATAGCTGTTAATGCTGTGTTGTTACGTCCAGAAAAAGAAAATTAATATCTAGAACTTTACCCTGTGTGCAGTCAGGAAGCTGATAACCTTCTGAGCACCCGTGTATACACTCACTCGCTTGACCATGACAATTCAGCTGAACACAGTGGCTGCTACAGTGTTGACTGCAGTTCAAACCCCAGAGTCCATCAGAACAATCTGTTATTGTAATTTGTTTGGAAAGACAAGTAACCATAGAGATTTGTATAAGGGTTAATAAATAATCTAATCCTATGTAGCAATAAAAAACAAAAATCCATGAAATTTAAAAACAGATGGATAATTTCTATACAAGTCTGTATCTGATATTTAGGCCTTAAGTATTTTAGTAGCCGAATATGATTAGTTAAATTGTTAATATGTTAAATATTTAGAAATGGTCACTATTGTTCCCTATCGTCTGCATATAATGAATAAGAAGCATTTCTAAAGTTGTTTCATTGTCAATTGAAGATTTTTTTAAATTTCATTCTTAGCTCATTTCTATTCTTTTCATTTAATTTGATCGATAGTTTCCCAATAGTTACATTAAGAACATTCTGTTGATAAATTTTTTAGTAATAAGAACATTAGGTAATACAAAAATAGCTTTAAAAATATATACCAAAATCTATTACAAGTTTTCAAAGTTATAAATTCATTTTTTGCAATTTTTAATTTTTTGAGACTGCTGCTGCTTCCCATGGACTCCTGAATTATTTCTTACTGTATGCAGCAAAGAATAATAAGCGATTTACTCACCTTGTGTACAGTATGGTGGATTGTTGTAACCAAGGCAACCATCAGTACATTCACCACTAAGCTTGTCACAGACTTGATGTAAACAGTTGCTGCTACAGGCTGAATCACAGTTCAATCCCCACTTATGATTATCACAGCCTGCAGAAAATCATCATATAGTAAACGGTTTAGTAATTGTCGGAAATTTGGTTAAATTTTGAAATATCGTTTTTTATATGATAATCCTGTTTAATGTTAAATATTTCCGAACTGATTCAGTGTTAAGGGCAACTGAAAAATGACTTTAAAAAAATTCTGAAAATGTATCAGTTCATGTAAATTTCATAAACAGTGATAAAAATATTTAGCAGCTGAATGATGTTTCCATTTTATGTGTAATTTTTTTTCTGCGCTGAAATAATAATTAAAATATATGATGACAGTAAACGGATTTGAAACTTTAAACACTTAAAAGGTGGTAGTAAATACCTGATAAGCATAGAGGTGGATCATTCTGACCAGCACAGACTGTATTGCAGGAACCAGAGTCTACATGACAGAAATCAGGACAACTCTGTGGACAAGTTTTGCTGCAGCCTAAACCCCAAGTTCCTGGAGGACACTCTGGAATAATTTAATAAATCACACATTAAGAAAGTTTTTCGATCTCTTATGCTACCTTTAGAAAAAAAATCTGACATGGATAAGAAAAAGTGTAAAGGTCATTTTTAAATTCCTTTTGTAAGAGTATCTAATGGGAGAATGAGGGAAATGGACACTGTCTGAAACAGTGACACTATATTTATGTTCAAGTAAAAACATAAACAATGTTACATGAAAGTTGCATTCTACAATAATGAATATGCAGTTGAATAAAAAGAAAATTGTGGAGATATTTCTTTGGCAAAGGAAGAAAATTTATCTTGAGATACTTTCTTCTAAAAGTGACTTTTAAAGGTATACATTTGGCCCAAAAATTGCATTGTGATTAACTTTTCCCTATCCATAAGATTCTCTTTTATTTTTTACCCTTGATTAACATAAGCAACACAGTAAAGAATAATGTATGAAAAAATATACACGTACATGTTTAAAAAAAAATGATATTCAAATTATACAGTTAACATTACTGATATATCACAGCAAAATGAACATTCTTGAAGATCAATTTTGTTTGATCATTTAAAATGTTTGCATGAAACAAGGTGGCTTAGTGGCTTTGGAGTATTGATTCTAAGTTATGGTCTCAGTGAGCACAGTCATCTAGTAAGATACCTTTTTCTTTAGTGTTTGTGATATTGGAACATTAGATAAAGTGCTGTTTTTACTAATGGTATGCAAAGTGTTAATTGTTTAATCCCCGCTCACAAGTAATTATAATATGATGTTGGTTAGAATTGTTACTTTGAACCATGAAATTAACTACTGATGAAACACACAACCTTCCTTTCTAAAATATAATGTACGTCTGATGGTTAATCTACAGGTTTGCCTCGGTCTTGTTTTAATTCCATACCTCTAGTTATTTCCTGTAGAGACCAGATATTTTTATTTTTAAATTGTTACAGTACTGCTCACCTGCAAATATCTCCACTTCGCACAAGGTAAGAATGGGATACAAATCTCCCATCGCCACTGTATCCACTTTAATTTGCACACTAATGATTGGAATATTAATTTGTTCAGCTACTTGATAAATAAGGTGACTTCCAGATGTTGTGTCTCTGTAGTTGAACACAGTATTATTTCTCACATCAAGGGTCAAGAGTAGAAAATGATGCAAACGATCACTTTGATGAACTTAAAGAAAAAATGTAAAGAAATTTTTAATTAATTTAATTTTGTACCATTCAGTATTGATCAATTGTTAAGATAAGGAATGATAGACGACAACAAAAAATGTAAATAACTCAAATAATCTCTTTTAAAAAAAAGTTATGTTCTACTCAACATTCAATTAAATTTCATGCATATTCTATATGATTTTATTACATTGTTAACAACATATTGCTGAATAATTTAAGCGAAAATTTCAGAACAAATTAATTAATATGATTTTACTATTTATGTTAAAATATGACTTACGAGTGGGTGGAACCTCATATCTGTTATAAATGAGAAAGATTTTTGCAATGACTGGTGCATCAAAGAACAGAGACCAAGTTGGTGAAGGATCTCCAGGCTGTGTGTGCGTACAGCTGTGTTTCTGTAGAGAACTATTTTTATCCCCATCTACTGCATTTGTTGCCTGGAAGAATTCATCCAGCGAGCCTTCTTCTGTGAAAATGCTACTCTGAGAGGCTTTCTGCCTCAAAGCAGCATTGAAACCTTCAATGAATGATAATTGCGTATAATGCAGCATAACTGTTAGGCATAACTATTTATAGTTTTTTTTATTTGTTAAATAGTTGAAGAAAAATATCATCTCTATGGAACAGTCACTTACCTCCGCTGATGTAAAGGGAACACAAAGATTTCACATTTCTCAATATAACCTGTTTTATTGTTGTATTCAGGCTGCAGTATACATCTATTGTTCTTCCATTGGTGACCAACATCTTTTGGTCTACACATGGCAGCTGCATAGAGTTGGGAGTTAACTCAGTTCTAAAAGTGACCGTCATATTTAGGATGATTGCTTGTTTGGGGGAAAAAAAGCAGCAGAAAGAATTTATGAACAATAACAATTAGTTTAGAAAACCTCAAGCAACAATGTCCACTATGTTCAGCTTTAAAATTTAGGAACATTTATTGCTCAATGGGGAAAAAAAAAAGTAAGAGACAAACCATTATCTGAACATACTTCTTTACGTAAGGAACAAGTACAAAAGTAAAATTTTTAATTTATAAAATTCAAGACATAAGCAAGAAATATTTCCTAATAGGTGTCACCTTTGGATATTATAGTGATGCTCATAACCCCTGATGTCTGCCCCTTTTTGCAAAAATAACAGATACTTCCCATCACTGGAATTCAAACCAACTACTTGAATCATGTTAAAAAGGACCTACATGGCATCAAGTAAACTTTTTTTTTTAACTAAGCTCAACAAGCACCTTTTAATACTGATCTAGTTTAAATTTCAATATCTCTTCCATGAATAAATTATGCTTCATTTAGTAGCAAGAATTTTAAGTTTTTAATGGGGATTAGTACTTTAATTTTACCACTCTGTAAAGAATGTTACGAAAGTTAAGAAACTGAGCAATATTAGCCTCAGCTTGTAAAATTTAAATATGTGACAATTAAATATCTGAAAACATTATTATAAGTGATGTTATGACACTCAATTCGTGCTAAACTAATTCTTAAATTATGCTGATAACTTATATTTTTAAGTTTTCCATTATTTTAAAATTTCATTCCTTTTTGTCTCATCAAATTTTGAAACCACAAAAACCCTAACAAGCATAGTTAGGAGGTAAATACTCATTGAGGCAAAAACTTTCAATTTGTTAAGAATTTTTGTTATCGTTAATTACTATGTCATTGAGCTCTTTTTGAAAATTTTCAGCGTTGTGTTTTTCTTTCTTCTGAAAATGTAATTACTTACCGGGCTCTAGTGTAACTATTCTTAGCCAGGTGAAGGGGTAACTCTGATTCCATTTAACCATCACAGAATGAATGTTTGGGTTGGTGTTACACGTGAAATCATCATTGTCAATCAGCCAGTCGGAATGACGAGATGGGTCACTGACAACTGAGGCATCATATGCACTGGCTAAATCCTCTGTAAAATAAAAGAATATAAATATATGATGAAAACTTAAAAAAAAAATTATATCAGCTTATATTGAGCATACATGCCAGGAGTGGCCAAAGAACTCCATTGTAAACTTAACAGACTTTAGTGTAAAGTAATGAAATACTTATAAAAAACTATTCAGTGCAATCTGCCTATGGAAGTCATCTGTAAATACCATACCCACTCATAAACATATTATTCTACACCTATAACTCAGAGTTAAAAAGCTCAAAATGTTTTTTTCTTCAACAAATAATGACACAATTTTTTATGAATTAAAACATTATCAATAAAATATCAACTTACTGTACTGGCATTTGGGACCAAACCAGCCGCTCGCACAGCCTGAATATTCTAAACATTCACCATTGCTATTGCAGTTCCCTTCGCAGTGACAGAGGTACTGACATCTGGAACCAAACCATCCATTGGGGCAAGCTGAAGAAAATGATTAGACTGTGAAAGCAAATGACAATGCCTATATTCTGCAGACAGACAGAAGGAAAAACTAAGTGTTGATGTATTAAAACACTGTCTAAAATTTTAGAGCAAAGGTCCTGAAAGTGTGGGTTACAGACAACTTTGGGTGGACCATGACAAAATATTTAAATTTATAAATAAAAGGATCAAGAATCCATCTAAGCATAATTACAACTCTATCTCTTTATGTGTTACCAAAATAAAAGTGTATCAATCTGCAGAGTCGCTTTCTGTACAGGTTTGATTTTTACTTGGTTAGGGTGCTAGCCCTATGCCTAACCTTAATTGATAGGAAATGAGACCTTTGTAAATGGTAGCTTCAGGAGATGAGACGACAAGACACAGTTAGAAATGAAGCTTTCAGGCAAGTGGCATACCAAGACCCCTCATAGACCTTCAAATATCCAGAACAAAATAGAGAAGGATTAATCATTCACTCAGGAAACTGCCAGAAGACACTACAAAAATGGCTCTCTAGTGAAATCCCCAACGCCAGAAAAAGATTGGCTGACTATAGACAACTTGGTGAAGGTCTTGTGAACAGGAAATGATATGTTGCAACCTATGCTGTTGAAAATGGTGACATAACTAAATAGAATTTCAAAAGAAAAGTAATATATAAATAGTTTTATGAGAATTCTTAGTAGAGAGCAAAAATTTTACACATTTATGTCAACTTTAGTTTTTTTTTTAGTTTTGGCCAGTTATAATATAAGTTATATATAGCTTATATCGTTGTTGACGTTATGAAGCTATGGGCAGTATGGCAGCATGAGACAGAAAAATATCTATCAAAATTTATAAACTAACAATTATGAAATTATGTTTAAATACTTATGTATTTGTATGCTAAATAATTTAATTAAGTCGTATTTATCATTGAAATTTAGAAATAAAAAGAAAATATATTATTTTGGTAATTTGTTAACGACAGTCCACCAAAATAATATATTTTCTTTTTATTTCTAAATTTCAATGATAAATACGACTTAATTAAATTATTTAGCATACAAATACATAAGTATTTAAACATAATTTCATAATTGTTAGTTTATAAATTTTGATAGATATTTTTTCTGTCTCATGCTGCCATACTGCCCATAGCTTCATAACGTCAACAACGATATAAGCTATATATAACTTATATTATAACTGGCCAAAACTAAAAAAAAAAAAAAACTTTTACTATTTTACCTAAGTCTAAAGTTGACATAAATGTGTGCAATTTTTGCTCTCTACTAAGAATTCTCATAAAACTATTTATATATTACTTACTGATTGGGAGATTGCTATTTAGTTATGTCACCATTTTCAACAGCATCAGGTTGCAACATGCCATTTCCTGTTCACAAGACCTTCACCAAGATTATCTACTAGTCAGTCAATCTTTTTTCTGGCGTTGGGGTTTCACTAGGGAGCCATTTTTGTAGTGTCTTCTGGCAGTTTCCTGGGTGAATGATTAATCCTTCTCTATTTTGTTCATGGATATTTGAAGGTCTAGGGGGGGGTCTTGGTATGCCACTTGCCTGAAAGCTTCATTTCTAACTGTGTCTTGTCGTCTTATCTCCTAAAGGCTTACCATGTTCACAAAGGTCTCATTTCCTATCAATTAAGGTTAGGCATGGGGCTAGCACCTAACCAAGTAAAAATCAAACCTCGTACAGAAAGCGACTCTGCTAGATTGATACACTTTTATTTTGGTAACACATAAAGAGATAGAGTTGTAATTATGCTTAGAGTGGATTTATTGATCCTTTTATTTATAAATTTAAATATTTTGTCATGGTCCACCCAAAGTTGTACTGTAACCCATGCTTTCAGAACCTTTGCTCTAAAATTTTAGACAGTGTTTTAATACATCAACACTTAGTTTTTCCTTCTGTCTGTCTGCAGAATATAGGCATTGTCCATTTGCTTTCACAGTCTAATCATTTTCTTAGCTTGCCCCAATGGATGGTTTGGTTCCAGATGTCAGTACCTCTGTCACTGCACGAAGGGAACTGCAATAGCAATGGTGAATGTTTAGAATATTCAGGCTGTCTTTTGACGGCTGGTTTGGTCCCAAATGCCAGTACAGTAAGTTGAAATATTTTGTATTGATAATTTGTTTTAATTCATAAAATTGTCATTATTTGTTGAAGAAAAAAAACATTTTGAGCTTTTAACTCTGAGTTATAGGTGTAGAATAATATATTTTATGAGTGGGTATGAATTATAGATATTACAGATGAAACTTCCATAAGGCGGATTGCACTAAATAGTTTTTATAAGTATTTCATTACTTTACACTAAACTCTGATGAAGTTTACAATGGAGGTTCTTTGGCCACTCCTGGCATGTATGCTTCAATATAAAGCTGATATAATTTTTTATACGATTTTCATCATATATTTATATTCTTTTATTTTACAGAGGATTTATCCCAGTGCATATGATGCCTCTGTTGTCAGTGACCCATCTCGTCATTCCGACTGGCTGATTGACAATGATGATTTCACGTGTAACCACCAACCCAAACATTCATTCTGTGATGGTTAAATGGAATCAGAGTTACCCCTTCACCTGGCTAAGAATAGTTACACTAGAGGCCCGGTGAGTAATTGCATTTCAGAAGGAAAAGAAAAAACACATGCTGAAGAATTTTCAAGAGGAGCTCAATGACATAGTAATTAAAGATAACAAAAATTCTTAACAAATTGAAAGTTTTTGCCTCAGTGAGTATGTTACCTCTAACTCCCATGCTTGTTAGTGTTTTTTTGGTTTCAAAATTTGATGAGACAAAAAGGAATGAAATTTTAAAATAATGGAAAACTTAAAAATATAAGTTATCAGCATAATTTAAGAATTAGTTTAGCACGAATTGAGTGTGTATAACATCACTTATAATAATGTTTTCAGATATTTAATTGTCACATATTTAAATTTTACAAGCTGAGGCTAATATTGCTCAGTTTCTTAACTTTCGTAACATTCTTTACAGAGTGGTAAAATTAAAGTACTAATCCCCATTAAAAACTTTAAAAAATTCTTGCTATAAATGAAGCATAATTTATTCATGGAAGAGATATTGAAATTTAAACTAGATCAGTATTAAAAGGTGCTTGTTGAGCTTAGTTAAAAAAAAAAGTTTACTTGATGTCAGGTAGGTCCTTTTTAACATGATTCAAGTAGTTGGTTTGAATTCCAGTGATGGGAGGTATCTGTAATTTTTGCAATAAAGTGGCAGACATCAGGGGTTATGAGCATCACTATAATATCCAAGGTGACATCTATTAGGAAATATTTCTGGCTTATGTCTTGAATTTTATAAATTAAAAATTTTGCTTTTGTACTTGTTCCTTACATAAAGAAGTATGTTCAGATAATGGTTTGTTTCTTCTTTTTTTTCCCCATTGAGCAATAAATGTTCCTAAATTTTAAAGCTGAACATAGTGGACATTGATGCTTGATATTTTCTAAACTAATTGTTATTGTTCATAAATTATTTCTGCTGCTTTTTTTTCCCCCCAAAACAAGCAATCATCCTAAATATGACGGTCACTTTTAGAACTGAGTTAACTCCCAACTCTATGCAGCTGCCGTGTGTAGACCAAAAGATGTTGGTCACCATGGAAAACAATAGATGTATACTGCAGCCTGAATACAACAATAAAACAGGTTATATTGAAATGTGAAATCTTTGTGTTCACTTTACATCAGCGGGAGATGAAGTGACTGTTCCTTAGAGATGATATTTTTCTTCAACTATTTTTAAATAAAAAAAACTATAAATAGTTATACCTAACAGTTATGCTGCATTTTTACACAATTATCATTCATTGAAGGTTTTTGTGCTTTGAGGCAGAAAGCCTCTCAGAGTAGCATTTTCACAGAAGAAGGCTCGCTGGATGAATTCTTCCAGGCAACAAATGCAGTAGATGGGGATAAAAATAGTTCTCTTCAGAAACACAGCTGTACGCACACACAGCCTGGAGATCCTTCACCAACTTGGTCTCTGGTCTTTGATGCACCAGTCATTGCAAAAATATTTCTCATTTATAACAGATATGAGGTTCCACCCTGTAAGTCATATTTTAACATGAATAGTAAAATCATATTAATTAATTTGTTCAGAAATTTTTGCTTAAATAATTCAACAATATGTTGTTAACAATGTAATAAAATCATATAGAATATGCATGAAATTTAATTGGATGTTGAGTAGAAAAGCTTAACTTTTTAAAGAGATTATTTGAGTTATTTACATTTTTTGTTGTCGTCTGTCATTACTTATCTTAACAATTGATCAATACTGAATGGTACAAAATTAAATTAATTAAAAATTTCATTACATTTTTTCTTTAAGTTCATCAAAGTGATCGTTTGCATCATTTTCTACTCTTAACCCTTGATGTGAGAAATAATACTGTGTTCAACTACAGAGACACAACATCTGGAAGTCACACTATTTATCGAGTAACTGAACAAAATTAATATTCCAATCATTGGTGTACAAATTAAGAAGTTAACGGATACAGTGGCGATGGGAGATTTGTATCCCATTCTTACCTTGCATGTGAAGTGGAGATATTTGCAGGTGAGCAGTACTATAACAGTTTAAAAATAAAATATACTGGTCACTACAGGAAATAACTAGAGGTAGGGAATTGAAACAAGACCGAGGCAAACTTGTAGATTAACCATCAGACGTACATTATATTTTAGAAAGGAAGGTTGTGTGTTTCATCAGTAGTTAATTTCATGGTTCAAAGTAACAATTCTAACCAACATCATATTATAGTTACTTGTTGTGAGCAGGGATTAAACAATTAACACTTTGCATACCGTTAGTAAAAACAGCACTATATCTAATGTTCCAACAACACAAACACTAAAGAAAAAGGTATCTTACTAGATGACTGTGCTCGCTGAGACCATAACTTAGTATCAATACTCCAAAGCCACTAAGCCACCTTGTTTCATGCAAACATTTTAAATGATCAAACAAAATTGATCTTCAAGAATGTTAATTTTGCTGTGATATATCAGTAATATTAACGTATAATTTGAATATCATTATTTTTTTTAAACATGTACTTGTATATTTTTTCATACATTATTCTTTACTGTGTTGCTTACGTTAATCAAGGGTAAAAAATAAAAGAGAATCTTATGGATAGGGAAAAGTTCATCACAATGCAATTTTATGGGCCAAATTTATACCTTTAAAAGTCACTTTTAGAAGAAATATCTCTACAATTTTCTTTTTATTCAACTACATATTCATTATTGTAGAATGCAACTTTCATTTTAAGTCCTTGTAACTATGAAATGTAACATTGTTTATGTTTTTACTTGAACATAAATATAGTGTCACTGTTTCAGACAGTGTTCATTTCCCTCATTCTCCCATTAGATACTCTTACAAAAGGAATTTAAAAATGACCTTTACACTTTTTCTTATCCATGTCAGATTTTTTTTTCTAAAGGTAACATAAGAGATCGAAAAACTTTCTTAATGTGTGATTTATTAAATTATTCCAGAGTGTCCTCCAGGAACTTGGGGTTTAGGCTGCAGTAAAATTTGTCCACAGAGTTGTCCTGATTTCTGTCATGTAGACTCTGGTTCCTGCAATACAGTCTGTGCTGGCCAGAATGATCCACCGCTATGCTTGTCAGGTATTTACTACCACCTTTTAAGCGTTTTAAGTTTCCAAATCCGTTTACTGTCATCATATATTTTAATTATTATTTCAGCGCAGAAAAAAAATTACACATAAAATGGAAACATCATTCAGCTGCTAAATATTTTTATCACTGTTTATGAAATTTACATGAGCTGACACATTTTCAGAATTTTTTTAAAGTCATTTTTCAGTTGCTCTTAACATTGAGTCAGTTTGGAAATATTTAACATTAAACAGGATTATCATATAAAAAACGATATTTCAAATTTTAACCAAGTTTCCGACAATTACTAAAACGTTTACTTTATGATGATTTTCTGTAGGCTGTGATAATCATAAGTGGGGATTGAACTGTGATTCAGCCTGTAGCAGCAACTGTTTACATCAAGTCTGTGACAAGCTTAGTGGTGAATGTACTGATGGTTGCCTTGGTTACAACAATCCACCATACTGTTCACAAGGTGAGTAAATCTCTTACTATTCTTTGCTGCATACAGTAAGAAAAAATGGAAAGCAGCGGCAGTCTCAAAAAATTAAAAATTGCAAAAAATGAATTTAAAACTTTGAAAACTTGTAATAGATTTTGGTATATATTTTTAAAGCTATTTTTGTATTACCTAATGTTCTTATTACTAAAAAAATGTATCAACAGAATGTTCTTAATGTAACTATTGGGAAACTATCGATCAAATTAAATGAAAAGAATAGAAATGAGCTAAGAAATAAGAAAAAAAATCTTCAATTGACAATGAAACAACTTTGGAAATGCTACTTATTCATTATATACAGACGATAGGGAACAATAGTGACCATTTCAAAATATTCAATATATTAACAATGTAACTAATCATATTCGGCTACTAAAATACTTAAGGCCTAAATATCAGTTACAGACTTGTATAGAAATGATCCATCTGTTTTTAAATTTCATGGATTTTTGTTTTTTATTGCTACATAAGTTTAGATTATTTATTAATCCTAATACAAATCACTATTGTTACATGTCTTTCCAAACAAATTCTATGACAATAACACAGATTGTTCTGCTGGACTCTGGGGTTTGAACTGCAGTCAACACTGTAGCAGCCACTGTGTTCAGCTGAATTGTCATGGTCAAACGAGTGAGTGTATACGCGGATGCTCAGAAGGTTTTCAGCTTCCTGACTGCACACAGGGTAAAGTTATAGATGTTAATTTTCTTTTTCTGGACGTAACAACACAGCATTAACAGCTATTGAAATTTTGTTTACTATTTAAAAGGATTTATACTTGAAAAAAATACAGGAATAGTTTCTTCACTTTTCTTAAAGTTGATGTAAAGACCTAATTCAGTGCTAGTGTATCACAGCTAATACTATGAACCATAATGATTCTTTAATGAGCCTTTTTTTCTAATTACAAGTTTTTTTTTTATTTAAAAATACTTCACATTAAAGAAGTTCATACAGTATTACTTCATTTTGTTTGTACATATTGTAAATTAATTTCCATTTTATATTTATTTATTTACTTGAATTTTTTATTTGTTTTATCTTGTGTATTTAAAAAAAAATAGTTTTAAGCTTTCTTTACTGAAGATCATTTTTTTTTTAATGTCAGAATGTTTTCTTTTTCTTATGTTATCTAGTCTGCCAGGTTGGTTTTTATGGGAGAAATTGTACTTACGGTTGTTCTCAAAATTGTGTTGATGGTAAATGTGACCCAACCTCTGGACATTGTTATGGATGCATACCTGGTTACCTTGGTGAATACTGTGACTTAGGTATTTTACTTGAAATTCTAATTAGATGGTTTAAATATATGGATTAATTCTTTTGATTTACAAAAATAAAACACAAACCATAAAGAAATGTTTCACTTATCTGGAGTATGTTTTACATTTTTTTTAATGTAATACGTAATTCTAAAAATATGTTTTTTTTTGTTTGAACAAATTTTCAGATTGCAATGCTACCTACTTTGGACAAGACTGTCTATATAAGTGCAGTTCTTCTTGTCTTCATCAACTTTGTCATCCAACTAATGGAACTTGTCTACAATGCCCTATTGGAAAAGGTGGAGATGATTGTCATGGTAGGTTTAAATTAATATTACACCAGTGGGTATCAGACTTTTCCTGATTCAATATGCTGATGACCCCCCCCCCCCACATGTAAATATTCAATTAAATAATCATTAACATTTTCGGCAAACTAATGGTGAATCCTGACCCAAATATCTGAGGACCACTGTATTAAACCAATCTATTACTCTAAAATTACTGTTAGATAACAGTGAATAATTTTCATGATTTTTAATTTTTAGCTTTTTAATTATAGGTATTTAGCTGTAAAAAAAGTACTTCATCAAACAACAGAATGTAATTCATAATTAATTTTACAAACTTAAGTTAGACTTTGTAACAATTGAAGCGTTTTAAGCCAGACTAGCCTAACCCATATCGCTTTATTTAGTAAAAGTAATTAAAGTGGATTAGGCGAGTCTGGCTTAAAACTCCAATTAAAAACACCTTTTTTGAATGAGATGCCTCACATTTCTGTATCTCGGAATCTCACATTCCATCCATTGGCACAATGTATTTTCCCTAAAACCTCAGATCATGTCTGAAAGCTTATTTTACTTGTCAGTATAGACTGCAGTGTGACACAGATATATAATGTCACTGAGACTCATACCTGCCAGATTAGATCTAACAAACAAGCACCATGGCAACCAGTAAATTGTATCAGTGATTTTCAGTTATGTGGCTACTTTTAAAATATAAAAATTTTAACCATTAAGTCACTTCTGCCTTGGCGGGGGGGTAATTATGTGCAGCTATCAACATTTTTTTTTGATAATTGAGAAAACAATAGGATACTTCTGGATAACACTCTGTTGAGAAATTTACCAAGTATTAGACTATTTACTTATAAACAATTTTATGTAGCCTTCAACATTAAAATAAATGAGATATTTAATTAGAGAAGTATTGGATACTTCTGACTTTCACTTTGTTGGTTATAATTTTTGGCTGAACAAAAATAACAAACACAAATGATAAAATGATTTTAAAAAGTTCAGTTATACAGAACTTTTTGAGAATAAATAAGTTTTCCTAGTCTATATGAATAATTTGAAACATGACATACATAACTGATGCTTGCGAGGCCCTCTTCTAATTTTTTTTTTACAAGCCTGTGACAAAAGCCATGAGTGATTGAGATATGCTAAATGAAAATTGTGGAGCCCCTGCCAGGCGCTGGGCCTGATTCGGAGCGATCTGTCAAATTGGCCTAATGCTAGCCCTGGTTATTAATTAGCAACGAATTGTATTGTTTTGAGTTACTTGAAAGTTACAGAAATAAATTCTGCTAAAATGTTTAAAAAATTTTTTGCTGGGTAATGTTGCTGTATGTTTTAATGACAACATTGCAGTAATATTTTTTCATTGTTTTTTTTTTCCATCAGATTGTCCATCAGGTACATATGGTGAAAGTTGTCAGTTTGTGTGTCAACATTGTCAGCTGGGTGCTGAGTGTGACCCTGTTACTGGCAACTGTATCTTCGTGAATTGAACCCAAGTCACGTTGGAAATTCTCAAGCCATTACAATCAATCCCATCAAACTAATGGACTTTCTTAAACTAAATAATTAATTAATTTTTCTGTTTAGCTACTCTTTCTTAGCCCTATTGTTATTATTGTGTGTTATTAAAATTATGATCATTTTGGCTTTGTAAAAGAATTGAAACAAAATGTAAACAAAAAAAAAGTATTTTTTGTAATTTATATAAAAAATTCATTTACCCTCATAACCAGTGATATGTATTTAGGCATCAATCTGTATCACCGGTCAGTTTACTTCCACCTCTCCACTAGATGGTGTGGAAGTTTTCCTTAATTTTTGATCTGTATTAAAAAAGCTTTACTGTGATTTTTTACAATGGAAAAATAATAAAAAAAATATATATCGAACAACTCTTTATTAGGGGATGGCAGGGGGGGTCTATCAGAGGGGCACTCAAAAGTTTTCATTTTTTTTTTTTTTAATTTAAAAAAAGAAACACCATGGTCAATTTTTCAAAATTTAAATGAAGTAATAAAATGAAAGTAGAAACTTGTTCATTTGGAGCTGTACCTTGAAGCTCATTGAATTCAGAGCTACATATGGCTTTAATAAGTGCATTCAGCCACCCATGCTCTATTCCTTATTTATTTTTCAACAAAATTTTTTTTTCGTTTTTTTCTCAGTGTAATTAATTATCTATTGATGTGATTCTAAAGGCTTGGAAACATTTTTGTATGAAATTTATTACAATAAAGGTATTATTATGGAAAATATGTTTGCATCTTTTAATTAATTATATAGAAATTATACTGAATTAGTGAATAAATATGTTATGGGATTTTTTCATCATCAAATTGTTGGACTGGGTGTTGGCATAGCCCATATTAAATGTTGAGGGAACTACCAGGCAGTGGCGTAGCCAGCTTAACTCGTGACCGGGGCACAGTATTTTTTTAATACCTTTTTAGCACCCACCCTCCCCCCGATTCGAAAACCATGTAATATTAAATGTAAAATATACCATCTGGCGCTCTTTGTGAGTAGCGCCCAGTGCATGGCGCACTCCTTACCCACCCGTCACTACGCCTCTGCTGCCAGGTTCAGGTTTCAATCCATTCATGGGTTTATTTCAACTGGAGCTGTGTTGCTACAAGATCTAGGGGGCAATGGTGGAGAACTTTTTTGATGTCGCGTGCCCCAAATTCAACCAAGACATTAACTCGTTTATAGTCAAGTGCCAACACTCCAATTAAAATAAAAGCAAAGTGATAGTTTAGCCGCGTGCCGACTGATGAGGCTCTGCTTGCCATCTTGCCGTATGCCCACTGATCTAGGGTTACTGACCCTGTTAAGGAGAACTACCATGTTCAGGCTTCATTTAAAACATGGGCTTATTTAAACTGCAGCTCTATTGCTACAGTTTTCATTTTTCCCTGTTGAGAGCATTGCTCTCCCCATTTCTTCTTCCCCAATATTCACTCTATTATGGGTTATAGAGTCTGTGCTACTGTAAGGGTGCTACTTTATGACTACTGTTAGTTTGAAGGAGAAAGTTGCACACTAAACAAAACAACGAAGTATTAGGCTAAACAGTTATACTCATCTCTGACCAATATAACCTTGATACATCTTTAATAAATCAAATAATACACAATTAGTATATGCCCACATTCATAGTCACGGCCCAGAGGTTATTTGGTGCAAGACTTTGACGAATAAATCCATTGCAAAACAGATTTGGCATTTTCATTATTTGTTTCTTACAAAACAAATAATCGATCTTTTGGTTACGGGTAATTACACCCCCCCCCCCCACTTCCTGTATACAAATGTCAAACCAAACGCCTTATACTTTAACAGTATTTGAAAATGAGAGATGGTGACATGGTGTAGCCTATATGCAGCCCGTAGCGTGAAAATTCTACAGCAGGGGCCAGGCCAATAGCAGAGGGGGGCCAGGAAATAAATGTTACTAAGTAGAGCAAACAAGCAGAGGGGGCTAGACAAAACGAAGGGGGGAGGCCTTCCTCCCCACCCACCCCCCCCCCCCCGCACGCTACCAGTGATATTTACATAACGATAACGAAAACAAAATGATTGCTTCCCGTTTTTCGAAAAACTAAAACAGAATAATGAAAGAAAAACAGATACAATATAAAATAAAAATGTTGGGTGTAGGAACTTATAAAAACGAAAACGTTTGTGCAAGAAACGAAATAGTACATACAAAATTGTGCAAGAACAGGGACTCACACACTGGTTAGAGAGAGTCAATTAACATTCGGAAGAAACAGAGCTAAATCACCGGACTGCCACGGACAGCATCAACCCCACCACTTCTCCCTAATACAATGTATGGCACGGATCAAGAACCAATAGCCCGTGACGAGGGACATAGTGAAAACCATGGAAATGGTGAAAACTTTACGTACCTGTCCCCCATCCTGTTCCCCGCTCCGCCCCGCATTCCATCTTTTTTCCTTTCTGATTTAATTGCACTGGTATCGCGTCCCGGATACCAGAGTGCCTTACCATTTAATCTGGATACCTTTTTCTGTTCGAGGAACCGAATCGTAACTGATAGCACTTCCCCACACAGTTTGTCTGATTTATGTGGGGAAGTAGGGAACAGATTAAGAGGGCCCAATGGTATAAAAGTATATGTTGGGAGATAGAGTGAGGCAATTGGTTTGGAGGCAAGCGGTAGAGGGTGGACGTGGGAGATATAACGAAGTCCACTATAGTTACTATTATTCTTTTCCGCCAGCCATTGTTTTATGTGCAATAACTAATTATTGTGCAAGTCTTCATTAAATGGCAGAGTCATAGTAAACAAATTTCTGGAAGGAAACGTGAAAGTGCATTTTCCTGTCTGTGGACTGTTTACTTCGCTGGAAGACGCAACCGAAGGCCAGTGAAATCGCTCGAAATGCGTTCAGTCTTAAAACTGAACTTAAAGTTCTTGAAGGAGAATGGATTTTGAATGACAGTAATAATAATATAACAGTAAATTTTAGTGAGTTTTCGAAATAACATTGTGACTTTTAATGTACTTGTATAATGTATCGCTCATAAGTGATAAAACTGAAACTGAAATGATAGTTAGCAAAAAATAAACTGAAACTGAAATAATTGCTGTGAAAACTTATAAAAACTGAAATATTTGCACTGCGAAAAACTGTAATAATATAAAAATAAAAATGATTGAAGCCAAAACTTATACAAACTAAAACTAAAATGAATTTCAAAACTAAAATATCACTGCACGCTACGGGCCTGTGTATTTGTGTATGAGAGGGGGTGGGGGATGCTTTTACCATATATATCACACGATTAAAACTATTAAACGGGTGTCCAAACGGTGTAGAGCGCTCGGCTGTCAACCTGAGAGATTAGAGCTCAATCCTCGGTGAGAAGCAAAAGAATTTTTCCAGGTCCTGATAAAAACTGGAAATTGTCTCTCAAGTCCGCACAGATTAATCGGCTGCCAGAAACAAATTAATTCTTCCTCTACCACTGTTAGGCTAAGAGCAATTTTTTAAAAACTAATAATATAAGCTGTATTTAAAAAAAAAAAAAAAGCAATATACAATTTAACCTATTAAAAGCAGTTAAACAGGGAAACTGTTACAGCCTATATTAACTAGTTTAACAGAGAAACTGTTATAGCCTATATTAAGTATATATATAGAGCAGGTACATTAAAAGATTGCTATAAACATTGTGTGGGGGGAAAAATATCAACCATGACAAACAATTATCTTTGTGCTATATCTCCCAGTTTTCCCTAAACTTTAATTAAGCCCCCACATGTTGTCAATATTGAAGCGTTTAGAACATCTCATCCACTCGGCTATTGTTTTTTTATTAGGATTTTCCCCTTTAGCATCCATCCAACCGTAGTCAATGACAAGATGGCGCATTACAAGCGCAGAATGAATTACTTACTGTACGATATACAGCACAGAGGCGTCGTCGGAAGATGGGTGTCCATTAAATCTGTCTGTGATTGCGTGGGCTATGGATCTGTAAATTAATACTTCTTTTAATGATTCAAAACGGATACTTGATTCACAATTGTTTTTTTTTCTTTATTCATCGGACACACACACAAACTTAGTTTCATGCTCTACATCTGGACGTGTATGAGATAATCCACTTTTGGACGGTTGGAAAGTGTTATAACCTGTTACAGTTAATACACCGTAAAAATGCAGACGGTTGGCGACCTATGGATTAGATGCTCATTTAATAGGTCGTATATAAAATTTTAACAAGTCTAAAAAGAAGGACAGAACACCTGAAATAGATATTTCACCTCTTTAGAAATGTTTGCAGTGAATGTAAGTAATTTAATACGTCTACAATATATAGGTTTTTTTTACCAATCTTATATTCTATTAGTCTATTTAACTGAACCATTTAGAAAATAATATGGTCGCTTTTTTCATTGGTACATAGTTAGAAAAGTAAGGACAAATCATGCAATGTAGTAATTAACCAATCGAATCGATTAAGGCTCTTTTATTCTTAATGTGAAATCACATGAAATCTCCATAAGACCACAGAAAGAAAAACAGAATCATTTTAAAAGTATGCAGCTAGAGTGTTGACCATACATGAGGTCAGTGAAAGCCACATTTCGTTCATCTCATGTATTACATATGTACCTAAGTCAATCTTACAAAATGTAGTGTAAAAAAATAATAATGGCAAAATAAGAATATAACTTGTTCAAATGAAGACGCACCAAACTCAACAATGTGTCAGTGTATTTTTAATCGAAAATTAACAATGTAACGGCTGGTAGTAGATGGCCGTGGACTCGTGTCAAGTAAAAGAAGCTCACATATGATTTGTCCAAACCCCATTGAGACTTAGTAGCTTAGGTATAATGGTGAGTAAAATCTGAGCATGCATCAACTGAACACTTGACCACTAAGTCAGTAACTATTACCTGTGGAATGAGGTATTTAGATCAGACTTAGTAGTAGATTTCAGAAACACAAGGCACACTCCAACGCATGTTTAGATTAGACAGATAGATAGATAGATTAGATAGATAGATTAGATAGATAGATAGATAGATAGATAGATAGATAGATAGATAGATAGATAGATAGATAGATAGATAGATAGATAGATAGATAGATAGATAGATAGATAGATAGATAGATAGATAGATAGATAGATAGATAGATAGATAGATAGATAGATAGATAGATAGATAGATAGATAGATAGATATTGGTTGATTGATTTATATGGATCTATGTGGTGCGTATTCTGTTTTCCTCTCGTTTCAGATGTTCGGAGCAGTCACCTTGTTGGTGCTACTTCCTTTTATTCATTACAGCTACGGTAAGTGGTAAGGATTAAATATGGAATGCACAATGAAACCACTGAGCAATACGGGTAGATGTAGTATATGGGTGGCTGGTCTTCCTATTGTGGGTTATCAGCGAAACTCCCGAAGTGGACCAGTCATTTACTAGGACTATGTCTACCATGCTGTATCCATGACCGCTGCACTATATGGTATGGTTGGAATGAAAATAGGGCACTGCAAAAATTGCACCTTTAGTGATGTATAAGCAGAGGTGTAGCGAGGAGGGACATCATGCCCCGGGCGCTACTCACAAAGGGGCGCCAAATGGTATAGTTTACATATAATATTATATGGTTTTCGAATTGGGGGGGGGGCATTAAAAAGGTATTTAAAAGGTATTATGCCCCGGGCGCGAGTTAAGCTCACTACGGCACTGTGTGTAAGTTCTAAGAGATAAATATCCTTTCAGAACATCAAAAAAACAATATACCTGTAATAAAAAGCTATACCAATAATAAAGGGTTATACCAATAATAAAGGGTTATACCAATAATAAACGATCGTCGTCGGCATCCGTCTGTCTCGAGAGACGATGGTGTAGCTAAATTGAGTCTACAAGCACCGCCGGGAATGGCTGTGCAGTCCGACTCGGGAGTGGCAATGCCTGCCGCACTTGTCGCACTTGAATGTGGATGATTGTTGTAGCTGTTGTTGTAGCTGTTGTTGTAGCTGTTGTTTTATCCGCTTCCGCCTTGATCTTTTCAGGGCAGCATTTTCCTGTCGCTCAGCCTCTGCGCGCGATGAACCCTGCCGGACAGCGAGCCTCCAGGACTGGCGGTCGGCTGCTTGGCTCTCCCAGGAGTTGGGGTTAACGGAGCACTGTTTCATATAATTTTTTGAAGGTGTCTTTGTAGCGCATTTTAGGTCGCCCTGTTTTCCTCTGGCTGGTAACTAGCTCGCCATAGAGTAGGTCCTTCGTGATGCGGCCTACGTCCATTCTTTCGACATGACCGAGCCATCGGAGGCGTCTCTCGCTGAGAACTGCAAACAAGCTGCTCATGTTGGCCCTCTCCAGCACCCCAGTGTTGGGGATCTTGTCCTGCCACTTTATATGCAGTATACGTCGCAGGCACCTCATGTGGAAGTTGTTAAGTCTTCTTTCGTGCCTCGCGTAAGTGGTCCACGTCTCGCATCCATAGAGGAGTGTACTGAGTATACAGGCCTAGTAGACGCGCCGTCTGGTATTCTCAGTGAGGCCGGGGTTTTTCCACGCACGTTGATTTAGTCTCGCCATGACTGTGCAACGATAGACCTATAATATATATATATATATGCTGAAAAGAATGCACAAGCTTAGCCGAATGATAATATTAAGTAATGATTAGCCTAAATTGTTCAAGTAATTTACTATTAGTAAAATTAGTATGGCACCGAAATTTAAATATAGTGTACATTATTCGCGTTTTTTATATGTTACGTTATTTCACAATATTTTTCAATGCATCTGTGCTTGTATTGGTACAGCTTTTTAAAAAAAAAATGGTATTATTATTTCTGAGTACAAAATATTTAACGAATGACAATTTCATTTTTAATTTCACCAGGGGCGTCATGTGAGAGGCGTGTCTGCTACTACACCAACTGGTCGCAGTACAGAGACAGCCCCGTGCAGTTCTTGCCCGAGGATATCGACGCTAGCCTGTGCACCCACCTGATCTACGCCTTTGCGAAAGTGTCGGACAGCAGGCTTGAGTCTGTGGAGTGGAACGACAAAGGACGCGCAGATTACAATCACTAGCCTGTACGTATGGCAAACAGGGCCGGCCTTACAAATTGCGGGGCCCAATTTCTCGGATGCTTGCGATGCCCCTGCTGGTGCGCCACCGTCAGCAGCTACCAATATTAATGTCGTGGAGCAATGGGTCAAATCGAACTGGTTGTAAACATTGCTTTTATGCCCAACAGTGATAAATGTATTTCTTTTTCACGGGTATACCCAGATTTAACTGCTCTGAGACTATTATTACAGCTGAAGGCGCTGTGGTGGTTGGATACAGTGTGGCTCAGACATTTATCAATGGTGTCGACAGGAGGAGATGAAGGGGCAGGTCTGCAGTCCAGCCTTGTTTTACAAGGAGAAAGTACAATTTTGATGGCCTGGATTTGGACTGGGAGTTCCCAGCTGCAAGGGAGTCTCCGGCCGAGGGCAAACATGATTGCTGTTGATTCAGGTTAGAACAATGGACATCAGGGCAGCACTCAGGTGCATTCAGCTGAACACCTCAATGCTTGGCCGTTTTGAGCAATCGGTTTCCTAAAATGTTCAGTGAAATGTCCTCGATTTTCATAGATTGTTGGTGGCATGTCAAGTGTCGAGTCTTTATGTTGGCTGTCTGGTGACACGTGTGATTCATTAAATTAAATACTACTACTTTTGAATGATATATTTATTAATTACTAACACTGTTTGCAGTTGAAGTTTTAGAAACGGAAACGTTTATGTTAGTTGAATTTGTGAATTCTTGTTGCCCAAACACACGGATCGCTGAAAAACGAAAGAATCGAATACTGTCGAAACGATAATCAAACAAATACAAAGATTATAAGTGAATTCTTGTTGTTCATTCCTTACCAAGGTCACGAACTTAGCGTCTCAAGGTTTCCTCATTTTAGACAGTGAACGCATTTTGCGTTACAGACGACGTATATTCGCTCCAAAGACGCATTTAAATTTAGATCAGAATGACATCATTTCCATTCTATATTTTGTATCCGGTGCTCTCAATTAATGTAAAAATATTGATGCAAAGATTGTTGTGTCCTATATATTTCAAGCCTTACGGGTAGATTCTATCCGACTTTTCCCTATGAGTAAATGTAATTGGAGCATTCCGACCTACCCTCAAAATGTTTTTTTTTTTTGTAACTATTTCGCTTCTCATTCCATCTTTTTGAAATGTTATTATGTTGGTCAGAATGAATCGGTCACAACATTATAAGTCCTACTAGTTTATACTATTGATGAGGTAAACCAAGAGGTTTACTTTATTCATAACAATTCAGACACAGCTCTGGTCAACCTGATCTAATTTTTGTTATAATTTTTCTTTATCAGGTTATTACCTTACATTGAATATAGTTTATTTATGTTTAAATTGAAATAAGAAAATATACGTTAAGTTAATACATTAATTTAAAACAAGATTCAATCAGTGAGAATGGTTGATTCAGTAAAGTCGTGGTGACAGTGGTGGAGTAGGGAATGAGTTCAAGCTCATTTTGATCATTTGCTGTAAACAAATAGCATGTATGTTTTTTAGTAGGAGTTGTCACGGCTTTCCTGAAAGTCAAATTACTCAATAAACCGCGACTGATTCTGTCAGCAGCCATTGCAGCTGGTAAACAGTATATAGACGCAGGATACGAAATAGGAGAAATAGCCAAGTAAGTTTATTTTGTGTTGATTTTCTTATCATTGGTGATGTTTTTTTTTATAATACAGTGTTTATTAAATGTATTTAGAAACGGTATTATTTCATGTACACCATCTCTCAATAAGTGGCTGTTCATAAAAACGGTCTTATTTCATGTAGGCCTACACCATCTCTCAATATGTGGCTGTTCACAAAAACGGTATTATTTAATGTACACCATCTCTCAATCTGTGGCTGTTCATAAAAACAGTATTATTTCATGTACACAAATTCTCAAACTGTGGCTGTACAATTTCATTGTACACTTATATGTAATATGCATTACTATTTTTTATTTGTATTTTCAATATTTATTACTATAAATGTTCATTATTGTTCAGATAAATATTCAGACTGTTAAAAATCATTCATAATCTTTAAAAAATGTGCTTATGTTTGTCATTTCAATTCTGTAGTTACCTGGACATGGTCAATTTGATGTCCTATGACTTTCACGGCACATGGGAAGGAGTGACTGGTCATCATAGTCCGCTATATGGCAGGACAGGAGAAATAGGAAGTCAGTTCAACATTGTAAGTAATTTGTACTGAATTATCAAGTCTTAATTATGTATCACTGTAATCTGTATCTGTATGAGTGTAGCTTTTTTATATTAACGTGTTCAACTGGATGTACAGCTCTATCTCTCTCTCCGTGTCATTCTGTCATTCGCTCTCTCCGTGTCACTGTCTCTCCCCCCTCTCTGTCTCTGTGTGTGTTTCTCTCTCCTTCTCTCTGTGTGTGACTCTCTCTCTCTCTCTCTCTCTCTCTCTCTCTCTCTCTCTCTCTCTCTCTCTGTGTGTGTGTGTGTGTGTGTTTGTGTGTATCTCTCAACATTAGATAGATAGAAAGACAGACAGACGAGATTAATAGATAGATTGACAGAATTTTAACAGTCTGGATGTTCATCTAATAGATGTACGATTTTTATAATTTCTAAGTATTTGTTATTTTCTTTTGGCTATAGTGACAGTTTCTTTACCAGGTAACTGTCACACATTGTTTGTGAGTGTGTGTCTGTGTGTGCGTGTGTGTTCTGAGGGTGAGAATATAGTTCGTCCATCGTATTCAATGAAGACCATCTAGTCATCAGAGGTTGGAGTGTTGGTTGGTGGGTGTCGGTGTGTGCGCAGATGGCTGACTAGTCCAATCCTTGCGTGGAAATGTCTATGACAGTGGGGACAGGGAATGGTGGCTGTCAGATGGTGGTCGGCAGCGCGAGCTTTGCGAACCAGGCGTCGCGTTTCAGCAGCAACAGTTCTATTTGCCTCACATAACCCAGCGCCTATGTGAACAGAGTGACGCCACAAAGCTCTGTCCTGGGCATCTTCCTCCCAGCAATCAGGATCCATGTTGAAAGCCTTCAAAGAGGACTTCAGCGTGTCCTTGTAGCGCTTTTTCTGGCCTCCGCGAGAGCGCTTTCCCTGCTGCAGTTCTCCGTAGAAGATCTTTCGAGGCAGTCGGTGGTCTGGCATGCGAGCGAGGTGGCCTGCCCAGCGAAGCTGAGAGCGCATTAGTATGGTGTAGATGCTGGACATGTTGGCTCTTGCAAGGACTTCAGTGTCGGGAACCTTGTCTTGCCATCTGATCCTCATTATGCGCCTGAGGCAGGTTGTGTGAAAGTGGTTGAGTTTCTTGGCATGGCGCTGGTAAACTGTCCAGGTTTCGCTTGCGTACAGTAGTGTTGGGAGGACGATGGCGTGATACACCTTCAACTTGGTGGGTAGGCTGATACCTCTTCTGTTCCAGACGTTGGAGTGAAGTCTACCAAAGGCTGCACTGGCTTTGGCGATTCGTGCGATAACTTCGTCGTCCATTACAACACAACGAGAGAGAGTGCTGCCAAGGTAGGTGAATTTCTCCACCGTGTTCAGTCTCTGGCCGTTAACGTGGATGTTGGGGTCAATGTATTGTTTGCCTGGGGCTGGTTGGTACATCACTTCGGTTTTCTGTGTGCTGATGGTGAGACCAAAGTTGAGGCATGCACGTGATAATTGGTCGACGCAGTGTTGCATGTTGGTTTCTGAATCTGCGTTTAGAGCGCAGTCGTCGGCGAATAGGAATTCTCTCGCGGTGTCTGTCAGGACCTTTGTTTTGGCTTGGAGCCTTCTGAGGTTGAATAGGCCACCATCAGTGCGGTATCTCAGCTCCAATGCCCATCTCACTGCCTTTGAAGGCATCTGTCAGCATTGGGGAGAACATGAGACTGAATAGGGTCGGCGCTAGGACGCAGCCCTGTTTCACTCCATTTGTGACTGCGAATGGTTGGGATGCTTCACCGTTGTCCTGCACCCTGGCTTGCATGCCATCGTGAAACTGTCGCACGATGGAGACGAACTTTGAGGGACATCCGTATTTAGCCATGATCTTCCATAAGCCATCTCTATTGACGGTGTCAAATGCTTTGGTGAGGTCAACATAAGTAGAGTACAGATCAGTGTTCTGTTCCTGACACTTCTCTTGGAGCTGCCTGGCAGCGAACACCATGTCAACTGTTCCCCGTTCTTTTCTGAACCCACACTGACTTTCAGGCAGGAGACCTTGTTGTTCCAGGTGTACGTTGAGTCTGTTGAGGAGGAGTCGGGCGAGGACTTTCCCTGCTATGGATAGCAAGGAAATGCCGCGGTGATTGTCACAGGCATGGCGATTTCCTTTTTTCTTGTAAAGATGTATGATGGAGGCATCCTTGAAGTCCTGGGGTAGTGTCTCTGTTTGCCATATTAGAATTAAGAGCTGAAGGAGATTTTTTGTCAAAGCTTGGCCACCTTCCTTATAGATTTCTGCCGGGATGGCATCTGATCCAGGCGCTTTGCCGTTGGACAGCTGTCTAATTGCTGTGGTGATCTCAACAAGGGTGGGTGGATCAGCAAGTGTGGTATTAGTGGCGACTTGAGGTAAAAGCTGGATAGCTTCGTCGCTGATGGTAGACGGGCGATTGAGCACGTTGTCGAAATGTTCAGCCCATCTCTGCAAAATTTTTTCCTTTTCTGTAATCAGGTGAGACCCATCTAAGCTGAGCAGCGGTGAGAATACCTGCTTATTGAATGTAATGTATAGTCAAGGGGAGTGAATCGGTGGTTGACTGGTGATGGATCAAGGAATACGTGCGTGGGTGTGTAGTGAACATCTGTACAAGGAGTTGATGTGCAGTTGGTGCAGGAGTCAGTTGTAATAGTGGACTTGTACTGTGAGGTCGTATTAAGGTTATGTTATGTGATATCTGATTAAAAAGGATTACTATTCTAATAAAGGACAAGGCTACGTACTTATTTTACGTTGTGATATCTATTGTGGTTAGTTGTATTGCGACATTAACCAAATACAGTGGACACCACTTAATTGGGACAGTCGCTTATTTGGGACAAATCTCAAAGAAACCAAACCAAGAAGCCGATAGTAAATGTGTATGTTTAATTGGGACAGCCGCTTAATCGGGACAAAAAGCTTCAATCCCGATGTGTCTCAATTAAGCGGAATCTACTGTATAAGTGCATTTTAATTGAGTCTAAGATCGCCTTTTATTTTTCCACTCTAATTACCATTCAAATTGTCATGTGAAAGAGTTGACATTTTTATTGTTCTCGACTCACGTACATGTATTTGAAATGCATTATAAACACAATTCTTCATAGTGTTTTACATAATATTTCTAGGATTATGCTGCCAGATACTTGACTGACTTAGGATTGCCAAAAGCCAAACTTAACATCGGCCTAGCTACTTATGGAATCTCATTTACGTTGAGTAATGAAGACCAATATGATGTGGGCGCCCCAATTTCCGGAGCCGGAACAGCTGGGCAGTTTACAAGACAACAAGGCTTCTTGGCTTATTACGAGGTCATATGAACGTTTTAAAAGATGTCTCGTTAATCTGCCATATCTCGTCAAGCTACCATTTCTCATTAATCTGCCATATCTCTTTAATCTGTCATATCTCGTTAATCTGACTTATCCCATAAATCTGCCATATCTCGTTCATCTGCTTTATTTCGTTAATCTGCCTTAACCGTATTGTATAGCTCTCTTATATAAATACTAATTGGAATTTTACAGTTACAGATACACTTCGTTTTAAAAAAGACAGTTATGTTTTATTTAAACTTGTTGATAAGTATATTTCATTACAGTTAATGCATCGCTGCCAACATCTAAACGTGTCACCCTGACAATCTTCATCTAATGTAGGCCCTGAATGATTCATCTAATGGGGACCTTGACAATCTTCACCTAATAGGGGCTTTGCTATCTTCACCTGACGGTAGTACTAATATATTCACTTAATTGGGGCCCTGGTATCTTCATCTTATTGGGGCCCTGATATCTTCAATTTATTGGGGCCCTGATATCTTCATCTTATTGGGGCCCTGATATCTTCAATTTATTGGGCCCTGATATCTTCAACATATTGGGGCCCTGATATCTTCAATTTATTGGGGCCCTGATATCTTCAACTTATTGGGACCCTGATGTCTTCAACTTATTGGGACCCTGATATCTTCATCTTATTGGGGCCCTGATATCTTCAATTTATTGGGGCCCTGATATCTTCAACTTATTGGGACCCTGCTATCTTCAATTTACTGGGGCCCTGATATCTTCAACTTATTGGGGCCCTGATATCTTCAACTTATTGGGACCCTGCTATCTTCAATTTACTGGGGCCCTGATATCTTCAACTTATTGGGGCCCTGATATCTTCAATTTACTGGGGCCCTGATATCTTCAACTTATTGGGGCCCTGATATCTTCACCTAATTGGGGCCCTGATATATTCATCTTATTGGGGCCCTGATATATTCATCTTATTGGGGCCCTGACGTCTTCACCTAATTGGTGCCCTGAAATATTCTTTTAATTGGAAAAGGGGCTGAAATATTCACCAAATTGGGGCCTTCACTGTAAACGAAATTGGGAGTCTACAAATACAAAAATTCATGCACCTCTAAGTATTAAAATAACAGATTATTTTATGTGAGGGTTCCCTAAAGGCTTGGGCCCATGAAAAGTGATCAAGTTGCACACTCCTTACGGGGTAACGGCTCTAATGAGATTATTTAATTCTAAGTTTTTAAGTGTGAGGGTTAGCGAGTGGTCTATTATTTTATTTATCTCTTACAACACACTATATCTCACAAATAGTTCCAATAAAATACGAAAAGTCAATTTGATTTTAACATAAATATCTACTATCACTGTATTCACTATTAGCACTTAACAAAAGTTAAATCGACACTATAGGTCAACAGCTTCATAAATATGTTTACAAAATATCAACTCCTTGGAAGCTATCACAACACTTCTGCTCAACTCCTTCGTTTATTCCTATTCAACTACCTTCCTCAAACCATAACTTCCTTACCTCCCCTCCCCCCCCCCTCCTCTTGCTGGCGTGCCCTTGATTGAAACTAACATAAACTGTCATTTTCTCCCCTCCCTCATCTTCAGGGCTTCGATTTAAGAAAAAAAACCAGGGCTGAGATAAAGAAAAAAATGTCTGCAGAGTCGGGGATAAATGTCTATGGTTTCATCCCCGGCAGGAATATATTAGCTAAAGCAGAGGCGGGGATGACAGTTCTCAGATTTACCCTCGGTAAATCGAGCCCTATTCATCTCCCCTCTGTCTAACTACGAAATATTAATTTTTACACGCTGCTGATATAAGTATCAGTCCTGACCTACTTTCACTGCATTGGCGGACCAGGGGGGGGGGGGCAACCCGGCCTCGCCCCCCCCCCATGGCTCCGACCAGTCTAATGTCTAGACCCTTTTTCTCTGCTGCTGCTCGAAATATAACGTTTTTACAAAGCCACGCCCCCCCCCATTCCAATTTTCTGGATCCGCCCCTGCACAGTCCTTACAGTTTGTTTGTCTATCTCTCTATCTATCCATCTATCAATCAGTCTATTGTTTTTCTATCTATCTATCTATCTATCTATCTATCTATCTATCTATTTATCTATCTATCTATCTATTTATCTGAGGTATAGCTAGCAGTCAAGCTTTAATCTAATGGAAGATACGTTTTATATTTACCTAATATTAGTCCTCGTTAGTTAATTCAGTATGCACAAGATAAACATATGCCACGACTTCGTCTTAATCCAATCAATGATCTGTTCCTCAGATATGTTCCTTAGTGTCGTCTGGGGCCGATGTTTATAATGCTAAAGACCAGCAGGTACCATACGTGGTCAAGAACAGCCAGTGGGTGGGATACGATGACCCTGACAGCCTTAGGAATAAAGTAAGACAGCTGGTTCATTCAACCGTGTCCCAAAAATCAAAGTAGATTGCGTTTATTTATAGTATTACAACTGAACATTAACCAATACCCCTAATATGAGGAGATTCTGTTTAATGTAATTACACTAGTAAAGATTTCTTTCATCGCTAAAAACCCTTTCTGAATGTTTTTTTTAAATGCTACAGTACAATTTAAAGCCTTAGGCGAAGTTGCATATGGCTCACCTTATCAACAAGCAAAAAACGAGGTCAAGGCCGACGTTTTACAATCCCGGCTCGTGATAACCTTTGATCGATGAGGTCAGGCCCACCGACAGAAATTTCGGGCAACTGGGCAGGGCTGTCACGCCCCCCCCGCCCCCACCATGATTGGCCAGCTCAGTCCGGGCCCCTAAACTCGCCCTAAAACTCTCCGGACCCCTGGGCATTTGCCCCCCCCCCGACCTCCCCCTCTCGGCGGCACTGGATGAGGTATAATACTGAGACGACCTTACCTTGTAGGCTTGACAGCGTCGCAAGCGAAATTCTACTAGCGACTCACACAGAACATGTAATGTTTGCAAAGCCGGATTTACAATTTTAGGGGCCCTTGGCCAATAAAATTCGAGGCTCCATTGTGAAAAAAAATATTGCTAAGTTATTTTTTTTTATATTTTTGGTTACTACTCAACATTTTTGGGGCCCCTTATTTTGTGGGGACCCTTGGACATGGCCTAGTGTGCCCTGAATATATGTATATATATATATGTGTGTGTAGCAAAAAAGTTAAAAGAGATTATGTAATTTTAAATAACTTAAGATGCACTTTTAACCTAAATTAGGTTTTTGCAACAAGGGAGCCCCCCCCTCGAAATTGGAGGGGGGCCCAAGGCAGCTGCCCTATTTACATATACATAAGAGTGGCTCTGTGTTTTTCTGAACATGAATAAAGTGATTATAGATAGAGGAATACGTTAATAATTATATCACAGTGGGGCCTATGGATCGACTATCGGTGGGAACTTCCCATGCCCTTGTGAAAATTAGTTTAAAAGTCCATCACGTCCACCATCTTTAACATTGGGTGCCTGACTTAAGTTAGGGAATGTAAAAAACGACTGGGCGTTGTGCTAAACAAACAATCCCCTTTATAAGCCGTGGTTACATAAACAAATGTTCCCTACACTTCATCTGCCCTGATGGCCTCATGGGCCTTAAAGGCAGGGGTCGGCAACATTTTGAGACGGAAGAGCCAAAAGTTATAATTTACAATTTTCACAATTTTTAAAGAGCCACTAAAAATGGTTGTTTCAATATTATGGTATTTGATAATGACGCAATTTGACATCGAAAGAGCCGCAACTTGACATCGAAAGAGCCGCATGCGGCTCGCGAGTCGCAGGTTGCCGACCCCTGGGCTAAGGGAACTTTACTAATTATTTTTTTTTTACACAGAGGCGTACTTAGCGTTTATGGCGCCCGGGTCTGGACTCTAATACTGACGCCATTTTCTCAAGACAAAAAAATACTAAATTACGGTAGTAAACGATGACTGGAGCCACTGTCCCTCACCCAAATCCCCTACTTTCCCATGGTTACGCCACTGCACCTACTTGCTCTCGTATATATCTATTTGATTAATTAAGGTGAGATACATCAAACAGAACGGTTACGGCGGGTCTATGATATGGTATCAAGATTATGTTATGTGATATCTGATTAAAAAGGATTACTATTCTAATAAAGGACAAGGCTACTGTACATTATTTTACGTTGTGATATCTATTGTGGTTAGTTGTATTGCGACATTAACAAATACAGATGATTCCGCTTAATTGGGAAACCGCTTAATTGGAACAGTCTCTTATTTGGGACAAATCTCAAAGAAACCAAACCAAGAAGCCGATAGTAAATGTGTATGTTTAATTGGGACAGCTGCTTAATCGGGACAAAAAGCTTCAGTCCCGATGTGTTCCAATTAAGCGGAATCTACTAAATGCATTTTAATTTAGTCTAAGATCACCTTTTATTTTTCCACTCTAATTGCCTACTTGCTCTCGTATATATCTATTTGATTAAGGTGAGATACATCAAACAAAACGGTTACGGTGGGTCTATGATATGGTCACTCGACCTGGATGACTTCCGCGGATATTTCTGTGGCCTTGGGAGATTCCCGTTAGTCAGTGCAGTTAGTGATGAATGTACCGCATCGGACATAGACATGACGTAAGAGAGTTTATTTCTTAGCTTAAATGAGGTAAAATGGCGACATATATCTTACAGTTACAGACGTAGAAATAAGTTTCATCTATCATAGTTCATTCATTAATAATACACAATGAGATTAAGGAAGGTACCTAGATTCAGTAATTGCAATTCTATGTTAATCGTGTTAGGTAAAGAACGGTGACTATGTTGTTGTTTTTTTCCTTTTTGGTATGATAATCTGTATCAACGGTTCTCTAAGTTTGGGTCGCAACCAGGCCCGTAGCGTGCAGGGTGGCCTTGGGGGGCCGCCCTCCCCCCTGCGTTTTGTCTGGTCCTCTCTGCTTGTTTGCTCTACTTAGTAACATGCATTTCCTGCCCCCTTCCCCCTGTTATTGGCCTGGCCCCTGCTGTAGAATGCCTGGCCACTGCTGTAAAATTTTCACGCTACGGGGCCGATCGCAACCCACCGAAAAAAATAAACTTCGAAATTTAAGAATTGCGAATCTATATATATATTCTATTCCTCGATATGTCACAAAAAGATAAAGTGTGTACATTGCAAAGTAAAAGTCCCAAGTTGTGTACTTAAAATTAATGCCGCTGTTATTCCCCTATTCTTTTATTGGAGTTTTTTTTTTTCTCAGCAGGTGGGTTGCGGAACGAAAAGTTCTGAACTGTGACACACGAACGAAACCAACACTTTTATCATGCCAGGTCGCCATCCCCGTAGCCAAGGGAGGAGGGCACTGGGGGGGGGCGTATACCCCCCCCCCCGCTAGGTGTGGAGTGCCCTCCGCTTAAAAAAGAAGAAAAAGAGGAAAAAATAAAGAAAAAGTAAAGATGCCCCCTTGCTGGGTATTGGTGCCTCCCTGCTTACTTTGACCTGGCTACGGGCCTGCAGGTCACAAAGAGTAAAAGTTTGAGAACCGTATGATCTCTTGAAAAAAAAAATGTGTATGATTTCTAGTATTGGCATTTAAAGTGAAGATAGGATTCATTTAAATGACTTATTTGTTTAATGTTTTTTCTTACATATTTACATAGCAGCCCGAGACAAGAGCAACTACAAGATACAACTCCGATATCACAACAAACACAAGATACAACCCTGATATCAGAACAACCACAAGATACAACCCTGATATCAGAACAACCACAAGATACAACCCTGATATCAGAACAACCACAAGATACAACCCTGATATCAGAACAACCACAAGTTACAACTCCTCAAACACAGCGACCTCAAGATACAACCCAAATCTCATCTATAAGTAAGTAACATTTTTTTTATTTTATGTCTTTAACAAAATAAAAAAAGTTAGCAATTAATAGCGTTTAGACTCAGTTTTAAATGGGTACCTAACTTTAAGTTGGGGGAGTAAAGGCGGCTGGGCGTTGTGTTAACCACAAAATTCCTCTATGTGCCGAGGTTACTGAAACAGATAAATCCTACACTTCATTTGCCCCGATGAGCCCTTTTGGGGGTTAAGGGAACTTAACTTTTTTATTTTTATTTTTTAGACTCAGTTTAACAATTTCATTACTGCTGTGTAGAAGCATGTCGCCCTTTAATACAAATAATAGTTTCTTGACTCTTGTAATACCGGTATGTTTTATAGTCAAAATATGCAAATAATGTATGATTGGTAAAGAGAAACATGAAATCAAATTTTGACAATACTTTAAAAACATCGTGATAAATGTACCATTAGTCCTGTCACCATACTTCTTCGGCGGCAGCTGACCAGACCTTCATCCCCTTCTCCAACAACTGCCAAGTTATTTTATTAGCGGCTTATGGAAAGTGGCCAGATTTTTCTGGTCAAGCGTTAAGTTGGTTCCCTTACCTATCACGTCGACCCTGATACTCAGAAGCGAAGCCAGATCAGCCGGGGGCATGGGCACGTCAGTCTGTGTGTGTGTGTGGGGGGTGCAGTACCATAGTATAAATCCACCTCTGATTATACCATAATAAAAGAGTGTAGGACAAAACCCCAAGCGGACAAACCCCCACGGACAAAACACCCACGGACAAAACCCCAAGCGGACAATAATAGATTTTATAATAAAAATAGGAGAGAGGTTCAGTGGGGGTTTTGTCCGCCTGGGATTTTGTCCGGAAACCAGAATAAACACCTCCTGTCTGGTCATTTTTAACGAGGGAAGAGAGTTGACTTGATTAAAATCATTCTTGTCATTTAGTTGTGGGATATCTGTACACACGTTCATGTTAAGCAAAGCGTGAGACTCTTTTACTTTTCAGATTCTGAGACGATGTGTAGAGATCAAAATTTGGTCGATGGGAATTATGCTGACCCCAACTCATGCAACGGGTACATCTCTTGTTCTGGCGGCTACACTTATACCATGCCATGTCCGGATACGTTAGTGTACAACGCCCGACAGGGCTACTGCGATTACCTGCACAATGTACCTGAATGTCAGACAGTATGAACTTTATATTTCCTTTCTAGATAAGAAGTCATTAAACTAAATTTAAAAAAAAATGAAAAGTTCTTTTGATTCAGTTTTTATTTTATTTTTTATTTTAAATATTCGCAGTGGCTACGGTAACATCAACACGGAGTTCGTATTTTTTTTTCCGGGTTACATCAATAGATATTGCTCCACACCCTAACCCTATCCCTATCCCTATCCCTAACCCTATTCCTAACCCTAACCCTAACCCTAATCCTAACCCTAATATAATTGCTGGTACTCGAAAAACAATGAGTACTCCCGCTAACCCTAATATAATAGCGCTTGATGTAACCGTAGCCACTTCGTTAAATATTTGGCTCGAATTACAAATAATACAACCCGTCTCTGTCGGTCATTGTGTAACTTTTTTAAAATGTAATTTGAAAGTTTGAAACTATAAAAATGGTCTGTTCTATAGGCAGGCACGCCGAGGGGGGGAGGGGCCAGAGGGCCCGACCGCCCCGACCATGTCAATTTTTTCACGACGTTTTGTTTATTAAGGGGCCCGCAATGATGTCCTGCCCTGGGGCCCGTGTTGGCTCTCGGCGTCACTGTCTATTGATGTCACGGGTTGTGAGTATTTGGGAGAAAACATCTTCACTTTAGCCGTTCAAGCTTCATCCCTTGATTCCCACTTCTATCTCCCCCACCCACCCTTAACATTTATAGGTTTTCCTCCCATCCATTCCTACCCCCCTACCCTCGTAATTACGTCATACGAGCAGGTGGTCAGCGGATCAAAAGATCCTACGATCCAATGGCGGGACAGGAATCTGGCAGGAGGGCACTAATTCGCACCTCTGGTCAGTCCCTCCTGATAAGAAAAAAGACTCAGGGGAAGTTGACTTTGAAGCTTTCAACGTACCTCGTACACCCCCCCCCCCACCTCATCTTAGAGCTGGAAGCTACTAGCCACTGATTGACAGTGTATGAGAGCGCGGATGGAGGATTGGTGCGTGTCGGTGGGGGGGAAGGGTCACTTGTGTAAATCTCAAAGCGTGGGCGGAAGAGAAAGAGAAAGGCATTCAACTAGAGTCTAGACTAGAGGTTCTCGAGGAGAACAGTCGACGAATGAGACAGTGAGAGAGAGAGAGAGAGAGAGAGAAAGAGAGAGAGAGAGACGTTCTTCTTATTGTTTAGAATATTTTGTGCCACTGTAAAGCCACAAGATCCTGTTTACAATATTTTGTGCCACTGTAAGCCACAAGATCCTGTTTAGAATATTTTGTGCCAATGTAAAGCCACAAGACCCTGTTTAGAAATTTAAGACTTTTTAAAAAATAAAGTGTATATAATTATATTCAAGTCTTCGTTGTTTGTGGTCGAGTGGTGTAAGGCGCTTGATTTTCGACCGGAGGGTCCCGGGTTCGAATTTCAGGTCCTGGTGAAAGTCTCCAAGTCCACCCCGCTTTAAATGACGATAAGCTTGATTATTTCTAATAATTTAAATATGCAAAACGTTTACAAAAAAAAATGTGTTATTAAAATGCACTTCGTTTTTTTAACTCCATAGAGCATGCACATATCTATCTGTCTTCATTTCTGATAATGTAAACGTAAATGCCCATGTAGATATATATATGTACCATATATTATTTATTTATCACTATATATAACAAATGTAAAGACATAAAATAGTCAAGTATATTGTATTCACCCATGCTCTTACATGTCATGGTGTCGAATGTGAAAAAACAGGGGCCCCAAAAGAGGCCAAGCCCTCGGTTCGGCACTGGTCGTAGCCTAGAGGTGTGGCTGTGCAACACGGACTGTCGTTATGAATGTTTCCCTTTCTGAACAGTGTAATTCAACAATATGGAAGCAAACAATAATCGAACACAAAATCCAGTTTAATAAGAATGAAGCACTGGCTGTAGTCCTGAAAAGGACGGGTAGCGTTTATGGCTACCGTACAAGCCAGCAAAATAAATATAAACAAACGTACGGCGGTATACAGTTGTCTACCGTGGTCCCCATCTTGTCTCCATCCACCCACGTCTTCTTTTTCTCTCTCGCCCAGGTGCAACCCGTGGCAGTAGGACATATTAACCCCCCCCCCCACACACACATGGGCTCCTTCTTTACTTGCCATTGTAAAACATCCGTCTTATACTTGACCAACAATACTTGTCATATCTATTCAGGCCCGTAGCGTGCGGGAAGGGGCAGGGGGGCCTGGCCCTCTCTGCGTTTTGTCTGGCCCCCTCTGCTTGTTTGCTCTACTTAGTAAAATATATTTCCTGGCCTCCCTGCTATAGCTTGGCCCCTGCTGTAGAATGACTGGCCCCTGCTGTAGAATGACTGGCCCCCTGCTGTAGAATGACTGGCCCCTGCTGTAGAATGTCTGGCCCCTGCTGTAGAATGTCTGGCCCCTGCTGTAGAATGACTGGCCCCTGCTGTAGAATGTCTGGCCCCTGCTGTAGAATGACTGGCCCCTGCTGTAGAATGACTGGCCCCTGCTGTAGAATGACTGACCCCTGCTGTAGAATGACTGGCCCCTGCTGTAGAATGACTGGCCACTGCTGTAGAATGTCTGGCCCCTGCTGCAGAATTCCTGGCCCCTGCTGTAGAATGACTGACCCCTGCTGTAGAATGACTGACCCCTGCTGTAGAATGACTAACTCCTGCTGTAGAATGACTGGCCCCTGCTGTAGAATGACTGGCCCCTGCTGTAGAATGCTTGAAGTGAAAATATTTGTTTTTCAAATACATTTATTTATGTCAATATAAATAAGTAACTTAACTTGGATTTAATTGAGAAATAAACCTGAATGGCATTGTAAGTTAAAATAAAAAAAACGTAGTTTTTGCCCCCCCCCCCTCTGGAAAGATTCCTAGCGACGCCCATGCCCACACATACAATTGTTGACACACACACACACACCCATAAATGGGAACACGCACAAACACAATTGAGACACACACACGTATGTGGCGGCCTACTTATTTGTGACAGAGATAATGTTTTGTTCAGTCTACAATAGAGACATACTTCATACGAATTGAACGTTATGTTATACGAAAAAATATTGATTAAACATTTGAGCTAAGTATACAAAATCAACATATTGTAGTAAAAAGAAAAGGCAAAACTTCGTTAAATTGTATACTTTTTAGTCTTGAAAAAAAAAAATTATATTTCTTTTACACTCGTTAATAAATTTTAATTTATTGTGCAAATCTATTAAGTCTTGACTAAAAAAAAAAATAACTTAACAATTTTGCGAACCTATTCACCGGTGGTTGCTTTGATGTGATAATATCAAGGCAGTGCCGTAGCGAACTCGCGCCCGGGCACAATATCTTTTTAATATCTTTTAGCGATCCCCCCCCCATTCGAAAACCATATAATATTATATAAAAAATATACCATTTGGCGCCCCTTTGTGAGTAGCACCCGGGGCATAATGCCAATCCCTTACACACCCTTCGCTGCGCCTCTGTATCAAAATTAAATTTTACAAATTCCTCGACTATTACTACCAGTGACGTCACCTGGTGACATCAAACTTAGGGAGTGACACCATAGTTGAAAGAACTCGGTCTAGTCGGCTTTTATAACCGATCACAGATAAAAACATGAGCAGTAGCACAGATTGCCACCTTAGTGAGCAGTAGCACTGAGTACCAACATACAGAGCAGTAGCACAGGTTGCCACTATACAGAGCAGTAGCAAAGTTTGCAACCATACAGAGCAGTAGCACTGAGTACCAACATACAGAGCAGTAGCACTGGTTGCCACCTTAGTGAGCAGTAGCACTGAGTACCACCATACAGAGCAGTAGCACTGAATACCAACATACAGAGCAGTAGCACAGGTTGCCACTATACAGAGCACTAGTACAGGTTGCCACCATAGTGAGCAGCAGCACAGGTTGCCACTATATAGAGCAGTAAGCACAGTTTGCAAACCATACAGAGCAGCGGCACCGGTTGCCACCATATAGAGCAGTAGCACAGGTTGGCACCATAGTGAGCAGTAGCACAGGTTGCCACCATAGTGAGCAGTAGCACAGGTTGCCACATTACAGAGCAGTAGCACAGGGTGCCACTATACAGAGCAGTAAGCACAGTTTGCAAACCATACAGAGCAGCGGCACCGGTTGCCACCATATAGAGCAGTAGCACAGGTTGGCACCATAGTGAGCAGTAGCACAGGCTGCCACAATACAGAGCAGAAGCACAGTTTGCAAACCATACAGAGCAGCGGCACCGGTTGCCACCATATAGAGCAGTAGCACAGGTTGGCACCATAGTGAGCAGTAGCACAGGCTGCCACAATACAGAGCAGAAGCACAGATTGCCACCATGCAGAGAGTCCGGAGCTTAGATATAAGAATCAATTTGGAGTTATTTGCAAACGCGCCCAAAAACGTACACACGTGTTTTCATGAAATCGAAGACGTTGTTACAGTCAGTAATAAATTGTATGGTCTAGTACATGAACCTTCAGAATATGTCCCACTGTCCATGGTGGAAGTCTTGCGGCAAGACTTGGGGGTCTTGAGTTTTCCGCACTAGGTGACACCCACCTTAGTGACGCCATTGACTAAAACTGTTCAAGTTAGCACAATTTTCTAAGTTCTGTACATTTATATGTCCCTCTTACAGACACAGACAGTTATATGTCCCTCCTACAGACACAGACAGTTATATGTCCCTCCTACAGACACAGACAGTTATATGTCCCTCCTACAGACACAGACAGTTATATGTCGCTCGTACAGACACAGACAGTTATATGTCCCTCCTACAGACACAGACAGTTATACGTCCCTCCGACAGACACAGACAGTTTTATGTCCCTCCTACAGACACAGACAGTTATATGTCCCTCCTACAGACACAGACAGTTATATGTCCCTCCTACAGACACAGACAGTTTTACGTCCCTCCGATAGACACAACCGTTTTATATCCCTCTTACAGACACAGACAGTTATACGTCCCACCTACAGACACAGCCAGTCATGTTATAGTAACTTTTAATAAATAAATGCTATCCACTCAGTGCTTCAATAAATCATTTCCATTGTCAGCCGTTGCCTTAACCTCTATTTCTCTCACACGACTGTTTGGCTCCCCTACCCCTACACAGCCCCTTAGCCAAGGGGGGGGGGGCACTGGGGGTATGAAGTGCTCCCCCCCCGGCTTAAAAAAGAAGAAAAGAGGAAAAAATAAAGAAAAAGTAAACGTGCCCCTTGCTGGGTATTGGTGCCCCCCTGCTTACTTTGACCTGGCTACGGGCCTGCCCCTACAAGTCACGCCACAGTTTTCTCTATGCAATTTACTATTACAAGTAATAGTTTCTGGTAGTATACTGCTTTTCAGTTCATCTTGTCACTTTTTTTCATTCACTTAGTCGTAATTAGGCATAATTTTGTAATGAACTTTTTCTTTAATGCTAAACATTCCATACGTCAATGAACATAACTCCTGTTTATAGACCACTGTAAATTATGTTAGGTACTTCCCTTATTGAAACCGCGAGATTATGATTTGTTTACAAACACTGTCGCAATCCGTTAGTCTTTTTTCCATGATCTATTTCTTTGCTGGTATACATGTCTATTGGACTCAGCCCATGTGTATTGGGCTAGGTAATTCCCCTAATGTTAACTACTAGCCAATGCTTTGTTTACATATTTTACACACACAGTGGTCTAGTAGTAAGATCGTAGTAGTCTTTCATGACCTATTTCTTTACTAGTTGTTAAAGTGACACAACTCCTGTTTATTGAGACTCTTAGCCAACGCTATGTTTACAAATACAATTGTCTGGCGCTAACTTGGTTGAATAATTTCATGAAAAATGTTTATTGAGCTAGGTACTTCCCCTAACTGAGACTCCTTTGTTGAATAATTTCATACATGTCCAGTGGACATGAAAAATGTTTATTGAGCTAGGTACTTCCCCTAATTGAGACTCCTAGCCAATGCTGTGTTTACAAACACAACCGTCTGGTAGTAAGTTGATATAATTTTTTCATGTCCGAATTCTTAGCTTGAATGCATGTCCCCCAAATTGAGACTTCTAGACCAGTGCTTCTCAAAGTGATGGGCCGCGGCCTCCTAGGGGGCCGTGGACTGTCCGGAGGGGGGGGCCGTGGAATTTCGAAAAATGTGACACATAAAATATAATTAACCTAATGTATTGTATGTAAATAGTATTAATATATGTCCGAGTCAGACTGTACTAATCATGAACATATATATATTTTTTTTTTTAAATTGTTGAAATTATGATCCACTCTTTCTCGAGAAAATAACTTCGTCAAGCACAAATCGAAACAACACTGATTGAGTATGTTTATATTTTAGGGGAAGTCTAAAAAAATATAGTGATATCATTGATGAAACGCATGAGATCAATAAGATAATGATTTTTCTGCCACTTGTACAGCACTTTATGGGTTATATTGGAGTTATAGTCAACAGATTAGACAACTGGTATCGGACTTCTGTTAACATTAAAATAGTTGTCTGATTATGTGATGAGTGTGGAGTGAAATTGAAAGTTATGGCAATAATTATTTTTTGTTAAGGATATTACTATTTTTTGTGTAATTATTTTTGAGTGTGTGCATAGATTTTAAAGTTAAAGTATGTACCATCTTGCTTTTTTTATGTTTTTCGCAAATCAATAAGCTCGTAATTGACATTTCTTTCATACAATACTGTCTACATTGTCACTTTGAGCTTTGGCCGGTGGACCCAGTCAATGTTCACAACTGCTGGCCTATCAGAACATTATTCAATTTGGTTGGCTAACTTCTACATTGGCCGGTAAACGAACATTTGCCGTTAGATTTAATTTCGACACTTTTTTTTTTAAGCTTACTTGACTTAGCAAGAGTAGATTACTCTCTAACCTTAACCGTTATGATTCAGAATGGCCCACGATGAACTTTAAATCCCCTGCCAGTTAGGATGAAATAAATTTCCCTTTATCATGTAAACAAGTACCGGACAGTTTTTTATCTGACTATAGTGAGGAAATGTCCCAGTCTTTCTCTACTTTTGACGACCAGCGTACATTATTTCCCAACATCCACTCTGATTCAAAGTCTTACCTATTGTCTTTTATTACGTCAGAGTGGGAATAATTGTCACGTTTTAAAAGTTACACTGTTTAATGTCATATTTTAAAACTAGAAATTATATTTTTCAAAATTATTACCCATAACATTTTTCAATGGCGACGACAATTAGTAATGTTTTTTTTATTTATGGAAAATGTTAAAAACTTTAAAACTCTTCAGTAGCTTTTACTTTAAAATATAATATATTGATTATTGGTTGATTCTTCGTATATATATATATGTCCATTTTTTAAACATTAATATATATTTATAAATTATATATATAATTTTACTTTTTTTAACATTGAAATTGTAGCATGTTCAATTTTAGACTCTTGATTTAAAGAAGTAATAAATTACTTACAAAACACGTACAAAACCTACGCCTATTCCAGTGCCGAACCTAGGAATTAGGGGTCCGGGGGGAGGGGGCTGGGCCTATTAGAGGGCCCCTCAGTCCCGTAGCGTGAAAATTCTACAGGAGGGGCTAGAAATTCTACAGCAGGGGCCTGGCAATAGCAGGGGAGGCCAGGTAATGCATTTTACTAAGAAAAACAAATAAGTAGGGGGGCCCTGCATTTCGACATTCGACACCCTGACATGAGATAATGTACTTAATATTTGATATAAACAATAATTTCGGGCCCCCCTCAAGCCCGCGCCGGGAGGACCTTCGAATTTGGACCCCCTCCTCCACCCTATAGGTACGCCTCTGGCCCTATTCACAGTTAGGAAATGGTGTCTATGTTGATTTTCTCGATCCAATGCATTTGTTTTACTAATTAAGTCACTAAAAGCATATACATTTCTCTCGATTATATAAACAACTAATGTAATGTAATAGCATTTTTCATCCCTACGATAGCTAAGAATGTTTATTGGGCTCTTAAGTAAACTTATACGTACAAATATATAGCTTTGTCCATTTTACATATTTTTGATCAGTTATAATGTGTAATAGTTGTTATTGATTCAAACTAATTAATACATCTTTCTTTTGTCTTAGCATAAAATAATAATAATTATTAAAAACATAACAATATGACTAACATGTTCCCTTCTTACTTGTAATAACCATCATTTTGATTTTTCTATTTTGGCCAGATTTTGGCCATCACTTATAGTTAGCAATTTTATAAAAACCTGACTTATAAACATTGCACATGGATGTTAGATTTCGTTTAATACTAAGGATTTTTCAATATTTGAAATGTTTCAGCGGAAAAATTTCAAAGTTATTTTCTGATGATTTACGTTATGAAGATTATAGTCTTTATCGAGTTACTTAAAAATATGTGCGTCTGATGAGAATTGCAATTTACTTTCATATACACCAACCTTCCTGAACAAGAACCACAAGTTGGTTCAACTTCTAAATATTATTGTAGAAACAGTCAGTTCTGTTACTGTGTTGATATCAACATATATGAATTCTAGATAAAACCCAAGAGAATAAACAAGACATTTATGATTTAAGTAGAATACAAAAATAAATAGGTTTGTATCTACAGGATAAGCAAATTACATTTAACTTTATTTTTTTTAAACGCAGTGGCTACGATTACGTCAAGCGCCATTCTATTATTTTCATTTTTTTTCGGGTACCGGCAATTATATTAGGGTTAGCATTAGGGTTAGGGACAGTATTAGGGTGTGGAGAAATATCTATTGACGTAATCCGGAAAAAAAAAATACGCATTACGTCTTGATGTTACCGTGGCCACTGCGTAAACAATAGGGGTTAGGGTTAGGGATAAGGTTAGGGTTAGGGACAGTGTTAGGGTGTGGAGAAATATCTATTGACGTAATCCGGAAAAAATACGAATTACGTCTTGATGTAAGCGTAGCCTGTCCCTTTTTTTTAAAGAAGCATTAGGGTAATATTAAAGCTAGTTTTAGGTGCAGAAATTATTTTGAGAATTATTATTTTTAACTATAAAGTCAAACAACAAAGATTCCTAAAACAAACACAAATTATATATTTCATTCAAGTTTATTTTTCCTTAGTTCAGATTCACAGATGCTCTGCTCCAAAGAAAAACAGCACCATTCAGAAGAGATTATGAGACATTTTTCAACAGGCTGCTTGAATGATTCTACATTTTGAACCAATCAACCTCTTCTGATTAGCACGAATGATTCTACATTTTGAACCAATCAACCTCTTCTGATTAGCACATTATTGATCAGTCTCAGGTTAGTAATTGATTACTCTCTTCTTTGCCAACCTAATAATAAAATCAATAACAACATAATGAAGATTAAACATACAATGTACATTTCTCTTGGTTAGTAATCCTTAATAACTCTTAAATACAATATACATATTGAATCCTGACAAATTATTGTCTAGATTTTTTTTACCATTAATTTATATGTATCTTCACTAAGATAAACATTCTCCCTTGCTCAAAATTTCAAATGCTAAATATTTTTTAATGATCATCTATCATATATAATCTAAATTTTTTTATCTATGATTATTTAAAACGAAAAGGCTGTGCATCTATAACTGGAAACATATTTTTTAGTAACTTTTTCTTCTGGCTAACTCATATCCATACTCATTTAATGATATGGTCATTGGCAACAATTTGGACATCAGGTTAGTCGTATTAGTAGATACTCAAACTCAATGGGGGAAAAATTTACTAATTATTGAAAATATTTGTAAAACAAAAATGGGTTACTTACCATGTTTATATGGAATAAAAACAAAAATACTTCCCCTCCGTACATTTTAGCCAAGGGCTAACATGCCTGGTCATACCAATTACTTGTGATCATTGGGCAGTACAAAAATGTGATGACCATTGAGTTTTCGATGCTCCTTGGTGATATGGTCATTGGCAACAATTTGGACATCAGTTTTGTTTTGTCTTCATGCCAGCTCAAATCCTTATCCTACATGTTTCTACAAATGGGGCTGCCCAAGGTATCATCAGTCTGAGCTTTTTTTTTTTCCACATCCATACTCCATTCAAATGGGGTTGTTTGGGTGTTTGAAATCTGCCAAGAATGCAAATAATATTTGAAGGAATCAAAAATAATTCAATTGAAAAGCAAAGGTGTATATACAACTAACTATTGAAAATTTGTGTAAAAAGAAGGGGCTATTTACCTTTTTGCATTTGATTCTGAAAATTATTTCCCTTCCTTTCAACATGGCCAGGGGCTAGCATCTCACATCAACAGTGGACTGTCATCGGTCAGTAATCTGGCAGAGAACAGGCTTTAAATTAACAGTAGACTACCTTAAACCAGTCATATCTCATAAACTAAAAATGTTTTTTACTTTAAATTGAAAACAAAATGCTTCACCGTAATGCATTTCCATATGATGATTGTCCTTGAATATCCTGTACTGGGTTGGTTTTTGTGGTCAGTGGCACCATTGCTTTCATTGGTACTGCTTAAGTGTTGTGGTTATTGGCACCATTGCTGGCATGGGTGGAGGATACACTTTTCTTCTGGCTGGCTCATATCTATAGTGATATATTATTATTCCTGCAAGGTCTGTCCCAATTGTTTTTTTTTTTTTTTTCCAACTCCTTTTCTGTTGGCTTTTGTCTTAAAAAAATCCTGCCAAAAGAAATGTTTTGTTTTGAAAGATTCGGTACTAAATTTTTAAAATGAAAGCAAAGGTTAGTCGTATTAGTAGATACTCAAACTCAATGGGGGAAAAATTTACTAATTATTGAAAATATTGTTATAACAAAAATGGGTTACTTACCATGTTTATATGGAATAAAATTAAAAATACTCCCCCTCCTTACATTTTAGCCAAGGGCTAACATGCCTGGTCATACCAATTACTTGTGATCATTGGGCAGTACAAAATGTGATGACCATTGAGTTTTCGATGCTCCTTGATGATATGGTCATTGGCAACAATTCGGACATCAGTTTTGTTTTTGTCTTCATGCCAGCTCAAATCCTTATCCTACATGTTTCTACAAATGGGGCTGCCCAAGGTATCATCAGTCTGAGCTTTTTTTTTTTCACATCCATACTCCATTCAAATGGGGTTGATTGGGTGTTTGAAATCTGCCAAGAATGCATATAATATTTGAAGGAATTAAAAATAATTCAATTGAAAAACATAAAGGTGTATATACAACTAACTATTGAAAATTTGTGTAAAAAGAAGGGGCTATTTACCTTTTTGCATTTGATTCTGAAAATTATTTCCCTTCCTTTCAACTTGGCCAGGGCCAGCATCTCACATCAACAGTGGACTGTCATCGGTCAGTAATCTGGCAGAGAACAGGCTTTAAATTAACAGTAGACTACCTTAAACCAGTCATATCTCAAACTAAAATGTTTTTTACTTTAAATTGAAAACAAAATGCTTCACCGTAATGCATTTCCATATGATGATTGTCCTTGAATATCCTGTACTGGGTTGGTTTTTGTGGTCAGTGGCACCATTGCTTTCATTGGTACTGCTTAAGTGTTGTGGTTATTGGCACCATTGCTGGCATGGGTGGAGGATACACTTTTCTTCTGGCTGGCTCATATCCATAGTGATATATTATTCCTGCAAGGTCTGTCCCAATTGTTTGTTTTTTTTTCAACTCCTTTTCTGTTGGCTTTTGTCTTGAAAATCCTGCCAAAGAAATGTTTTGTTTGAGAGATTCGGTACTAAATTTTTAAAATGAAAGCAAAGGTTAGTCGTATTAGTAGATACTCAAACTCAATGGGGGGGGAAAAATTTACTAATTATTGAAAATATTTGTAAAACAAAAATGGGTTACTTACCATGTTTATATGGAATAAAATTAAAAATACTCCCCTCCTTACATTTTAGCCAAGGGCTAACATGCCTGGTCATACCAATTACTTGTGATCATTGGGCAGTACAAAAATGTGATGACCATTGAGTTTTCGATGCTCCTTGATGATATGGTCATTGGCAACAATTTGGACATCAGTTTTGTTTTGTCTTCATTCCTGCTCAAATCCTTATCCTACATGTTTCTACAAATGGGGCTGCCCCAGGTATCATCAGTCTGAGCTTTTTTTTTCCACATCCATACTCCATTCAAATGGGGTTGATTGGGTGTTTAAAATCTGCCAAGAATGCATATAATATTTGAAGGAATCAAAAATAATTCAATTGAAAAACATAAAGGTGTATATACAACTAACTATTGAAAATTTGTGTAAAAAGAAGGGGCTATTTACCTTTTTGCATTTGATTCTGAAAATTATTTCCCTTCCTTTCAACTTGGCCAGGGGCTAGCATCTCACATCAACAGTGGACTGTCATCGGTCAGTAATCTGGCAGAGAACAGGCTTTAAATTAACAGTAGACTACCTTAAACCAGTCATATCTCAAACTAAAAATGTTTTTTACTTTAAATTGAAAACAAAATGCTTCACCGTAATGCATTTCCATATGATGATTGTCCTTGAATATCCTGTACTGGGTTGGTTTTTGTGGTCAGTGGCACCCATTGCTTTCATTGGTACTGCTTAAGTGTTGTGGTTATTGGCACCATTGCTGGCATGGGTGGAGGATACACTTTTCTTCTGGCTGGCTCATATCTATAGTGATATATTATTATTCCTGCAAGGTCTGTCCCAATTGTTTTTTTTTTCCAACTCCTTTTCTGTTGGCTTTTGTCTTAAAAATCCTGCCAAAGAAATGTTTTGTTTGAGAGATTCGGTACTAAATTTTTAAAATAAAAGCAAAGGTTAGTCGTATTAAAAGATACTCAAACTCAATGGGGAAAAAATTTACTAATTATTGAAAATATTTGTAAAACAAAAATGGGTTACTTACCATGTTTATATGGAATAAAAACAAAAATACTTCCCCTCCGTACATTTTAGCCAAGGGCTAACATGCCTGGTCATACCAATTACTTGTGATCATTGGGCAGTACAAAAATGTGATGACCATTGAGTTTTCGATGCTCCTTGATGATATGGTCATTGGCAACAATTTGGACATCAGTTTTGTTTTGTCTTCATGCCAGCTCAAATCCTTATCCTACATGTTTCTACAAATGGGGCTGCCCAAGGTATCATCAGTCTGAGCTTTTTTTTTTCCACATCCATACTCCATTCAAATGGGGTTGATTGGGTGTTTGAAATCTGCCAAGAATGCATATAATATTTGAAGGAATCAAAAATAATTCAATTGAAAAGCAAAGGTGTATATACAACTAACTGTTGAAAATTTGTGTAAAAAGAAGGGGCTATTTACCTTTTTGCATTTGATTCTGAAAAATTATTTCCCTTCCTTCCAACATGGCCAGGGGTTAGCATCTCACATCAACAGTGGACTGTCATCGGTCAGTAATCTGGCAGAGAACAGGCTTTAAATTAACAGTAGACTACCTTAAACCAGTCATATCTCAAACTAAAAATGTTTTTTACTTTAAATTGAAAACAAAATGCTTCACCGTAATGCATTTCCATATGATGATTGTCCTTGAATATCCTGTACTGGGTTGGTTTTTGTGGTCAGTGGCACCATTGCTTTCATTGGTACTGCTTAAGTGTTGTGGTTATTGGCACCATTGCTGGCATGGGTGGAGGATACACTTTTCTTCTGGCTGGCTCATATCCATAGTGATATATTATTCCTGCAAGGTCTGTCCCAATTGTTTGTTTTTTTTCAACTCCTTTTCTGTTGGCTTTTGTCTTGAAAATCCTGCCGAAGAAATGTTTTGTTTGAGAGATTCGGTACTAAATTTTTAAAATGAAAGCAAAGGTTAGTCGTATTAGTAGATACTCAAACTCAATGGGGGAAAAATTTACTAATTATTGAAAATATTTGTAAAACAAAAATGGGTTACTTACCATGTTTATATGGAATAAAATTAAAAATACTCCCCCTCCTTACATTTTAGCCAAGGGCTAACATGCCTGGTCATACCAATTACTTGTGATCATTGGGCAGTACAAAAATGTGATGACCATTGAGTTTTCGATGCTCCTTGGTGATATGGTCATTGGCAACAATTTGGACATCAGTTTTGTTTCGTCTTCATGCCAGCTCAAATCCTTATCCTACATGTTTCTACAAATGGGGCTGCCCAAGGTATCATCAGTCTGAGCTTTTTTTTTCCACATCCATACTCCATTCAAATGGGGTTGTTTGGGTGTTTGAAATCTGCCAAGAATGCAAATAATATTTGAAGGAATCAAAAATAATTCAATTGAAAAGCAAAGGTGTATATACAACTAACTATTGAAAATTTGTGTAAAAAGAAGGGGCTATTTACCTTTTTGCATTTGATTCTGAAAATTATTTCCCTTCCTTTCAACATGGCCAGGGGCTAGCATCTCACATCAACAGTGGACTGTCATCGGTCAGTAATCTGGCAGAGAACAGGCTTTAAATTAACAGTAGACTACCTTAAACCAGTCATATCTCATAAACTAAAAATGTTTTTTACTTTAAATTGAAAACAAAATGCTTCACCGTAATGCATTTCCATATGATGATTGTCCTTGAATATCCTGTACTGGGTTGGTTTTTGTGGTCAGTGGCACCATTGCTTTCATTGGTACTGCTTAAGTGTTGTGGTTATTGGCACCATTGCTGGCATGGGTGGAGGATACACTTTTCTTCTGGCTGGCTCATATCTATAGTGATATATTATTATTCCTGCAAGGTCTGTCCCAATTGTTTTTTTTTTCCAACTCCTTTTCTGTTGGCTTTTGTCTTAAAAATCCTGCCAAAGAAATGTTTTGTTTGAGAGATTCGGTACTAAATTTTTAAAATAAAAGCAAAGGTTAGTCGTATTAAAAGATACTCAAACTCAATGGGGGGAAAAATTTACTAATTATTGAAAATATTTGTAAAACAAAAATGGGTTACTTACCATGTTTATATGGAATAAAAACAAAAATACTTCCCCTCCGTACATTTTAGCCAAGGGCTAACATGCCTGGTCATACCAATTACTTGTGATCATTGGGCAGTACAAAAATGTGATGACCATTGAGTTTTCGATGCTCCTTGATGATATGGTCATTGGCAACAATTTGGACATCAGTTTTGTTTTGTCTTCATGCCAGCTCAAATCCTTATCCTACATGTTTCTACAAATGGGGCTGCCCAAGGTATCATCAGTCTGAGCTTTTTTTTTCCACATCCATACTCCATTCAAATGGGGTTGATTGGGTGTTTGAAATCTGCCAAGAATGCATATAATATTTGAAGGAATCAAAAATAATTCAATTGAAAAGCAAAGGTGTATATACAACTAACTGTTGAAAATTTGTGTAAAAAGAAGGGGCTATTTACCTTTTTGCATTTGATTCTGAAAATTATTTCCCTTCCTTCCAACATGGCCAGGGGTTAGCATCTCACATCAACAGTGGACTGTCATCGGTCAGTAATCTGGCAGAGAACAGGCTTTAAATTAACAGTAGACTACCTTAAACCAGTCATATCTCAAACTAAAAATGTTTTTTACTTTAAATTGAAAACAAAATGCTTCACCGTAATGCATTTCCATATGATGATTGTCCTTGAATATCCTGTACTGGGTTGGTTTTTGTGGTCAGTGGCACCATTGCTTTCATTGGTACTGCTTAAGTGTTGTGGTTATTGGCACCATTGCTGGCATGGGTGGAGGATACACTTTTCTTCTGGCTGGCTCATATCCATAGTGATATATTATTCCTGCAAGGTCTGTCCCAATTGTTTGTTTTTTCAACTCCTTTTCTGTTGGCTTTTGTCTTGAAAATCCTGCCGAAGAAATGTTTTGTTTGAGAGATTCGGTACTAAATTTTTAAAATGAAAGCAAAGGTTAGTCGTATTAGTAGATACTCAAACTCAATGGGGGAAAAATTTACTAATTATTGAAAATATTTGTAAAACAAAAATGGGTTACTTACCATGTTTATATGGAATAAAATTAAAAATACTCCCCCTCCTTACATTTTAGCCAAGGGCTAACATGCCTGGTCATACCAATTACTTGTGATCATTGGGCAGTACAAAAATGTGATGACCATTGAGTTTTCGATGCTCCTTGGTGATATGGTCATTGGCAACAATTTGGACATCAGTTTTGTTTCGTCTTCATGCCAGCTCAAATCCTTATCCTACATGTTTCTACAAATGGGGCTGCCCAAGGTATCATCAGTCTGAGCTTTTTTTTTTTCCACATCCATACTCCATTCAAATGGGGTTGTTTGGGTGTTTGAAATCTGCCAAGAATGCAAATAATATTTGAAGGAATCAAAAATAATTCAATTGAAAAGCAAAGGTGTATATACAACTAACTATTGAAAATTTGTGTAAAAAGAAGGGGCTATTTACCTTTTTGCATTTGATTCTGAAAATTATTTCCTTCCTTTCAACATGGCCAGGGGCTAGCATCTCACATCAACAGTGGACTGTCATCAGGTCAGTAATCTGGCAGAGAACAGGCTTTAAATTAACAGTAGACTACCTTAAACCAGTCATATCTCATAAACTAAAAATGTTTTTTACTTTAAATTGAAAACAAAATGCTTCACCGTAATGCATTTCCATATGATGATTGTCCTTGAATATCCTGTACTGGGTTGGTTTTTGTGGTCAGTGGCACCATTGCTTTCATTGGTACTGCTTAAGTGTTGTGGTTATTGGCACCATTGCTGGCATGGGTGGAGGATACACTTTTCTTCTGGCTGGCTCATATCTATAGTGATATATTATTATTCCTGCAAGGTCTGTCCCAATTGTTTTTTTTTTTCCAACTCCTTTTCTGTTGGCTTTTGTCTTAAAAATCCTGCCAAAGAAATGTTTTGTTTGAAAGATTCGGTACTAAATTTTTAAAATGAAAGCAAAGGTTAGTCGTATTAGTAGATACTCAAACTCAATGGGGGAAAAATTTACTAATTATTGAAAATATTGTTATAACAAAAATGGGTTACTTACCATGTTTATATGGAATAAAATTAAAAATACTCCCCCTCCTTACATTTTAGCCAAGGGCTAACATGCCTGGTCATACCAATTACTTGTGATCATTGGGCAGTACAAAAATGTGATGACCATTGAGTTTTCGATGCTCCTTGATGATATGGTCATTGGCAACAATTCGGACATCAGTTTTGTTTTGTCTTCATGCCAGCTCAAATCCTTATCCTACATGTTTCTACAAATGGGGCTGCCCAAGGTATCATCAGTCTGAGCTTTTTTTTTTTCACATCCATACTCCATTCAAATGGGGTTGATTGGGTGTTTGAAATCTGCCAAGAATGCATATAATATTTGAAGGAATTAAAAATAATTCAATTGAAAAACATAAAGGTGTATATACAACTAACTATTGAAAATTTGTGTAAAAAGAAGGGGCTATTTACCTTTTTGCATTTGATTCTGAAAATTATTTCCCTTCCTTTCAACTTGGCCAGGGGCTAGCATCTCACATCAACAGTGGACTGTCATCGGTCAGTAATCTGGCAGAGAACAGGCTTTAAATTAACAGTAGACTACCTTAAACCAGTCATATCTCAAACTAAAAATGTTTTTTACTTTAAATTGAAAACAAAATGCTTCACCGTAATGCATTTCCATATGATGATTGTCCTTGAATATCCTGTACTGGGTTGGTTTTTGTGGTCAGTGGCACCATTGCTTTCATTGGTACTGCTTAAGTGTTGTGGTTATTGGCACCATTGCTGGCATGGGTGGAGGATACACTTTTCTTCTGGCTGGCTCATATCCATAGTGATATATTATTCCTGCAAGGTCTGTCCCAATTGTTTGTTTTTTTTCAACTCCTTTTCTGTTGGCTTTTGTCTTGAAAATCCTGCCAAAGAAATGTTTTGTTTGAGAGATTCGGTACTAAATTTTTAAAATGAAAGCAAAGGTTAGTCGTATTAGTAGATACTCAAACTCAATGGGGGAAAAATTTACTAATTATTGAAAATATTTGTAAAACAAAAATGGGTTACTTACCATGTTTATATGGAATAAAATTAAAAATACTCCCCCTCCTTACATTTTAGCCAAGGGCTAACATGCCTGGTCATACCAATTACTTGTGATCATTGGGCAGTACAAAAATGTGATGACCATTGAGTTTTCGATGCTCCTTGATGATATGGTCATTGGCAACAATTTGGACATCAGTTTTGTTTTGTCTTCATTCCTGCTCAAATCCTTATCCTACATGTTTCTACAAATGGGGCTGCCCCAGGTATCATCAGTCTGAGCTTTTTTTTTCCACATCCATACTCCATTCAAATGGGGTTGATTGGGTGTTTAAAATCTGCCAAGAATGCATATAATATTTGAAGGAATCAAAAATAATTCAATTGAAAAACATAAAGGTGTATATACAACTAACTATTGAAAATTTGTGTAAAAAGAAGGGGCTATTTACCTTTTTGCATTTGATTCTGAAAATTATTTCCCTTCCTTTCAACTTGGCCAGGGGCTAGCATCTCACATCAACAGTGGACTGTCATCGGTCAGTAATCTGGCAGAGAACAGGCTTTAAATTAACAGTAGACTACCTTAAACCAGTCATATCTCAAACTAAAAATGTTTTTTACTTTAAATTGAAAACAAAATGCTTCACCGTAATGCATTTCCATATGATGATTGTCCTTGAATATCCTGTACTGGGTTGGTTTTTGTGGTCAGTGGCACCATTGCTTTCATTGGTACTGCTTAAGTGTTGTGGTTATTGGCACCATTGCTGGCATGGGTGGAGGATACACTTTTCTTCTGGCTGGCTCATATCTATAGTGATATATTATTATTCCTGCAAGGTCTGTCCCAATTGTTTTTTTTTTCCAACTCCTTTTCTGTTGGCTTTTGTCTTAAAAATCCTGCCAAAGAAATGTTTTGTTTGAGAGATTCGGTACTAAATTTTTAAAATAAAAGCAAAGGTTAGTCGTATTAAAAGATACTCAAACTCAATGGGGGGAAAAATTTACTAATTATTGAAAATATTTGTAAAACAAAAATGGGTTACTTACCATGTTTATATGGAATAAAAACAAAAATACTTCCCCTCCGTACATTTTAGCCAAGGGCTAACATGCCTGGTCATACCAATTACTTGTGATCATTGGGCAGTACAAAAATGTGATGACCATTGAGTTTTCGATGCTCCTTGATGATATGGTCATTGGCAACAATTTGGACATCAGTTTTGTTTTGTCTTCATGCCAGCTCAAATCCTTATCCTACATGTTTCTACAAATGGGGCTGCCCAAGGTATCATCAGTCTGAGCTTTTTTTTTTTCCACATCCATACTCCATTCAAATGGGGTTGATTGGGTGTTTGAAATCTGCCAAGAATGCATATAATATTTGAAGGAATCAAAAATAATTCAATTGAAAAGCAAAGGTGTATATACAACTAACTGTTGAAAATTTGTGTAAAAAGAAGGGGCTATTTACCTTTTTGCATTTGATTCTGAAAATTATTTCCCTTCCTTCCAACATGGCCAGGGGTTAGCATCTCACATCAACAGTGGACTGTCATCGGTCAGTAATCTGGCAGAGAACAGGCTTTAAATTAACAGTAGACTACCTTAAACCAGTCATATCTCAAACTAAAAATGTTTTTTACTTTAAATTGAAAACAAAATGCTTCACCGTAATGCATTTCCATATGATGATTGTCCTTGAATATCCTGTACTGGGTTGGTTTTTGTGGTCAGTGGCACCATTGCTTTCATTGGTACTGCTTAAGTGTTGTGGTTATTGGCACCATTGCTGGCATGGGTGGAGGATACACTTTTCTTCTGGCTGGCTCATATCCATAGTGATATATTATTCCTGCAAGGTCTGTCCCAATTGTTTGTTTTTTTTCAACTCCTTTTCTGTTGGCTTTTGTCTTGAAAATCCTGCCGAAGAAATGTTTTGTTTGAGAGATTCGGTACTAAATTTTTAAAATGAAAGCAAAGGTTAGTCGTATTAGTAGATACTCAAACTCAATGGGGGGAAAAATTTACTAATTATTGAAAATATTTGTAAAACAAAAATGGGTTACTTACCATGTTTATATGGAATAAAATTAAAAATACTCCCCTCCTTACATTTTAGCCAAGGGCTAACATGCCTGGTCATACCAATTACTTGTGATCATTGGGCAGTACAAAAATGTGATGACCATTGAGTTTTCGATGCTCCTTGGTGATATGGTCATTGGCAACAATTTGGACATCAGTTTTGTTTCGTCTTCATGCCAGCTCAAATCCTTATCCTACATGTTTCTACAAATGGGGCTGCCCAAGGTATCATCAGTCTGAGCTTTTTTTTCCACATCCATACTCCATTCAAATGGGGTTGTTTGGGTGTTTGAAATCTGCCAAGAATGCAAATAATATTTGAAGGAATCAAAAATAATTCAATTGAAAAGCAAAGGTGTATATACAACTAACTATTGAAAATTTGTGTAAAAAGAAGGGGCTATTTACCTTTTTGCATTTGATTCTGAAAATTATTTCCCTTCCTTTCAACATGGCCAGGGGCTAGCATCTCACATCAACAGTGGACTGTCATCGGTCAGTAATCTGGCAGAGAACAGGCTTTAAATTAACAGTAGACTACCTTAAACCAGTCATATCTCATAAACTAAAAATGTTTTTTACTTTAAATTGAAAACAAAATGCTTCACCGTAATGCATTTCCATATGATGATTGTCCTTGAATATCCTGTACTGGGTTGGTTTTTGTGGTCAGTGGCACCATTGCTTTCATTGGTACTGCTTAAGTGTTGTGGTTATTGGCACCATTGCTGGCATGGGTGGAGGATACACTTTTCTTCTGGCTGGCTCATATCTATAGTGATATATTATTATTCCTGCAAGGTCTGTCCCAATTGTTTTTTTTTTCCAACTCCTTTTCTGTTGGCTTTTGTCTTAAAAATCCTGCCAAAGAAATGTTTTGTTTGAGAGATTCGGTACTAAATTTTTAAAATAAAAGCAAAGGTTAGTCGTATTAAAAGATACTCAAACTCAATGGGGGGAAAAATTTACTAATTATTGAAAATATTTGTAAAACAAAAATGGGTTACTTACCATGTTTATATGGAATAAAAACAAAAATACTTCCCCTCCGTACATTTTAGCCAAGGGCTAACATGCCTGGTCATACCAATTACTTGTGATCATTGGGCAGTACAAAAATGTGATGACCATTGAGTTTTCGATGCTCCTTGATGATATGGTCATTGGCAACAATTTGGACATCAGTTTTGTTTTGTCTTCATGCCAGCTCAAATCCTTATCCTACATGTTTCTACAAATGGGGCTGCCCAAGGTATCATCAGTCTGAGCTTTTTTTTTTTCCACATCCATACTCCATTCAAATGGGGTTGATTGGGTGTTTGAAATCTGCCAAGAATGCATATAATATTTGAAGGAATCAAAAATAATTCAATTGAAAAGCAAAGGTGTATATACAACTAACTGTTGAAAATTTGTGTAAAAAGAAGGGGCTATTTACCTTTTTGCATTTGATTCTGAAAATTATTTCCCTTCCTTCCAACATGGCCAGGGGTTAGCATCTCACATCAACAGTGGACTGTCATCGGTCAGTAATCTGGCAGAGAACAGGCTTTAAATTAACAGTAGACTACCTTAAACCAGTCATATCTCAAACTAAAAATGTTTTTTACTTTAAATTGAAAACAAAATGCTTCACCGTAATGCATTTCCATATGATGATTGTCCTTGAATATCCTGTACTGGGTTGGTTTTTGTGGTCAGTGGCACCATTGCTTTCATTGGTACTGCTTAAGTGTTGTGGTTATTGGCACCATTGCTGGCATGGGTGGAGGATACACTTTTCTTCTGGCTGGCTCATATCCATAGTGATATATTATTCCTGCAAGGTCTGTCCCAATTGTTTGTTTTTTTTCAACTCCTTTTCTGTTGGCTTTTGTCTTGAAAATCCTGCCGAAGAAATGTTTTGTTTGAGAGATTCGGTACTAAATTTTTAAAATGAAAGCAAAGGTTAGTCGTATTAGTAGATACTCAAACTCAATGGGGGAAAAATTTACTAATTATTGAAAATATTTGTAAAACAAAAATGGGTTACTTACCATGTTTATATGGAATAAAATTAAAAATACTCCCCCTCCTTACATTTTAGCCAAGGGCTAACATGCCTGGTCATACCAATTACTTGTGATCATTGGGCAGTACAAAATGTGATGACCATTGAGTTTTCGATGCTCCTTGGTGATATGGTCATTGGCAACAATTTGGACATCAGTTTTGTTTCGTCTTCATGCCAGCTCAAATCCTTATCCTACATGTTTCTACAAATGGGGCTGCCCAAGGTATCATCAGTCTGAGCTTTTTTTTTTTCCACATCCATACTCCATTCAAATGGGGTTGTTTGGGTGTTTGAAATCTGCCAAGAATGCAAATAATATTTGAAGGAATCAAAAATAATTCAATTGAAAAGCAAAGGTGTATATACAACTAACTATTGAAAATTTGTGTAAAAAGAAGGGGCTATTTACCTTTTTGCATTTGATTCTGAAAATTATTTCCCTTCCTTTCAACATGGCCAGGGGCTAGCATCTCACATCAACAGTGGACTGTCATCGGTCAGTAATCTGGCAGAGAACAGGCTTTAAATTAACAGTAGACTACCTTAAACCAGTCATATCTCATAAACTAAAATGTTTTTTACTTTAAATTGAAAACAAAATGCTTCACCGTAATGCATTTCCATATGATGATTGTCCTTGAATATCCTGTACTGGGTTGGTTTTTGTGGTCAGTGGCACCATTGCTTTCATTGGTACTGCTTAAGTGTTGTGGTTATTGGCACCATTGCTGGCATGGGTGGAGGATACACTTTTCTTCTGGCTGGCTCATATCTATAGTGATATATTATTATTCCTGCAAGGTCTGTCCCAATTGTTTTTTTTTTCCAACTCCTTTTCTGTTGGCTTTTGTCTTAAAAATCCTGCCAAAGAAATGTTTTGTTTGAAAGATTCGGTACTAAATTTTTAAAATGAAAGCAAAGGTTAGTCGTATTAGTAGATACTCAAACTCAATGGGGGAAAAATTTACTAATTATTGAAAATATTGTTATAACAAAAATGGGTTACTTACCATGTTTATATGGAATAAAATTAAAAATACTCCCCCTCCTTACATTTTAGCCAAGGGCTAACATGCCTGGTCATACCAATTACTTGTGATCATTGGGCAGTACAAAAATGTGATGACCATTGAGTTTTCGATGCTCCTTGATGATATGGTCATTGGCAACAATTTGGACATCAGTTTTGTTTTGTCTTCATGCCAGCTCAAATCCTTATCCTACATGTTTCTACAAATGGGGCTGCCCAAGGTATCATCAGTCTGAGCTTTTTTTTTTTCCACATCCATACTCCATTCAAATGGGGTTGATTGGGTGTTTGAAATCTGCCAAGAATGCATATAATATTTGAAGGAATCAAAAATAATTCAATTGAAAAGCAAAGGTGTATATACAACTAACTGTTGAAAATTTGTGTAAAAAGAAGGGGCTATTTACCTTTTTGCATTTGATTCTGAAAATTATTTCCCTTCCTTCCAACATGGCCAGGGGTTAGCATCTCACATCAACAGTGGACTGTCATCGGTCAGTAATCTGGCAGAGAACAGGCTTTTAAATTAACAGTAGACTACCTTAAACCAGTCATATCTCAAACTAAAATGTTTTTTACTTTAAATTGAAAACAAAATGCTTCACCGTAATGCATTTCCATATGATGATTGTCCTTGAATATCCTGTACTGGGTTGGTTTTTGTGGTCAGTGGCACCATTGCTTTCATTGGTACTGCTTAAGTGTTGTGGTTATTGGCACCATTGCTGGCATGGGTGGAGGATACACTTTTCTTCTGGCTGGCTCATATCCATAGTGATATATTATTCCTGCAAGGTCTGTCCCAATTGTTTGTTTTTTTTCAACTCCTTTTCTGTTGGCTTTTGTCTTGAAAATCCTGCCGAAGAAATGTTTTGTTTGAGAGATTCGGTACTAAATTTTTAAAATGAAAGCAAAGGTTAGTCGTATTAGTAGATACTCAAACTCAATGGGGGAAAAATTTACTAATTATTGAAAATATTTGTAAAACAAAAATGGGTTACTTACCATGTTTATATGGAATAAAATTAAAAATACTCCCCCTCCTTACATTTTAGCCAAGGGCTAACATGCCTGGTCATACCAATTACTTGTGATCATTGGGCAGTACAAAAATGTGATGACCATTGAGTTTTCGATGCTCCTTGGTGATATGGTCATTGGCAACAATTTGGACATCAGTTTTGTTTCGTCTTCATGCCAGCTCAAATCCTTATCCTACATGTTTCTACAAATGGGGCTGCCCAAGGTATCATCAGTCTGAGCTTTTTTTTTTTTTCCACATCCATACTCCATTCAAATGGGGTTGTTTGGGTGTTTGAAATCTGCCAAGAATGCAAATAATATTTGAAGGAATCAAAAATAATTCAATTGAAAAGCAAAGGTGTATATACAACTAACTGTTGAAAATTTGTGTAAAAAGAAGGGGCTATTTACCTTTTTGCATTTGATTCTGAAAATTATTTCCCTTCCTTTCAACATGGCCAGGGGCTAGCATCTCACATCAACAGTGGACTGTCATCGGTCAGTAATCTGGCAGAGAACAGGCTTTAAATTAACAGTAGACTACCTTAAACCAGTCATATCTCATAAACTAAAAATGTTTTTTACTTTAAATTGAAAACAAAATGCTTCACCGTAATGCATTTCCATATGATGATTGTCCTTGAATATCCTGTACTGGGTTGGTTTTTGTGGTCAGTGGCACCATTGCTTTCATTGGTACTGCTTAAGTGTTGTGGTTATTGGCACCATTGCTGGCATGGGTGGAGGATACACTTTTCTTCTGGCTGGCTCATATCTATAGTGATATATTATTATTCCTGCAAGGTCTGTCCCAATTGTTTTTTTTTTCCAACTCCTTTTCTGTTGGCTTTTGTCTTAAAAATCCTGCCAAAGAAATGTTTTGTTTGAAAGATTCGGTACTAAATTTTTAAAATGAAAGCAAAGGTTAGTCGTATTAGTAGATACTCAAACTCAATGGGGGAAAAATTTACTAATTATTGAAAATATTGTTATAACAAAAATGGGTTACTTACCATGTTTATATGGAATAAAATTAAAAATACTCCCCCTCCTTACATTTTAGCCAAGGGCTAACATGCCTGGTCATACCAATTACTTGTGATCATTGGGCAGTACAAAAATGTGATGACCATTGAGTTTTCGATGCTCCTTGATGATATGGTCATTGGCAACAATTCGGACATCAGTTTTGTTTTGTCTTCATGCCAGCTCAAATCCTTATCCTACATGTTTCTACAAATGGGGCTGCCCAAGGTATCATCAGTCTGAGCTTTTTTTTTTTCACATCCATACTCCATTCAAATGGGGTTGATTGGGTGTTTGAAATCTGCCAAGAATGCATATAATATTTGAAGGAATTAAAAATAATTCAATTGAAAAACATAAAGGTGTATATACAACTAACTATTGAAAATATGTGTAAAAAGAAGGGGCTATTTACCTGTTTGCATTTGATTCTGAAAATCATTTCCCTTCCTTTCAACATTGCCAGGGGCTAGCATTGCACATCAACAGTGGACTGTCATCGGTCAGTAATCTGGCAGAGAACAGGCTTAAAATTAAAGGTAGACTACCTTAAACCAGTCATATCTCATAAACTAAAAATGTTTTTTACTTTAAATTGAAAACAAAATGCTTCACCGTAATGCATTTCCATAAGATGAAGGTCTTTGAATATCCTGTACTGGGTTGGTTTTTGTGGTCAGTGGCACCATTGCTTTCATTGGTACTGCTTAAGTGTTGTGGTTATTGGCACCATTGCTGGCATGGGTGGAGGATACACTTTTTTTCTGGCTGGCTCATATCCATAGTTATATATTATTATTCCTGCAAGGTCTGTCCCAATTGTTTTTTTTTTTCCAACTCCTTTTCTGTTGGCTTTTGTCTTGAAAATCCTGCCAAAGAAATGTTTTGTTTGAGAGATTCGGTACTAAATTTTTAAAATGAAAGCAAAGGTTAGTCGTATTAGTAGATACTCAAACTCAATGGGGGAAAAATTTACTAATTATTGAAAATATTGTTATAACAAAAATGGGTTACTTACCATGTTTATATGGAATAAAATTAAAAATACTCCCCCTCCTTACATTTTAGCCAAGGGCTAACATGCCTGGTCATACCAATTACTTGTGATCATTGGGCAGTACAAAACTCCTTTTCTGTTGGCCTTTGTCTTGAAAATCCTGCCAAAGAAATGTTTTGTTTGAGAGATGTCGGTACTAAATTTTTTAACATGAATGCAAAGGTTAGTCGTGTTAGTAGATTAACTCGATAGGGGAAAAAATGCTCCAGTACCTCTTGCGACTAAGCCACTTTTTTTTTTTTAAACATGCAATAGACCCATTTATAGTAAATAAATGTAGTAAATGTAGATTGTGCTATTCAAATGACAAGGTTTAGAGAAGAACAAATGTCAAGTGAAGTGTGTGATATGTTTTTGTGCGTTATGAAAGATAGAAATCATTTATCTCAGTATCACAAGCTAATTTAAATTAAATTTTTTTTTCTCCCTATACATATTCAGGATACCAAGAAACAATTTGTGATATCAAGAAACAGTTGGCTCATTGATGTTACATATTCAGGATACCAAGAAACAATTTGTGATATCAAGAAACAGTTGGCTCAATGATGTTACATATTCAGGATACCAAGAAACAATTTGTGATTTCAAGAAACTGTTGGGTCATTGATGTTACATATTCAGGATACCAAGTAACAATTTGTGATATCAAGAAACTGTTGGCTCATTGATGTTACATATTCAGGATACCAAGAAACAATTTGTGATATCAAGAAACAGTTGGCTCATTGATGTTACATATTCAGGATACCAAGAAACAATTTGTGATATCAAGAAACAGTTGGCTCAATGATGTTACATATTCAGGATACCAAGAAACAATTTGTGATATCAAGAAACAGTTGGGTCATTGATGTTACATATTCAGGATACCAAGTAACAATTTGTGATATCAAGAAACTGTTGGCTCATTGATGTTACATATTCAGGATACCAAGAAACAATTTGTGATATCAAGAAACAGTTGGCTCATTGATGTTACATATTCAGGATACCAAGAAACAATTTGTGATATCAAGAAACAGTTGGCTCAATGATGTTACATATTCAGGATACCAAGAAACAATTTGTGATATCAAGAAACAGTTGGCTCAATGATGTTACATATTCAGGATACCAAGAAACAATTTGTGATATCAAGAAACAGTTGGGTCATTGATGTTACATATTCAGGATACCAAGAAACAATTTGTGATATCAAGAAACAGTTGGGTCATTGATGTTACATATTCAGGATACCAAGAAACAATTTGTGATATCAAGAAACAGTTGGCTCAATGATGTTACATATTCAGGATACCAAGAAACAATTTGTGATATCAAGAAACAGTTGGCTCAATGATGTTACATATTCAGGATACCAAGAAACAATTTGTGATATCAAGAAACAGTTGGCTCATTGATGTTACATATTCAGGATACCAAGAAACAATTTGTGATATCAAGAAACAGTTGGGTCATTGATGTTACATATTCAGGATACCAAGAAACAATTTGTGATATCAAGACACAGTTGGCTCATTGATGTTACATATTCAGGATACCAAGAAACAATTTGTGATATCAAGAAACAGTTGGCTCATTGATGTTACATATTCAGGATACCAAGAAACAATTTGTGATATCAAGAAACAGTTGGGTCATTGATGTAGAGAAAGATCTGAAAGCTACAAGTGCAGAGGAAAGAGTCCATGTATCAAGAAGAGTGGAAAAGAATGCTGTGTGGATTTAGTTTGAAATTATATTTTTAATGAAAATTAGTTAATAAAATTTACTTTTAAATAAATCATTTCTAAATGCTTTGTTTTCACATTTAGATTTTTGATCCAGAATTGATAGTAGTAGTTTATGTAAGCCAAACATTTTAACTAATTAGATATCTTTCTTTTTGCATTCAAACCTGATTATTACTTTGTCTTATTGATTTTAATTTATTGATAATTCTAATAAAATAGCTAAATATTATGATAAAATATAGATTTAATTAAACTATCATTTAATTATCAAAAGAATGATATATGTAATATATACTGAGAAAAAAAAAATTTAGGGAAAGAAAAAAATTGAAATGTACCATTTTTATATGAATAATGAGGGAAAATATGCCTATTTCAAAAAAAGTTACCAAACATTTATTTGTTGAAGAAATTGATTGAAAACTGAATATTTCCTTTCAGAAATAAATATAGATTAATAAAATGTCTGAAAAAATGTGTTTGTTTTTAATACTAGTTTTTTGTCTTATTGGTGTTTGTACACTTTTAAAAAAAAATTAAATTTTTTTTTTGTTAAATTCTTTTTTTTAAACATTATCAAGTCTCATTTTCACAAAAATAAACTGCATAGATTTAAAGCTTATCCAAAGTAAAAAAAAAAAATGACATATAACTCATATATGGGCTATAAAGGAAACAGACAATATAGTCCAAGATGTAAGGAGACACCTGTTTGGTAATGAAAAATGGCCAAAAACCTGCAGTCGATTAAGAGTTAAACATTCATGTATGAAAGCTTCAAGTTTTGAAATAGATGGCTTTGCCGATTCGTTGGAAAAATCCGTGCTTTAACCAATTTCACGCTGGTGCTTTATTTCTATTGTCAATTTTGCACAGAATGGATAAATATTTATAGATGAAAAAAAAAAAGTGCATTGCTGCTTTCACTTTCAAGTGTGTAGAACTGTGTCATCAAAAATAGCTTTTCGCACATGGGAATGCTTGCTCATTAATGCCTATGATAAAGATTTCTGTAATGCATGAATGAAATGAACATATTACAAGAGCTTTAAAATATAACCATATAGCTACACAGATACATGTGATAATTCTCTTAAATGAATGGGATATAACCATTTGTGAAGTCATTTTATAGACTTTTGTGTGGACTTGGGAGTTATCGGACTATATCTTGTACTGAATAGCCTTTATTTAAATTTACTTGTAGGTCTATTTCTTTCTGTTGATTTTCACATATTTGAATTTGCTGCTTTTAATTGTCACAATAAAAATGTCTGAATATGTAATTTTTATGTTTTTTTTAAATGCAATATTAGTAGTGAATGTCCAAACTTTAACATTTTTACCATTTAACTAAAATTCCACGAGAGCAGCAAAGAAACGGGACACACTATTAAAAAAAAAAACTTATGGCCGTTAATTTGATAAGTATGATGGACTTTAATGTCCGCCTTGTGGAAAATGCAATGCTTAGCCCGCCTAAACATTGTTTCATTTCCGGTATCATCTGAACGCGACTCCCTATTTAAAATGATTATCTATTGGCCTTGACAGTCCTATTTTATTAAAACATGCTTTTTTTTTAAAATGTAAAAATCATTATCAGATATGAGGATTCCATTGTTGTATGTTGTCAGTGAATCTTAAAGGATTCTTATAAGTCTCTCACAATCGAACTGAACTACTTAACTGACTGACATTGTTAATTTAAAAAAATAGATGACTTTCAAATGAATCTCGACCGTCTCAAACAGTTTGAAGAATGTAAACACTTTTTAAATAAAGGGATGGGTTAACGTTATAATTATTTACAGCGTATTCATTTTAATGCACAAAGTAAATAGACTGTGATGGATGCAATATAAAATGGATTGTTGGTATTTACTTATAAAAGTAGAAGAAAAAAAAAGACACTAACCACCCACCTTGATTGCTTTGCTGGTTTAAATCTTGAACGAAATAAAATCCCATTCAAGTTGTACATTTGTAATCCGAAATAAAAAAAAAATGCAAGAAAAGCGTGAAAGTGAACTACACATTATTGACCACACAGCTGGACAGCTGAATCCTTAGCATCAACTGGACACTGGGTTGTTTTGTGTGTGTGTGTGTTACATTGCCTCATTGGCCTGAGTGTAAAGGGTGAAGTTTGACATACATTCAAATAACTGATAATCAGCGTGAACACAACACACTGGACACATATCTGACCACACAACCAACGGTTCTATGAACTGGAGACTAGAGCGTTCTGGAAAACATTATTTTTTTTTTAATGGCCATATATAGGACTGGTGTTATTGTTGAATTTTGTAGCATTTGACTTTATTTATTTAGTGAATGAAATTAAAAAAAAAAATTCACACAACGAGGCTCGAACTCTGGACCATTCAATCACTAGCTATGCGTTATTCCACTCAGCCACCTATCCTTAGCCAACTCCGTTTTACAATAGTTACTCTATTCACTTTGCCTTAATGTATTGCTCGTCGTAATCTTTATTAATAAATGTTTCACCAAATACAGCTCTTACATTTGTTTCAGTGCGGATTCCGTTGAGCTAGCTATTCTAATTTTTTTTTCATTACTAAATCTTGTTTACTTTACAATGGACTGATTTTATTTAGAAGTAGTTTTTTTTAAAGATGTCAAAGGTCAGAATGCAACTCCGACCAATGACCTCATGAGTGTTCATCCACGTGTTCTAGTACTTCTAGCTCTATAAATCGTCAGCTGAGAATTATGGAGCTCTATGTCCACAAAAACTGATTTTGAATAAAATGAAATTTAAAGTTAACGTTTGTGTACTTTAAACATATTGAACGGAAAACAGCTGTTATGTTGTGAAATCAATTTTGACACAATATATATCAAATATAAAGGAGATAGAGCCCACGACGACAAAGTATAATACTGGAGCTTCAGATAAAAACTTTCCGTTTTTGGACATAGAGCTTCATAATTTTCAGCTAACGAAATGTATAATACATGTATTGTCTCCATCTACTGCAGGGTTGGGCAACATTTGTGGGCCAGGGTGCACATTGATATGGCCGTGGTATGCCGCAGGGCCGTATCATAAACAAATGATCGTATTAAACGCTCAGCACAGGATCAATAACATGATTGCAGAATACAATGCAATGACATAATATTCATGTCATGGTGTTCTGCTTTCAACATGTACAATTTTTTTGTTAGTCATGGCAACATGTCTGAGTTTCCGTCCTGCTAGTTTCTTTGTTGAACGTACTTGTGTGTACCGGGTGTCACCCACTGGCCCAAGCCATAGTGATAATTAAAACATATACCACAGAGCCGTTGTAACTTGTCTGGGTGGTTGGGGGGGGGGGGGGTCTCATCACTATTTAACGGTTAATGCCAATTGACTGGTTGCACATATAATTTATGTGGATGTCTGCGGTAGAGGCCTCATAATGTAGGCCCGTAATCGTGCCGGCCACGAGTCGTAATGGACCCTGGCTTTAAAATGGAGTGTACGCTCCACAGGCATGATTGTGACCGCATTATCAATTTATTTCTAACGATGGTGTGGGTAACTTTAGTAAACCCTGCTCAACAGAAATGTTCTTATGTATTTAGGGGCACTAGGTAGAGATGTTCAAGAGATGTTTGTGGACCTGGGCCAAAGTACATGTCGATGCCATCTGATTGAATAGAAATAAATATGTGTAAAATAGTATAATACTATAATATCACTTTAGTCGGCTAATTCACCTGTCCATTAAAACATCTCCGCTACTAAGTAGGCCTATGTACACTGAGCTATACTTGTAAACATAATAATAATCTATTTATAACACTGGGGGGGAGTGGGGGTCCAAATACATTGTTGTCTCGGGGGGGGGGGGGGGTTCTTGACTTCATTCTTCATACATTATCAATAAGTGTTATCGTTAGTATCTAATAGTCCATAGCTTTTAGTCAGTGTCGTACTTGTGTTAGTTGCACCCGGGACGGACTCTGAAAATGCCGCCCCATTCTCGTGCCTAAATTTATCAAATGTTAAAAAAAAATGCCGCCCCTTATTGATGACAAGTACCGCGGGCCAGCTGTCCGTTCCCCCGCCTAGTTACGTCACTACTGGCACTATCAACAACCTCAGCTTTCTAAATATACACACAGGCACAGTAGCATGCCTCTGTCCAGACAGACTAGTTAACTGGGACTATTTCAATCTAGAAACACACACACGCGAGTATCACGATCTAGTTCGCCACCGATTTCTCTCCCCTTGACCATTAGTATTACGTTCGGTAATACATGTCCTGCACACAAACACACGCTCACTTCACTACTGTGACCTGAAGTAAACATTATCGCAAGTTCTGGGCTTGTGAAGTTCATGGGTTGTCTGTGAGTTTGATAGGTGACATAATAGGTCACCGTGATCTAGTGGTCAAGGATCAATGTATTACCTGCAACCTCCTCCTAAATAGAGACCACTATTCTTAGGACTACAAAACATGAATAAGTAATAAATAATCAAGATTACAATTTTGATTAATTATAAAGGTATTTCGTGATTAGCAGATGGTCGTAAGATTACAATTCTCTATGTAAAGCAAATACACCTGGAATACTGTTATCTATTCCCATGTTTTGTTTCATTCTCAAGAAACTGTTAGAAATCAGGATTAGTTCATTCAACTCTCGTAAAGACCAACCCACATCAACCATCCATTGTTACGACAACACCCCGCCGCCGGTTTATTTGTTTCGCCCAAAGTGGCGCTAAACTTTATGAACCTTCAGTATGCCCTTTAGTCATCTATCTATTGATCAAACCCTTATGGCTTAATGGTGTCTTTATCAGTCTTTCTATCTATAGGTCTGTTTATCTGTCTCTATGTATAGCCTATATAAATGTTTGCCATTTTATCTTCCCTCTATCCACATCTACCACCTGCTCCTGTATATTCATCCTACACAGCCAACGATATTGTCAGTCGAACTGGTTGTTAAAATTAGAATCATGTGTCGCACGATACATGGACGTAGAGCATTTGGCTGGTATCATAGCACATAGAGCAGGGCTGGCCAAATGCTTGTCTTAGACGATGTTTACGCAGCTTGCAATAAGCTAGATTGTTGTTCTTTTTATTAAATAATTAGCTGTACCCAGCCACGCGTTGTTGTCGCTCTGTTATTTTAAACGGAAAAACCCAATAATACATTGACTACGATGCGGCCATCTAAATTACTCTATACAAAAAAAACTGGAATTAAAATGCGACGGTCATGATTAAAGAATAATAAAACTATGACGCCTAGTATGGTAATGCATGAAAAGATCAGGTTTATTGATGTCCGCTTATAACTAATTTTATTGCATATTTTAAACATTACATCATATAATGAATAAAATTTGTAATAACTGACAAAGCATCATGTAAAACCAGTATCCAAACAAAACACACTGCAGACAGGTCCGTAGCGTGCGGGCGGGGGGGGGCTGCGGTTTGTCTGTCCCCCCCCCCCCTGCTTATTTGCTCTTCGTAGTACGATGTATTACCTGCCCCTTTCCGCCATTGCTCCTGCTGTAGAATGCCTGGCCCCTCCTGTAGAATTTTCACGCTACGGGGCTGACTGCAGACCACCCCCCCCCCACCCCACGTCCCCCACTTTTATCATAAAATCTAATAGTTAGCCCCCGTTTTTATCATAAAGTGTAATTTATACTAACTGGATGTAAGCATGTTTTAAAACACTCATTTTTACAAGAATTTTTTTTTTCAATGTACCGCAACAAGCTGCAATAGCTCTTCAAGCCACAGTAGGCAAAAGTCAATCTAGCTTTTAATTCTCGCGCTAGCGGCTGACACACATTTTATTGCAAAAAGGTAAAAACCACATTGGTCGAAGGCAACCTTTATCTAGGTAAACCACACAGGAACACGCCTAAACTGGGTTGACGGCCATGATCTCTCATCTCGACAGACATTTCCCTTATCCCATGGTAAAGATTGTATGTGTAGAAAGTATCAATAATATCGACTTAAATTCGATCTTAGTATTACGGGGATTTTGTCCTTTACTCGTACCAGGCCCTAGAGTGCGGGGGGAAAGGGGGCAGGGGGGCCTTCCTGCCTTTTGTCTGGCCACCCCTGCTTATTAGTTCTACTTAGTAAAATGTATTACCTGCCCCCCCTCCTCCGCTATTGCCTGGCCCCTGCTGTAGAATGCCTGGCCCCTGCTGTAGAATTTTCACGCTACGGGCTGACTGCCTGACTCGTACAACTATATAGTTCTCAGCAGGTCTCATAAATTTTTTTACGTGATACCGACACGATATTTCGGTGTGTTCATAGGACTAAACTTTGCAGACAGGAAAAACTTCAGGGCTAATTTCTGTATTCTCTACTAATATGTTACCTTAGTTGGCCCGTGTATTCTCTACTAATGTGTTACCTTAGTTGGCCCGTGTATTCTCTTCTAATAACTTACCTTAGTTGGCCCGTGTATTCTCTACTAATATGTCACCTTAGTTGGCCCGTGTATTCTCTACTAATATGTTACCTTAGTTGGCCCGTGTATTCTCTTCTAATAACTTGCCTTAGTTGGCCCGTGTATTCTCTACTAATATGTTACCTTAGTTGGCCCGTGTATTCTCTATTAATAACTTACCTTAGTTGGCCCGTGTATTGTCTACTAATATGTTACCTTAGTTGGCCCGTGTATTCTCTACTAATATGTTACCTTAGTTGGCCCGTGTATTGTCTACTAATATGTTACCTTAGTTGGCCCGTGTATTCTCTACTAATGTGTTACCTTAGTTGGCCCGTGTATTCTCTACTAATGTGTTACCTTAGTTGGCCCGTGTATTCTCTACTAATGTGTTACCTTAGTTGGCCCGTGTATTCTCTACTAATAACTTACCTTAGTTGGCCTGTGTATTCTCTACTAATAACTTACCTTAGTTGGCCCGTGTATTCTCTACTAATATGTTACCTTAGTTGGCCCATGTATTCTCTACTAATATGTTACCTTAGTTGGCCCGTGTATTCTCTACTAATATGTTACCTTAGTTGGCCCGTGTATTCTCTACTAATATGTTACCTTAGTTGGCCCGTGTATTCTCTACTAATATGTTACCTTAGTTGGCCCGTGTATTCTCAACAAATATGTTACCTTAGTTGGCCCGTGTATTCTCAACAAATGTGTTACCTTAGTTGGCCCGTGTATTCTCTACTAATATGTTACCTTAGTTGGCCCGTGTATTCTCTACTAATGTGTTACCTTAGTTGGCCCGTGTATTCTCTACTAATAACTTACCTTAGTTGGCCCGTGTATTCTCTACTAATAACTTACCTTAGTTGGCCCGTGTATTCTCTAGTAATATGTTACCTTAGTTGGCCCGTGTATTCTCTACTAATATGTTACCTTAGTTGGCCCGTGTATTCTCTACTAATAACTTACCTTAGTTGGCCCGTGTATTCTCTACTAATATGTTACCTTAGTTGGCCCGTGTATTCTCTACTAATGTGTTACCTTAGTTGGCCCGTGTATTCTCTACTAATAACTTACCTTAGTTGGCCCGTCTATTCTCTACTAATAACTTACCTTAGTTGGCCCGTGTATTCTCTTCTAATATGTTACCTTAGTTGGCCCGTGTATTCTCTACTAATATGTTACCTTAGTTGGCCCGTGTATTCTCTACTAATAACTTACCTTAGTTGGCCCGTGTATTCTCAACAAATATGTTACCTTAGTTGGCCCATGTATTCTCAACAAATATGTTACCTTAGTTGGCCCGTGTATTCTCTACTAATATGTTACCTTAGTTGGCCCGTGTATTCTTTACTATTGTGTTACCTTAGTTGGCCCGTGTTTTCTCTACTAATATGTAACCTTAGTTGGCCCGTGTTTTCTCTACTAATATTTTACCTTAGTTGGCCCGTGTATTGTCTACTAATATGTTACCTTAGTTGGCCCGTGTATTATCTACTAATATTTGACCTTAGTTGGCCCGTGTATTGTCTACTAATATGTTACCTTAGGAGGCCCGTGTATTATCTACTAATATTTGACCTTAGTTGGCCCGTGTATTGTCTACTAATATGTTACCTTAGTTGGCCCGTGTATTCTCTACTAATGTGTTACCTTAGTTGGCCCGTGTATTCTCTAGTAATGTGTTACCTTAGTTGGCCCGTGTATTCTCTACTAATATGTTACCTTAATTGGCCTGTGTATTCTCAACAAATATGTTACCTTAGTTGGCCCGTGTATTCTCTACTAAAATGTTACCTTAGTTGGCCCGTGTATTCTCTACTAGTATTTGACCTTAGTTGGCCCGTGTATGCTCTACTAATATGTTACCTTAGTTGGCCCGTGTATTCTCTACTAACAACTTACCTTAGTTGACCCGTGTATATTCAACAAATATGTTACCTTAGTTGGCCCATGTATTCTCAACAAATATGTTACCTTAGTTGGCCCGTGTATTCTCTACTAATATGTTACCTTAGTTGGCCCGTGTATTCTCTACTAATATGTTACCTTAGTTGGCCCGTGTATTGTCTACTAATATGTTACCTTAGTTGGCCCGTGTATTCTCTACTAATATTTAACCTTAGTTGGCCCGTGTATTCTCTACTAATATGTTACCTTAGTTGGCCCGTGTATTATCTACTAATATTTGACCTTAGTTGGCCCGTTTATTCTCTACTAATGTGTTACCTTAGTTGGCCCGTGTATTCTCTACTAATATGTTACCTTAATTGGCCTGTGTATTCTCAACAAATATGTTACCTTAGTTGGCCCGTGTATTCTCTACTAAAATGTTACCTTAGTTGGCCCGTGTATTCTCTACTAATATGTTACCTTAGTTGGCCCGTGTATTCTCTTCTAATAACTTACCTTAGTTGGCCCGTGTATTCTCTACTAATATGTCACCTTAGTTGGCCCGTGTATTCTCTACTAATATGTTACCTTAGTTGGCCCGTGTATTCTCTTCTAATAACTTGCCTTAGTTGGCCCGTGTATTCTCTACTAATATGTTACCTTAGTTGGCCCGTGTATTCTCTATTAATAACTTACCTTAGTTGGCCCGTGTATTGTCTACTAATATGTTACCTTAGTTGGCCCGTGTATTCTCTACTAATATGTTACCTTAGTTGGCCCGTGTATTGTCTACTAATATGTTACCTTAGTTGGCCCGTGTATTCTCTACTAATGTGTTACCTTAGTTGGCCCGTGTATTCTCTACTAATGTGTTACCTTAGTTGGCCCGTGTATTCTCTACTAATGTGTTACCTTAGTTGGCCCGTGTATTCTCTACTAATAACTTACCTTAGTTGGCCTGTGTATTCTCTACTAATAACTTACCTTAGTTGGCCCGTGTATTCTCTACTAATATGTTACCTTAGTTGGCCCATGTATTCTCTACTAATATGTTACCTTAGTTGGCCCGTGTATTCTCTACTAATATGTTACCTTAGTTGGCCCGTGTATTCTCTACTAATATGTTACCTTAGTTGGCCCGTGTATTCTCTACTAATATGTTACCTTAGTTGGCCCGTGTATTCTCAACAAATATGTTACCTTAGTTGGCCCGTGTATTCTCAACAAATGTGTTACCTTAGTTGGCCCGTGTATTCTCTACTAATATGTTACCTTAGTTGGCCCGTGTATTCTCTACTAATGTGTTACCTTAGTTGGCCCGTGTATTCTCTACTAATAACTTACCTTAGTTGGCCCGTGTATTCTCTACTAATAACTTACCTTAGTTGGCCCGTGTATTCTCTAGTAATATGTTACCTTAGTTGGCCCGTGTATTCTCTACTAATATGTTACCTTAGTTGGCCCGTGTATTCTCTACTAATAACTTACCTTAGTTGGCCCGTGTATTCTCTAATAATATGTTACCTTAGTTGGCCCGTGTATTCTCTACTAATGTGTTACCTTAGTTGGCCCGTGTATTCTCTACTAATAACTTACCTTAGTTGGCCCGTCTATTCTCTACTAATAACTTACCTTAGTTGGCCCGTGTATTCTCTTCTAATATGTTACCTTAGTTGGCCCGTGTATTCTCTACTAATATGTTACCTTAGTTGGCCCGTGTATTCTCTACTAATAACTTACCTTAGTTGGCCCGTGTATTCTCAACAAATATGTTACCTTAGTTGGCCCATGTATTCTCAACAAATATGTTACCTTAGTTGGCCCGTGTATTCTCTACTAATATGTTACCTTAGTTGGCCCGTGTATTCTTTACTATTGTGTTACCTTAGTTGGCCCGTGTTTTCTCTACTAATATGTAACCTTAGTTGGCCCGTGTTTTCTCTACTAATATTTTACCTTAGTTGGCCCGTGTATTGTCTACTAATATGTTACCTTAGTTGGCCCGTGTATTATCTACTAATATTTGACCTTAGTTGGCCCGTGTATTGTCTACTAATATGTTACCTTAGGAGGCCCGTGTATTATCTACTAATATTTGACCTTAGTTGGCCCGTGTATTGTCTACTAATATGTTACCTTAGTTGGCCCGTGTATTCTCTACTAATGTGTTACCTTAGTTGGCCCGTGTATTCTCTAGTAATGTGTTACCTTAGTTGGCCCGTGTATTCTCTACTAATATGTTACCTTAATTGGCCTGTGTATTCTCAACAAATATGTTACCTTAGTTGGCCCGTGTATTCTCTACTAAAATGTTACCTTAGTTGGCCCGTGTATTCTCTACTAGTATTTGACCTTAGTTGGCCCGTGTATGCTCTACTAATATGTTACCTTAGTTGGCCCGTGTATTCTCTACTAACAACTTACCTTAGTTGACCCGTGTATATTCAACAAATATGTTACCTTAGTTGGCCCGTGTATTATCAACAAATATGTTACCTTAGTTGGCCCGTGTATTCTCTACTAATATGTTACCTTAGTTGGCCCGTGTATTCTCTACTAATATGTTACCTTAGTTGGCCCGTGTATTGTCTACTAATATGTTACCTTAGTTGGCCCGTGTATTCTCTACTAATATTTGACCTTAGTTGGCCCGTGTATTCTCTACTAATATGTTACCTTAGTTGGCCCGTGTATTATCTACTAATATTTGACCTTAGTTGGCCCGTTTATTCTCTACTAATGTGTTACCTTAGTTGGCCCGTGTATTCTCTACTAATATGTTACCTTAATTGGCCTGTGTATTCTCAACAAATATGTTACCTTAGTTGGCCCGTGTATTCTCTACTAAAATGTTACCTTAGTTGGCCCGTGTATTCTCTACTAATATTTTACCTTAGTTGGCCCGTGTATTCTCTACTAATGTGTTACCTTAGTTGGCCCGTGTATTCTCTACTAATGTGTTACCTTAGTTGGCCCGTGTATTCTCTACTAATGTGTTACCTTAGTTGGCCCGAGTATTCTCTACTAATAACTTACCTTAGTTGGCCCGTGTATTCTCTACTAATATGTTACCTTAGTTGGCCCGTGTATTCTCTACTAATATGTTACCTCAGTTGGCCCATGTATTCTCTACTAATATGTTACCTTAGTTGGCCCGTGTATTCTCTACTAATAAATTACCTTAGTTGGCCTGTGTATTCTCTACTAATAACTTACCTTAGTTGGCCCGTGTATTCTCTACTAATATGTTACCTTAGTTGGCACGTGTATTCTCTACTAATATGTTACCTTAGTTGGCCCGTGTATTCTCTACTAATAACTTACCTTAGTTGACCCGTGTATTCTCAACAAATATGTTACCTTAGTTGGCCCATGTATTCTCAACAAATATGTTACCTTAGTTGGCCCGTGTATTCTCTACTAATATGTTACCTTAGTTGGCCCGTGTATTCTCTACTAATATGTTACCTTAGTTGGCCCGTGTATTGTCTACTAATATGTTACCTTAGTTGGCCCGTGTATTATCTACTAATATTTGACCTTAGTTGGCCCGTGTATTGTCTACTAATATGTTACCTTAGGAGGCCCGTGTATTATCTACTAATATTTGACCTTAGTTGGCCCGTGTATTCTCTACTAAAATGTTACCTTAGTTGGCCCGTGTATTCTCTACTAGTATTTGACCTTAGTTGGCCCGTGTATGCTCTACTAATATGTTACCTTAGTTGGCCCGTGTATTCTCTACTAACAACTTACCTTAGTTGACCCGTGTATATTCAACAAATATGTTACCTTAGTTGGCCCATGTATTCTCAACAAATATGTTACCTTAGTTGGCCCGTGTATTCTCTACTAATATGTTACCTTAGTTGGCCCGTGTATTCTCTACTAATATGTTACCTTAGTTGGCCCGTGTATTGTCTACTAATATGTTACCTTAGTTGGCCCGTGTATTCTCTACTAATATTTGACCTTAGTTGGCCCGTGTATTCTCTACTAATATGTTACCTTAGTTGGCCCGTGTATTATCTACTAATATGTTACCTTAGTTGGCCCGTTTATTCTCTACTAATGTGTTACCTTAGTTGGCCCGTGTATTCTCTACTAATATGTTACCTTAATTGGCCTGTGTATTCTCAACAAATATGTTACCTTAGTTGGCCCGTGTATTCTCTACTAAAATGTTACCTTAGTTGGCCCGTGTATTCTCTACTAATATTTTACCTTAGTTGGCCCGTGTATTCTCTACTAATGTGTTACCTTAGTTGGCCCGTGTATTCTCTACTAATGTGTTACCTTAGTTGGCCCGTGTATTCTCTACTAATGTGTTACCTTAGTTGGCCCGAGTATTCTCTACTAATAACTTACCTTAGTTGGCCCGTGTATTCTCTACTAATATGTTACCTTAGTTGGCCCGTGTATTCTCTACTAATATGTTACCTCAGTTGGCCCATGTATTCTCTACTAATATGTTACCTTAGTTGGCCCGTGTATTCTCTACTAATAAATTACCTTAGTTGGCCTGTGTATTCTCTACTAATAACTTACCTTAGTTGGCCCGTGTATTCTCTACTAATATGTTACCTTAGTTGGCACGTGTATTCTCTACTAATATGTTACCTTAGTTGGCCCGTGTATTCTCTACTAATAACTTACCTTAGTTGACCCGTGTATTCTCAACAAATATGTTACCTTAGTTGGCCCATGTATTCTCAACAAATATGTTACCTTAGTTGGCCCGTGTATTCTCTACTAATATGTTACCTTAGTTGGCCCGTGTATTCTCTACTAATATGTTACCTTAGTTGGCCCGTGTATTGTCTACTAATATGTTACCTTAGTTGGCCCGTGTATTCTCTACTAATATTTGACCTTAGTTGGCCCGTGTATTCTCTACTAATATGCTACCTTAGTTGGCCCGTGTATTATCTACTAATATTTGACCTTAGTTGGCCCGTGTATTCTCTACTAATGTGTTACCTTAGTTGGCCCGTGTATTCTCTACTAATATGTTACCTCAATTGGCCTGTGTATTCTCAACAAATATGTTACCTTAGTTGGCCCGTGTATTCTCTACTAAAATGTTACCTTAGTTGGCCCGTGTATTCTCTACTAATATTTTACCTTAGTTGGCCCGTGTATTCTCTACTAATGTGTTACCTTAGTTGGCCCGTGTATTCTCTACTAATGTGTTACCTTAGTTGGCCCGTGTATTCTCTACTAATATGTTACCTCAATTGGCCTGTGTATTCTCAACAAATATGTTACCTTAGTTGGCCCGTGTATTCTCTACTAAAATGTTACCTTAGTTGGCCCGTGTATTCTCTACTAATATTTTACCTTAGTTGGCCCGTGTATTTTCTACTAATGTGTTACCTTAGTTGGCCCGTGTATTCACTACTAAAAACTTACCTTAGTTGGCCCGTGTATTCTCTACTAATGTGTTACCTTAGTTGGCCCGTGTATTCTCTACTAATATGTTACCTTAATTGGCCTGTGTATTCTCAACAAATATGTTACCTTAGTTGGCCCGTGTATTGTCTACTAATATGTTACCTTAGTTGGCCCGTGTATTCTCTACTAATGTTTTACCTTAGTTGGTCCGTGTATTCTCTACTAATGTGTTACCTTAGTTGGCCCGTGTATTCTCTACTAATGTGTTACCTTAGTTGGCATTTGTATTCTCTACTAATGTGTTACCTTAGTTGGCCCGTGTATTCTCAACAAATATGTTACCTTAGTTGGCCCGTGTATTGTCTACTAATATGTTACCTTAGTTGGCCCGTGTATTCTCTACTAATGTGTTACCTTAGTTGGCCCGTGTATTCTCTACTAAAAACTTACCTTAGTTGGCCCGTGTATTCTCTACTAATGTGTTACCTTAGTTGGCCCGTGTATTCTCTACTAATATGTTACCTTAATTGGCCTGTGTATTCTCAACAAATATGTTACCTTAGTTGGCCCGTGTATTGTCTACTAATATGTTACCTTAGTTGGCCCGTGTATTCTCTACTAATGTTTTACCTTAGTTGGCCCGTGTATTCTCTACTAATAACTTACCTTAGTTGGCCCGTGTATTCTCTACTAATGTGTTACCTTAGTTGGCCCGTGTATTCTCTACTAATATGTTACCTTAATTGGCCTGTGTATTCTCAACAAATATGTTACCTTAGTTGGCCCGTATATTGTCTACTAATATGTTACCTTATTTGGCCCGTGTATTCTCTACTAATGTGTTACCTTAGTTGGCCCGTGTATTCTCAACAAATATGTTACCTTAGTTGGCCCGTGTATTGTCTACTAATATGTTACCTTAGTTGGCCCGTGTATTCTCTACTAATGTGTTACCTTAGTTGGCCCGTGTATTCTCTACTAAAAACTTACCTTAGTTGGCCCGTGTATTCTCTACTAATAACTTACCTTAGTTGGCCCGTGTATTCTCTACTAATATGTTACCTTAATTGGCCTGTGTATTCTCAACAAAAATGTTACCTTAGTTGGCCCGTGTATTGTCTACTAATATGTTACCTTAGTTGGCCCGTGTATTCTCTACTAATGTTTTACCTTAGTTGGCCCGTGTATTCTCTACTAATAACTTACCTTAGTTGGCCCGTGTATTCTCTACTAATGTGTTACCTTAGTTGGCCCGTGTATTCTCTACTAATGTGTTACCTTAGTTGGCATTTGTATTCTCTACTAATGTGTTACCTTAGTTGGCCCGTGTATTCTCAACAAATATGTTACCTTAGTTGGCCCGTGTATTCTCTACTAATGTTTTACCTTAGTTGGCCCGTGTATTCTCTACTAATAACTTACCTTAGTTGGCCCGTGTATTCTCTACTAATGTGTTACCTTAGTTGGCCCGTGTATTCTCTACTAATATGTTACCTTAATTGGCCTGTGTATTCTCAACAAATATGTTACCTTAGTTGGCCCGTGTATTGTCTACTAATATGTTACCTTGGTTGGCCCGTGTATTCTCTACTAATGTGTTACCTTAGTTGGCCCGTGTATTCTCAACAAATATGTTACCTTAGTTGGCCCGTGTATTGTCTACTAATATGTTACCTTAGTTGGCCCGTGTATTCTCTACTAATGTGTTACCTTAGTTGGCCCGTGTATTCTCTACTAAAAACTTACCTTAGTTGGCCCGTGTATTCTCTACTAATAACTTACCTTAGTTGGCCCGTGTATTCTCTACTAATATGTTACCTTAATTGGCCTGTGTATTCTCAACAAAAATGTTACCTTAGTTGGCCCGTGTATTGTCTACTAATATGTTACCTTAGTTGGCCCGTGTATTCTCTACTAATGTTTTACCTTAGTTGGCCCGTGTATTCTCTACTAATAACTTACCTTAGTTGGCCCGTGTATTCTCTACTAATGTGTTACCTTAGTTGGCCCGTGTATTCTCTACTAATATGTTACCTTAATTGGCCTGTGTATTCTCAACAAATATGTTACCTTAGTTGGCCCGTGTATTGTCTACTAATATGTTACCTTAGTTGGCCCGTGTATTCTCTACTAATGTTTTACCTTAGTTGGCCCGTGTATTCTCTACTAATAACTTACCTTAGTTGGCCCGTGTATTCTCTACTAATGTGTTACCTTAGTTGGCCCGTGTATTCTCTACTAATATGTTACCTTAATTGGCCTGTGTATTCTCAACAAATATGTTACCTTAGTTGGCCCGTGTATTGTCTACTAATATGTTACCTTAGTTGGCCCGTGTATTCTCTACTAATGTGTTACCTTAGTTGGCCCGTGTATTCTCAACAAATATGTTACCTTAGTTGGCCCGTGTATTGTCTACTAATATGTTACCTTAGTTGGCCCGTGTATTCTCTACTAATGTGTTACCTTAGTTGGCCCGTGTATTCTCTACTAAAATCTTACCTTAGTTGGCCCGTGTATTCTCTACTAATAACTTACCTTAGTTGGCCCGTGTATTCTCTACTAATATGTTACCTTAATTGGCCTGTGTATTCTCAACAAAAATGTTACCTTAGTTGGCCCGTGTATTGTCTACTAATATGTTACCTTAGTTGGCCCGTGTATTCTCTACTAATGTTTTACCTTAGTTGGCCCGTGTATTCTCTACTAATAACTTACCTTAGTTGGCCCGTGTATTCTCTACTAATGTGTTACCTTAGTTGGCCCGTGTATTCTCTACTAATGTGTTACCTTAGTTGGCATTTGTATTCTCTACTAATGTGTTACCTTAGTTGGCCCGTGTATTCTCAACAAATATGTTACCTTAGTTGGCCCGTGTATTCTCTACTAATGTTTTACCTTAGTTGGCCCGTGTATTCTCTACTAATAACTTACCTTAGTTGGCCCGTGTATTCTCTACTAATGTGTTACCTTAGTTGGCCCGTGTATTCTCTACTAATATGTTACCTTAATTGGCCTGTGTATTCTCAACAAATATGTTACCTTAGTTGGCCCGTGTATTGTCTACTAATATGTTACCTTAGTTGGCCCGTGTATTCTCTACTAATGTGTTACCTTAGTTGGCCCGTGTATTCTCAACAAATATGTTACCTTAGTTGGCCCGTGTATTGTCTACTAATATGTTACCTTAGTTGGCCCGTGTATTCTCTACTAATGTGTTACCTTAGTTGGCCCGTGTATTCTCTACTAAAAACTTACCTTAGTTGGCCCGTGTATTCTCTACTAATGTGTTACCTTAGTTGGCCCGTGTATTCTCTACTAATATGTTACCTTAATTGGCCTGTGTATTCTCAACAAAAATGTTACCTTAGTTGGCCCGTGTATTGTCTACTAATATGTTACCTTAGTTGGCCCGTGTATTCTCTACTAATGTTTTACCTTAGTTGGCCCGTGTATTCTCTACTAATAACTTACCTTAGTTGGCCCGTGTATTCTCTACTAATGTGTTACCTTAGTTGGCCCGTGTATTCTCTACTAATGTGTTACATTAGTTGGCATTTGTATTCTCTACTAATGTGTTACCTTAGTTGGCCCGTGTATTCTCAACAAATATGTTACCTTAGTTGGCCCGTGTATTCTCTACTAATGTTTTACCTTAGTTGGCCCGTGTATTCTCTACTAATAACTTACCTTAGTTTGCCCGTGTATTCTCTACTAATATGTTACCTTAATTGGCCTGTGTATTCTCAACAAATATGTTACCTTAGTTGGCCCGTGTATTCTCTACTAAAATGTTACCTTAGTTGGCCCGTGTATTCTCTACTAATATATTACCTTAGTTGGCCCGTGTATTCTCTACTAATGTGTTACCTTAGTTGGCCCGTGTATTCTCTACTAATGTGTTACCTTAGTTGGCCCGTGTATTCTCTACTAATGTAGTTACCTTAGTTGGCCCGTGTATTCTCTACTAATATGTTACCTTAGTTGGCCCGTGTATTCTCTACTAATGTGTTACCTTAGTTGGCCCGTGTATTCTCTACTAATAACTTACCTTAGTTGGCCTGTGTATTCTCTACTAATATGTTACCTTAGTTGGCCAGTGTATTGTCTAGCTAATATGTTACCTTAGTTGGCCCGTGTATTCTCTACTAATGTGTTACCTTAGTTGGCCCGAAGTATTCTCTACTAATGTGTTACCTTAGTTGGCCCGTGTATTCTCTACTAATGTGTTACCTTAGTTGGCCCGTGTATTCTCTACTAATGTGTTACCTTAGTTGGCATTTGTATTCTCTACTAATGTGTTACCTTAGTTGGCCCGTGTATTCTCAACAAATATGTTACCTTAGTTGGCCCGTGTATTGTCTACTAATATGTTACCTTAGTTGGCCCGTGTATTCTCTACTAATGTGTTACCTTAGTTGGCCCGTGTATTCTCTACTAATGTGTTACCTTAGTTGGCCCGTGTATTCTCTACTAAAAACTTACCTTAGTTGGCCCGTGTATTCTCTACTCAATAACTTACCTTAGTTGGCCCGTGTATTCTCTACTAATATGTTACCTTAATTGGCCTGTGTATTCTCAACAAAAATGTTACCTTAGTTGGCCCGTGTATGTCTACTAATATGTTACCCTTAGGTGGCCCGTGTATCTCTACTAATGTTTTACCTTAGTTGGCCCGTGTATTCTCTACTAATAACTTACCTTAGTTGGCCCGTGTATTCTCTACTAATGTGTTACCTTAGTTGGCCCGTGTATTCTCTACTAATGTGTTACCTTAGTTGGCATTTGTATTCTCTACTAATGTGTTACCTTAGTTGGCCCGTGTATTCTCAACAAATATGTTACCTTAGTTGGCCCGTGTATTCTCTACTAATGTTTTACCTTAGTTGGCCCGTGTATTCTCTACTAATAACTTACCTTAGTTGGCCCGTGTATTCTCTACTAATGTGTTACCTTAGTTGGCCCGTGTATTCTCTACTAATATGTTACCTTAATTGGCCTGTGTATTCTCAACAAATATGTTACCTTAGTTGGCCCGTGTATTGTCTACTAATATGTTACCTTAGTTGGCCCGTGTATTCTCTACTAATGTGTTACCTTAGTTGGCCCGTGTATTCTCAACAAATATGTTACCTTAGTTGGCCCGTGTATTGTCTACTAATATGTTACCTTAGTTGGCCCGTGTATTCTCTACTAATGTGTTACCTTAGTTGGCCCGTGTATTCTCTACTAAAAACTTACCTTAGTTGGCCCGTGTATTCTCTACTAATAACTTACCTTAGTTGGCCCGTGTATTCTCTACTAATATGTTACCTTAATTGGCCTGTGTATTCTCAACAAAAATGTTACCTTAGTTGGCCCGTGTATTGTCTACTAATATGTTACCTTAGTTGGCCCGTGTATTCTCTACTAATGTTTTACCTTAGTTGGCCCGTGTATTCTCTACTAATAACTTACCTTAGTTGGCCCGTGTATTCTCTACTAATGTGTTACCTTAGTTGGCCCGTGTATTCTCTACTAATATGTTACCTTAATTGGCCTGTGTATTCTCAACAAATATGTTACCTTAGTTGGCCCGTGTATTGTCTACTAATATGTTACCTTAGTTGGCCCGTGTATTCTCTACTAATGTTTTACCTTAGTTGGCCCGTGTATTCTCTACTAATAACTTACCTTAGTTGGCCCGTGTATTCTCTACTAATGTGTTACCTTAGTTGGCCCGTGTATTCTCTACTAATATGTTACCTTAATTGGCCTGTGTATTCTCAACAAATATGTTACCTTAGTTGGCCCGTGTATTGTCTACTAATATGTTACCTTAGTTGGCCCGTGTATTCTCTACTAATGTGTTACCTTAGTTGGCCCGTGTATTCTCAACAAATATGTTACCTTAGTTGGCCCGTGTATTGTCTACTAATATGTTACCTTAGTTGGCCCGTGTATTCTCTACTAATGTGTTACCTTAGTTGGCCCGTGTATTCTCTACTAAAAACTTACCTTAGTTGGCCCGTGTATTCTCTACTAATAACTTACCTTAGTTGGCCCGTGTATTCTCTACTAATATGTTACCTTAATTGGCCTGTGTATTCTCAACAAAAATGTTACCTTAGTTGGCCCGTGTATTGTCTACTAATATGTTACCTTAGTTGGCCCGTGTATTCTCTACTAATGTTTTACCTTAGTTGGCCCGTGTATTCTCTACTAATAACTTACCTTAGTTGGCCCGTGTATTCTCTACTAATGTGTTACCTTAGTTGGCCCGTGTATTCTCTACTAATGTGTTACCTTAGTTGGCATTTGTATTCTCTACTAATGTGTTACCTTAGTTGGCCCGTGTATTCTCAACAAATATGTTACCTTAGTTGGCCCGTGTATTCTCTACTAATGTTTTACCTTAGTTGGCCCGTGTATTCTCTACTAATAACTTACCTTAGTTGGCCCGTGTATTCTCTACTAATGTGTTACCTTAGTTGGCCCGTGTATTCTCTACTAATATGTTACCTTAATTGGCCTGTGTATTCTCAACAAATATGTTACCTTAGTTGGCCCGTGTATTGTCTACTAATATGTTACCTTAGTTGGCCCGTGTATTCTCTACTAATGTGTTACCTTAGTTGGCCCGTGTATTCTCAACAAATATGTTACCTTAGTTGGCCCGTGTATTGTCTACTAATATGTTACCTTAGTTGGCCCGTGTATTCTCTACTAATGTGTTACCTTAGTTGGCCCGTGTATTCTCTACTAAAAACTTACCTTAGTTGGCCCGTGTATCTCTACTAATGTGTTACCTTAGTTGGCCCGTGTATTCTCTACTAATATGTTACCTTAATTGGCCTGTGTATTCTCAACAAAAATGTTACCTTAGTTGGCCCGTGTATTGTCTACTAATATGTTACCTTAGTTGGCCCGTGTATTCTCTACTAATGTTTTACCTTAGTTGGCCCGTGTATTCTCTACTAATAACTTACCTTAGTTGGCCCGTGTATTCTCTACTAATGTGTTACCTTAGTTGGCCCGTGTATTCTCTACTAATGTGTTACATTAGTTGGCATTTGTATTCTCTACTAATGTGTTACCTTAGTTGGCCCGTGTATTCTCAACAAATATGTTACCTTAGTTGGCCCGTGTATTCTCTACTAATGTTTTACCTTAGTTGGCCCGTGTATTCTCTACTAATAACTTACCTTAGTTTGCCCGTGTATTCTCTACTAATATGTTACCTTAATTGGCCTGTGTATTCTCAACAAATATGTTACCTTAGTTGGCCCGGTGTATTCTCTACTAAAATGTTACCTTAGTTGGCCCGTGTATTCTCTACTAATATATTACCTTAGTTGGCCCGTGTATTCTCTACTAATGTGTTACCTTAGTTGGCCCGTGTATTCTCTACTAATGTGTTACCTTAGTTGGCCCGTGTATTCTCTACTAATGTGTTACCTTAGTTGGCCCGTGTATTCTCTACTAATATGTTACCTTAGTTGGCCCGTGTATTCTCTACTAATGTGTTACCTTAGTTGGCCCGTGTATTCTCTACTAATAACTTACCTTAGTTGGCCTGTGTATTCTCTACTTATATGTTACCTTAGTTGGCCAGTGTATTGTCTACTAATATGTTACCTTAGTTGGCCCGTGTATTCTCTACTAATGTGTTACCTTAGTTGGCCCGTGTATTCTCTACTAATGTGTTACCTTAGTTGGCCCGTGTATTCTCTACTAATGTGTTACCTTAGTTGGCCCGTGTATTCTCTACTAATGTGTTACCTTAGTTGGCATTTGTATTCTCTACTAATGTGTTACCTTAGTTGGCCCGTGTATTCTCAACAAATATGTTACCTTAGTTGGCCCGTGTATTGTCTACTAATATGTTACCTTAGTTGGCCCGTGTATTCTCTACTAATGTGTTACCTTAGTTGGCCCGTGTATTCTCTACTAAAAACTTACCTTAGTTGGCCCGTGTATTCTCTACTAATGTGTTACCTTAGTTGGCCCGTGTATTCTCTACTAATATGTTACCTTAATTGGCCTGTGTATTCTCACTAAATATGTTACCTTAGTTGGCCCGTGTATTGCTACTAATATGTTACCTTAGTTGGCCCGTGTATTCTCTACTAATGTTTTACCTTAGTTGGCCCGTGTATTCTCTACTAATAACTTACCTTAGTTGGCCCGTGTATTCTCTACTAATGTGTTACCTTAGTTGGCCCGTGTATTCTCTACTAATATGTTACCTTAATTGGCCTGTGTATTCTCAACAAATATGTTACCTTAGTTGGCCCGTGTATTCTCTACTAAAAAGTTACCTTAGTTGGCCCGTGTATTCTCTACTAATATTTTACCTTAGTTGGCCCGTGTATTCTCTACTAATGTGTTACCTTAGTTGGCCCGTGTATTCTCTACTAAAAACTTACCTTAGTTGGCCCGTGTATTCTCTACTAATGTGTTACCTTAGTTGGCCCGTGTATTCTCTACTAATATGTTACCTTAATTGGCCTGTGTATTCTCAACAAATATGTTACCTTAGTTGGCCCGTGTATTGTCTACTAATATGTTACCTTAGTTGGCCCGTGTATTCTCTACTAATGTTTTACCTTAGTTGGTCCGTGTATTCTCTACTAATGTGTTACCTTAGTTGGCCCGTGTATTCTCTACTAATGTGTTACCTTAGTTGGCATTTGTATTCTCTACTAATGTGTTACCTTAGTTGGCCCGTGTATTCTCAACAAATATGTTACCTTAGTTGGCCCGTGTATTCTCTACTAATGTTTTACCTTAGTTGGCCCGTGTATTCTCTACTAATAACTTACCTTAGTTGGCCCGTGTATTCTCTACTAATGTGTTACCTTAGTTGGCCCGTGTATTCTCTACTAATATGTTACCTTAATTGGCCTGTGTATTCTCAACAAATATGTTACCTTAGTTGGCCCGTGTATTGTCTACTAATATGTTACCTTAGTTGGCCCGTGTATTCTCTACTAATGTGTTACCTTAGTTGGCCCGTGTATTCTCAACAAATATGTTACCTTAGTTGGCCCGTGTATTGTCTACTAATATGTTACCTTAGTTGGCCCGTGTATTCTCTACTAATGTGTTACCTTAGTTGGCCCGTGTATTCTCTACTAAAAACTTACCTTAGTTGGCCCGTGTATTCTCTACTAATAACTTACCTTAGTTGGCCCGTGTATTCTCTACTAATATGTTACCTTAATTGGCCTGTGTATTCTCAACAAAAATGTTACCTTAGTTGGCCCGTGTATTGTCTACTAATATGTTACCTTAGTTGGCCCGTGTATTCTCTACTAATGTTTTACCTTAGTTGGCCCGTGTATTCTCTACTAATAACTTACCTTAGTTGGCCCGTGTATTCTCTACTAATGTGTTACCTTAGTTGGCCCGTGTATTCTCTACTAATATGTTACCTTAATTGGCCTGTGTATTCTCAACAAATATGTTACCTTAGTTGGCCCGTGTATTGTCTACTAATATGTTACCTTAGTTGGCCCGTGTATTCTCTACTAATGTTTTACCTTAGTTGGCCCGTGTATTCTCTACTAATAACTTACCTTAGTTGGCCCGTGTATTCTCTACTAATGTGTTACCTTAGTTGGCCCGTGTATTCTCTACTAATATGTTACCTTAATTGGCCTGTGTATTCTCAACAAATATGTTACCTTAGTTGGCCCGTGTATTGTCTACTAATATGTTACCTTAGTTGGCCCGTGTATTCTCTACTAATGTGTTACCTTAGTTGGCCCGTGTATTCTCAACAAATATGTTACCTTAGTTGGCCCGTGTATTGTCTACTAATATGTTACCTTAGTTGGCCCGTGTATTCTCTACTAATGTGTTACCTTAGTTGGCCCGTGTATTCTACTAAAAACTTACCTTAGTTGGCCCGTGTATTCTCTACTAATAACTTACCTTAGTTGGCCCGTGTATTCTCTACTAATATGTTACCTTAATTGGCCTGTGTATTCTCAACAAAAATGTTACCTTAGTTGGCCCGTGTATTGTCTACTAATATGTTACCTTAGTTGGCCCGTGTATTCTCTACTAATGTTTTACCTTAGTTGGCCCGTGTATTCTCTACTAATAACTTACCTTAGTTGGCCCGTGTATTCTCTACTAATGTGTTACCTTAGTTGGCCCGTGTATTCTCTACTAATGTGTTACCTTAGTTGGCATTTGTATTCTCTACTAATGTGTTACCTTAGTTGGCCCGTGTATTCTCAACAAATATGTTACCTTAGTTGGCCCGTGTATTCTCTACTAATGTTTTACCTTAGTTGGCCCGTGTATTCTCTACTAATAACTTACCTTAGTTGGCCCGTGTATTCTCTACTAATGTGTTACCTTAGTTGGCCCGTGTATTCTCTACTAATATGTTACCTTAATTGGCCTGTGTATTCTCAACAAATATGTTACCTTAGTTGGCCCGTGTATTGTCTACTAATATGTTACCTTAGTTGGCCCGTGTATTCTCTACTAATGTGTTACCTTAGTTGGCCCGTGTATTCTCAACAAATATGTTACCTTAGTTGGCCCGTGTATTGTCTACTAATATGTTACCTTAGTTGGCCCGTGTATTCTCTACTAATGTGTTACCTTAGTTGGCCCGTGTATTCTCTACTAAAACTTACCTTAGTTGGCCCGTGTATTCTCTACTAATGTGTTACCTTAGTTGGCCCGTGTATTCTCTACTAATATGTTACCTTAATTGGCCTGTGTATTCTCAACAAAAATGTTACCTTAGTTGGCCCGTGTATTGTCTACTAATATGTTACCTTAGTTGGCCCGTGTATTCTCTACTAATGTTTTACCTTTAGTTGGCCCGTGTATTCTCTACTAATAACTTACCTTAGTTGGCCTGTGTATTCTCTACTAATGTGTTACCTTAGTTGGCCCGTGTATTCTCTACTAATGTGTTACATTAGTTGGCATTTGTATTCTCTACTAATGTGTTACCTTAGTTGGCCCGTGTATTCTCAACAAATATGTTACCTTAGTTGGCCCGTGTATTCTCTACTAATGTTTTACCTTAGTTGGCCCGTGTATTCTCTACTAATAACTTACCTTAGTTTGCCCGTGTATTCTCTACTAATATGTTACCTTAATTGGCCTGTGTATTCTCAACAAATATGTTACCTTAGTTGGCCCGTGTATTCTCTACTAAAATGTTACCTTAGTTGGCCCGTGTATTCTCTACTAATATATTACCTTAGTTGGCCCGTGTATTCTCTACTAATGTGTTACCTTAGTTGGCCCGTGTATTCTCTACTAATGTGTTACCTTAGTTGGCCCGTGTATTCTCTACTAATGTGTTACCTTAGTTGGCCCGTGTATTCTCTACTAATATGTTACCTTAGTTGGCCCGTGTATTCTCTACTAATGTGTTACCTTAGTTGGCCCGTGTATTCTCTACTAATAACTTACCTTAGTTGGCCTGTGTATTCTCTACTTATATGTTACCTTAGTTGGCCAGTGTATTGTCTACTAATATGTTACCTTAGTTGGCCCGTGTATTCTCTACTAATGTGTTACCTTAGTTGGCCCGTGTATTCTCTACTAATGTGTTACCTTAGTTGGCCCGTGTATTCTCTACTAATGTGTTACCTTAGTTGGCCCGTGTATTCTCTACTAATGTGTTACCTTAGTTGGCCCGTGTATTCTCAACAAATATGTTACCTTAGTTGGCCCGTGTATTCTCTACTAATGTTTTACCTTAGTTGGCCCGTGTATTCTCTACTAATAACTTACCTTAGTTGGCCCGTGTATTCTCTACTAATGTGTTACCTTAGTTGGCCCGTGTATTCTCTACTAATATGTTACCTTAATTGGCCTGTGTATTCTCAACAAATATGTTACCTTAGTTGGCCCGTGTATTGTCTACTAATATGTTACCTTAGTTGGCCCGTGTATTCTCTACTAATGTGTTACCTTAGTTGGCCCGTGTATTCTCAACAAATATGTTACCTTAGTTGGCCCGTGTATTGTCTACTAATATGTTACCTTAGTTGGCCCGTGTATTCTCTACTAATGTGTTACCTTAGTTGGCCCGTGTATTCTCTACTAAAAACTTACCTTAGTTGGCCCGTGTATTCTCTACTAATAACTTACCTTAGTTGGCCCGTGTATTCTCTACTAATATGTTACCTTAATTGGCCTGTGTATTCTCAACAAAAATGTTACCTTAGTTGGCCCGTGTATTGTCTACTAATATGTTACCTTAGTTGGCCCGTGTATTCTCTACTAATGTTTTACCTTAGTTGGCCCGTGTATTCTCTACTAATAACTTACCTTAGTTGGCCCGTGTATTCTCTACTAATGTGTTACCTTAGTTGGCCCGTGTATTCTCTACTAATATGTTACCTTAATTGGCCTGTGTATTCTCAACAAATATGTTACCTTAGTTGGCCCGTGTATTGTCTACTAATATGTTACCTTAGTTGGCCCGTGTATTCTCTACTAATGTTTTACCTTAGTTGGCCCGTGTATTCTCTACTAATAACTTACCTTAGTTGGCCCGTGTATTCTCTACTAATGTGTTACCTTAGTTGGCCCGTGTATTCTCTACTAATATGTTACCTTAATTGGCCTGTGTATTCTCAACAAATATGTTACCTTAGTTGGCCCGTGTATTGTCTACTAATATGTTACCTTAGTTGGCCCGTGTATTCTCTACTAATGTGTTACCTTAGTTGGCCCGTGTATTCTCAACAAATATGTTACCTTAGTTGGCCCGTGTATTGTCTACTAATATGTTACCTTAGTTGGACCGTGTATTCTCTACTAATGTGTTACCTTAGTTGTCCCGTGTATTCTCTACTAAAAACTTACCTTAGTTGGCCCGTGTATTCTCTACTAATAACTTACCTTAGTTGGCCCGTGTATTCTCTACTAATATGTTACCTTAATTGGCCTGTGTATTCTCAACAAAAATGTTACCTTAGTTGGCCCGTGTATTGTCTACTAATATGTTACCTTAGTTGGCCCGTGTATTCTCTACTAATGTTTTACCTTAGTTGGCCCGTGTATTCTCTACTAATAACTTACCTTAGTTGGCCCGTGTATTCTCTACTAATGTGTTACCTTAGTTGGCCCGTGTATTCTCTACTAATGTGTTACCTTAGTTGGCATTTGTATTCTCTACTAATGTGTTACCTTAGTTGGCCCGTGTATTCTCAACAAATATGTTACCTTAGTTGGCCCGTGTATTCTCTACTAATGTTTTACCTTAGTTGGCCCGTGTATTCTCTACTAATAACTTACCTTAGTTGGCCCGTGTATTCTCTACTAATGTGTTACCTTAGTTGGCCCGTGTATTCTCTACTAATATGTTACCTTAATTGGCCTGTGTATTCTCAACAAATATGTTACCTTAGTTGGCCCGTGTATTGTCTACTAATATGTTACCTTAGTTGGCCCGTGTATTCTCTACTAATGTGTTACCTTAGTTGGCCCGTGTATTCTCAACAAATATGTTACCTTAGTTGGCCCGTGTATTGTCTACTAATATGTTACCTTAGTTGGCCCGTGTATTCTCTACTAATGTGTTACCTTAGTTGGCCCGTGTATTCTCTACTAAAAACTTACCTTAGTTGGCCCGTGTATTCTCTACTAATGTGTTACCTTAGTTGGCCCGTGTATTCTCTACTAATATGTTACCTTAATTGGCCTGTGTATTCTCAACAAAAATGTTACCTTAGTTGGCCCGTGTATTGTCTACTAATATGTTACCTTAGTTGGCCCGTGTATTCTCTACTAATGTTTTACCTTAGTTGGCCCGTGTATTCTCTACTAATAACTTACCTTAGTTGGCCCGTGTATTCTCTACTAATGTGTTACCTTAGTTGGCCCGTGTATTCTCTACTAATGTGTTACATTAGTTGGCATTTGTATTCTCTACTAATGTGTTACCTTAGTTGGCCCGTGTATTCTCAACAAATATGTTACCTTAGTTGGCCCGTGTATTCTCTACTAATGTTTTACCTTAGTTGGCCCGTGTATTCTCTACTAATAACTTACCTTAGTTTGCCCGTGTATTCTCTACTAATATGTTACCTTAATTGGCCTGTGTATTCTCAACAAATATGTTACCTTAGTTGGCCCGTGTATTCTCTACTAAAATGTTACCTTAGTTGGCCCGTGTATTCTCTACTAATATATTACCTTAGTTGGCCCGTGTATTCTCTACTAATGTGTTACCTTAGTTGGCCCGTGTATTCTCTACTAATGTGTTACCTTAGTTGGCCCGTGTATTCTCTACTAATGTGTTACCTTAGTTGGCCCGTGTATTCTCTACTAATATGTTACCTTAGTTGGCCCGTGTATTCTCTACTAATGTGTTACCTTAGTTGGCCCGTGTATTCTCTACTAATAACTTACCTTAGTTGGCCTGTGTATTCTCTACTTATATGTTACCTTAGTTGGCCAGTGTATTGTCTACTAATATGTTACCTTAGTTGGCCCGTGTATTCTCTACTAATGTGTTACCTTAGTTGGCCCGTGTATTCTCTACTAATGTGTTACCTTAGTTGGCCCGTGTATTCTCTACTAATGTGTTACCTTAGTTGGCCCGTGTATTCTCTACTAATGTGTTACCTTAGTTGGCATTTGTATTCTCTACTAATGTGTTACCTTAGTTGGCCCGTGTATTCTCAACAAATATGTTACCTTAGTTGGCCCGTGTATTGTCTACTAATATGTTACCTTAGTTGGCCCGTGTATTCTCTACTAATGTGTTACCTTAGTTGGCCCGTGTATTCTCTACTAAAAACTTACCTTAGTTGGCCCGTGTATTCTCTACTAATGTGTTACCTTAGTTGGCCCGTGTATTCTCTACTAATATGTTACCTTAATTGGCCTGTGTATTCTCACTAAATATGTTACCTTAGTTGGCCCGTGTATTGTCTACTAATATGTTACCTTAGTTGGCCCGTGTATTCTCTACTAATGTTTTACCTTAGTTGGCCCGTGTATTCTCTACTAATAACTTACCTTAGTTGGCCCGTGTATTCTCTACTAATGTGTTACCTTAGTTGGCCCGTGTATTCTCTACTAATATGTTACCTTAATTGGCCTGTGTATTCTCAACAAATATGTTACCTTAGTTGGCCCGTGTATTCTCTACTAAAATGTTACCTTAGTTGGCCCGTGTATTCTCTACTAATATTTTACCTTAGTTGGCCCGTGTATTCTCTACTAATGTGTTACCTTAGTTGGCCCGTGTATTCTCTACTAAAAACTTACCTTAGTTGGCCCGTGTATTCTCTACTAATGTGTTACCTTAGTTGGCCCGTGTATTCTCTACTAATATGTTACCTTAATTGGCCTGTGTATTCTCAACAAATATGTTACCTTAGTTGGCCCGTGTATTGTCTACTAATATGTTACCTTAGTTGGCCCGTGTATTCTCTACTAATGTTTTACCTTAGTTGGTCCGTGTATTCTCTACTAATGTGTTACCTTAGTTGGCCCGTGTATTCTCTACTAATGTGTTACCTTAGTTGGCATTTGTATTCTCTACTAATGTGTTACCTTAGTTGGCCCGTGTATTCTCAACAAATATGTTACCTTAGTTGGCCCGTGTATTGTCTACTAATATGTTACCTTAGTTGGCCCGTGTATTCTCTACTAATGTGTTACCTTAGTTGGCCCGTGTATTCTCTACTAAAAACTTACCTTAGTTGGCCCGTGTATTCTCTACTAATGTGTTACCTTAGTTGGCCCGTGTATTCTCTACTAATATGTTACCTTAATTGGCCTGTGTATTCTCAACAAATATGTTACCTTAGTTGGCCCGTGTATTGTCTACTAATATGTTACCTTAGTTGGCCCGTGTATTCTCTACTAATGTTTTACCTTAGTTGGCCCGTGTATTCTCTACTAATAACTTACCTTAGTTGGCCCGTGTATTCTCTACTAATGTGTTACCTTAGTTGGCCCGTGTATTCTCTACTAATATGTTACCTTAATTGGCCTGTGTATTCTCAACAAATATGTTACCTTAGTTGGCCCGTGTATTCTCTACTAAAATGTTACCTTAGTTGGCCCGTGTATTCTCTACTAATATTTTACCTTAGTTGGCCCGTGTATTCTCTACTAATGTGTTACCTTAGTTGGCCCGTGTATTCTCTACTAAAAACTTACCTTAGTTGGCCCGTGTATTCTCTACTAATGTGTTACCTTAGTTGGCCCGTGTATTCACTACTAATATGTTACCTTAATTGGCCTGTGTATTCTCAACAAATATGTTACCTTAGTTGGCCCGTGTATTGTCTACTAATATGTTACCTTAGTTGGCCCGTGTATTCTCTACTAATGTTTTACCTTAGTTGGTCCGTGTATTCTCTACTAATGTGTTACCTTAGTTGGCCCGTGTATTCTCTACTAATGTGTTACCTTAGTTGGCCCGTGTATTCTCTGACTTAGTCAACAATGAATGCGATTGAAATTCTAGCAGTCTCCTAGATTATCTACCTGCTCCAAGTCAATAATGAATGCGATTGAAATTCTAGCAGTCTCCTAGATTATCTACCTGCTCCAAGTCAATAATGAATGCGATTGAAATTATAGTAGTCTCCTAGACTCTCTACCTGCTCCAAGGCAATAATGAATGCGATTGAAATTCTAGTAGTCTCCTAGACTCTCTACCTGCTCTAAGTCAATAATGAATGCGATTGAAATTATAGTAGTCTCCTAGACTCTCTACCTGCTCCAAGTCAATAATGAATGCGATTGAAATTCTAGTAGTCTCCTAGATTCTCTACCTACTCCAACACCGACTGTCTTTCAGCTATGTCATCCAGTAGACTGGGGACGGGTGGTCGTGCGGTGTAGAGCGCTCGACTGTCGACCGGAGGGTCCCGGGTTCGAATCTCAGTGAGAACCTTGGGATTTTTCCAGGTGATGGTCCCCAAGTCCACCCAGCTTAAAATGGGTACCTGACTTTAAGTTGGGGGAGTAAAGGCGGCTTGGCGTTGTGCTAACCACATAACCTTCATATACCGAGGTTATAGAAACAGATGAATTCTACACTTCATCTGCCCCCGATGACCCGTTAAGGTTAAGGGAACTTTACTTACTTACTTACTTACATCCAGTGGACTATAGCGCCAAGTCCACGCTCCTCTACTCTTTCCCATTCTTTACTTTTACTCGCTGTGTCCTCCCTTTTTCTTTCATCTCCTAATCCAGACATATGTATACTACGTCCGTCTACTACGTCATTACTCCACTAAAGTAACAGTCTACTTCCATTTTGTCCTTTTTAGTCTTTTCTCTCCAAGGAGCGTCAACTGCTTGTCATTTTTTGATTCTCCTAGACCAGGGGTCAGCAACCTTTTGAGAAGGAAGAGCCAAAAGTTATAATTTACAATTTTCTCAAATTTTAAAGAGCCACTACAATTGTTGTTTCAATATTATGGAATTTGTTTAGGCCGCAATTTGACATCGAATGATCCGCAGCTTAACAGCTCTCGAGCCGCAGGTTGCCGACCCCTTTCCTAGACCAGTGGTGACGAACCTAAGGCACGCGTGCCACAATCGGGTCGCAGATCCTCAAGCGACTAAAAGATCACTTCCTGTAATTTTAATTAGGGTGTTGGCACTTTGCTATTAATAAATGGTTTTTTTTTTTGGTTACATTTTGGGCACGCGGCCTCAATAAGGTGTGCCAACCCTGTCCTAGACTGTCCGTTATCGCCCGAGGGCTTCTTGTCGAGTCGTCCCACCCATCGCTGTTTTACTTGTCTGTTGATTTCTCCCCACATGGCCTTCTTGTCACCATAATTAGTTTCAATGCTACTTGTTCGATTTATTTTATCTAGCAACATCCAAGGGAATAGTTCCTTGCCTCTAAGTCCACCCAAATCTCCTAATACCTAGTCTATATAATATCTAAATATATCTGTTTCATCTAAGGAGTTTATTTGTTTTACTTTGTATTGCATTTTAATAAAAGCTTTTTAACTCTATATTATACCTTTTTTTTTAAATAGCATTTTATCTTTTTTTATAGGCTAGACCAGTGGTCGGCAAACTTATCAGCCAAAGAGCCAAATATGAACATTACAACAATTAAAAACAAAATTGGGAGCCTAATCTGCTTGTTTAGTAAACTTTTATTACACTAAATAAGAAGTACACTAAATAAGTTGTATACTAAATAAACTAAATGCCAGAGCCGCACGTAAGGAGCCCAAGAGCCACATGCGGCTCCGGAGCCGCACTTTGCCGACCGCTGGGCTAGACTAAACTGTGCTGCAAAAGTAAAAACACTAAAAAGCATAATAGTGTTTAAAGAATTTCACCTGCTATTGTTTGTTAATATACTTTATTAAACACATGTCTAAAAATACTTAACTGCATTGTATAATTATAATTTACAGTTATGAAGAAGGAAAATCGTTTAATCACGGATTGATCAAAATAGTGCATTGTCATGTACAATTTACACGTGTGTGAAAAAAATGTATCTTTCTCATTAGACGAAAGTAGGTCCAAAATTAAGTTGTATATCTTTACAGGGAAAATAAAACACACCCATTCACCTATATATAGAAAATGTAATAATATATTTTTTGTTTTAATACCATCCTCCCCGCAATAAAATGTAATAATATATTTGTTGTTTTAATACCATCCTCTCCGAAATAAATAGCAATGCCCGGAATGTCACGTATACATTCCTAATGTTTATGGTCATCCGGGAGGGGTGTGGAAACAAACAGGGATCTTTGTTTTGATTCAGTGTGACAAATCACGTCCAGCTATTTATTGACCTGGTTGACGCCCCCCCATGACAAGCTCCGACGTCATATCTGATCTCGATCTATAATTAGAAGGGAACCCCGCCTCCCCCGTCCCCCAAGTTGTAAGGTGCGGCTAAAAATCGTTTTGAGGCATGTGCCTCGATCGGTTTTCAAGTTTTACAACAGGACCAAACCACGACAGATGGGCGGACAGCTAGTAGGTCTATACATTTAATATAAGCGACGTTGTGTTGACTGACTGTGATCTCAGGCAGAAATAACTAGGACTGTAAATGACACGCGGGTCATAGTTCGCCTAAACCTGATCTAGATGTTGTTAAAGGGCCACTCTATCCGTTGAGCTAAGTATAATCAAACAAAATCAACAGTTGCTTCATGACTCCGTGTTTGACAACACCGGTACTGTTTTGAAACATGTACAACGATGAAATGACATGTTGTTAAAGTATGTATCGGCCACATGTGCAACTCTGCTGATTAGTGAAATCCAAAATACTTTTACTTGATAATCTCAACTCAAATTAGGCCTAATTGTAAATAGCTATCTCACTCATAACAACCGAGGGAATATTTAGTAGAATCTTTGTTTTCTGTACACTATAGGAGGGTTTCTTGACTAAGCTTTATAGTTCTTAGAAAAATTGCAAATATGTTGTCTCTGTACATATTGATGTAGCTTGCCATCGTGACAAATGTGTGACACGCAACATTTGTGTAATAAATATGGTGAAAAGCTTTAAGCGGGGGATGGGTGGGGGGTTAAAAAAAATCAACCAAAAAGCGTCACGTTACAAGTGAATGGCCCCCCTTATTATTGTATTTTTTTTTCCTCATTGATCATACTACATCATCAACCCCCCCCCCCCCCCCCCATAAACTGTTATCGCTCGATAGCGGAAACTAATTGCCCCACTAATTAATTAAAAATCTCTCTCCACCGATGATTTCATCGCCCTTGGGGAGAGGGGTGGGAGGGGGGGGTTACATTTCCCCCCCCCCCCTCCCTTTGAGAGTCATTGAGTGTGAGGTCTAAATAAACGTTAATAGATTAATTGGTTTAGTAAAGGTTTAACATGCTTGAAAAAAAAATTAGAACGTCTCTGGGAGCCGCAAAAACAGAGGAAGCGCTGCATGAGCCATCGCTGATCCCATAAGGCAATTATACTCACAGGATTAACAAAAAGTAATTTTTTTTTTTTTTGCTTTTTTTATTTACAAGAAATTTGAAATTTTATCCTTGTGTAATAAATAAACTTAATTGAAATCACAACCAATTGAATTTATCACAAAATTACAAAGCAAGTGTAGAAGTAACATCGTTTTAGAAAACATTAAAGTAAGATTAGCAGTATACAAATCACAGCCTAAAAAATAAATGTGTAAAAAATATCAGTTCTCTGTTTTTACAATATAGATCAGTTAACAAATTTTGTTGTAAGATTAATTTGCCAAATATACATATATTAAACATGAAAAATTGGTCTAATGTACAAATATTAAAAATGTAATAAGAAAAACATACAAGTATTCACATAACCTTATTGGCCGAAAATGCACAAAAGTTTTTGGCCCAATATGAAAGGCTCCTATACACTACAATCACCATACAATGCATATTATAGCTATACAATACAATCAGCATACAATGTATATTATTATAGCTATACACTACAATCAGCATACAATGTATATTATAGCCTTCCAATGTTCGAGATGTATTGAAGTAAACAAATATAGCCTAGTTGTGACAAATGGAACCTCATTTTTTTCACTAATAAAAGCGATTTGATTATGGCTAATCACACAACCAATAGTTTTCAGGAATGTAAGATTTTTTTTACCGAAATGTATGATGTAATATACAATCAGCTAGATATAACTTATAAACGTAAATTTAAAGATTACTAAGTTCAAGTGTTTATATATATATATATATATATATATATATATATATATAGAGAGAGAGAGAGAGAGAGAGAGAGAAAGAGAGGGGGGGAGAAAGATAGGCAGGCAGGCAGATAGATAGATTATTGATAATAAATAATGTAATGTTCAACAAATATGTTTGCTTTGAATGTCCTACTAATATATATATATATATATATATATATATATATATATGTATACATATATAAATAGATAGATAGATAGATAGATAGATAGATAGATAGATAGATCGATATAGACTTAAATGATATCAATACAATATTATTTTAAACACTGGAAATGGACCTCCAAAAGTTTGAATATTCCTGACGGGCAGGGGTCAGTAAATGTTTGACTATCCACCATTAAAATACAAAATACTCTCCCATTGCAACTGGAATGAAAAAAAAAACAACCAAGTAAATATATTTCAACACATCTTAATTCGATCACAACCATTGTTGTTAATTAGACTGATCGATATTAAATGTTGTTTCTTACACAGGACTGATGAGGAGTGCACACATCCGGGTCCTTGAATCTCAACAGTAAGTCTGAACATTGTTTTACTAATTAATAATATACACAAGTCAAGCTTACATTTCAGAGACTTTCTTGACGGCATTTTTGTCATAGCAGAAAATGTCCGGTTGGTCATCTGTATTTTGCACACATACTTTATTAAAGAAGCCATATGTGGCGCTGGTGACGTTAATGTGCTCTCCAACTTGGCATGGCAGTGTGACTTGCATTCCCTCGCAGGCGTATGCAGCTTTTATTTCCTGACCTGTGTACAGATCCATTGATCAAACACATAAGATAACGCTAAATGGGGGGGGGGGGGAGGGAACTGACGGTCGGTTGTGCGGTGATGCGCGGGGCGGTGGACCTGTACGTGGGTATGCGATGCTAAAGAGTGAAGTCGTCCAAGCTTAAATTGTGAACCTAAAATAAATAGGGAAACCGTGTTGATGGGAGCTAGTCTGCATAGGTCTCCTGTAGTGTCTCCATAGCCATTGCACTTTCGGCCATTTTTAGGTTAAAAGAGGGGATACAAGAAAAAAACCTACCCCATTTAGTGGTTAATAAGAGATGAAATGGATGGTGCTTTAGTGACGATCTGAATTATTAGAGGCAAATATTTCATCGTTTCAGGGAATTTGAAAAGCCGATAATAATTGAATCGTTCTCAAATTTCCATATTCACAATGTCACTGTCAGACAGTGCAAGTGTAACAATATGTACCGTCAGACGGTTCAAGTGTAACAATATGTACCGTCAGACGGTGCAAGTGTAACAATGTCTACCGTCAGACAGTGCAAGTGTAACAATGTCTACCGTCAGACGGTGCAAGTGTAACAATGTCTACCGTCAGACGGTGCAAGTGTAACAATATGTACCGTCAGACGGTGCAAGTGTAACAATGTCTACCGTCAGACGGAGCAAGTGAAACAATGTCTACCGTCAGACAGTGCAAGTGTAACAATGTCTACCGTCAGACAGTGCAAGTGTAACAATGTCTACCGTCAGACGGTGCAAGTGTAACAATGTCTACCGTCAGACGGAGCAAGTGTAACAATGTCTACCGTCAGACAGTGCAAGTGTAACAATGTCTACCGTCAGTAGGTGCAGGTGCAACAATGTCTACCGTCAGTCGGTGCAGGTGCAACAATGTCTACCGTCAGACGGTGCAAGTGTAACAATGTCTACCGTCAGACGGAGCAAGTGTAACAATGTCTACCATCAGACGGTGCAGGTGTGACAATGTCTACCGTCAGACGGAGCAAGTGAAACAATGTCTACTGTCAGACAGTGCAAGTGTAACAATGTCTACCGTCAGTAGGTGCAGGTGCAACAATGTCTACCGTCAGTCGGTGCAGGTGCAACAATGTCTACCGTCAGACGGTGCAAGTGTAACAATGTCTACCGTCAGACGGAGCAAGTGTAACAATGTCTACCATCAGACGGTGCAGGTGTGACAATGTCTACCGTCAGACGGAGCAAGTGAAACAATGTCTACCGTCAGACGGTGCAAGTGTAACAATGTCTACCGTCAGACGGTGCAAGTGTAACAATGTCTACCGTCAGACAGTGCAAGTGTAACAATGTCTACCGTCAGACGGTGCAAGTGTAACAATGTCTACCGGCAGACAGTGCCAGTGTAACAAAAGCCACTAAAAACAAAACTTCTATTTCAGTCAGCCTTATATTTTGGGCCAATCATTATTTATACCGATCGTTCACAAATTCTTTTTATTCAGGAATATATATCAAGAACTATTCTATCAATTTCTAACTACCCAATCGCCATGCTTTCAAAGGACACCCATTTCTTTTCTAACCTATTATACTGTCTCGACTGAGTCCAACTATGACCTCATTGTGTTCCGTGTCTAGCTAAAAGAAAATCTCCCCTTTTGTTCCCCAATTATTACGCTTTGTCTAACCCTATACGTGACCTGAATACATTTTTGTTTTTTAATCCATGTACTATCCAAACCTCTCTTTTTTTATAATTCACTAAATCATATAACAGTAAATGTGTAACGCAGATCAGCAGATGTCAAGGTCCATGTGGTAGATGGTCCTAAACAAGGGAAACTGCTCATCGGCAGCTCCGCCTGCTACACTAAAAATGTGGTGTACAAGTCAAATTTATTAATTCAATATAAATCGTTAAAAATTAATATAAACTAGCTGTACCCTGCAAAACCTTTGCATAGAGTTATATCCCCTTAGGTTTGATCGGTAGGCTAGGTTATTTTTTGGTATCGGGCAGATCGGATTTTTTTCATGGTTGTATTTTAAACTGGAATACTGTTGTATTCATTGTTTACTTTCGATTTAACGCACACTGGAAATGAGTATTATTATATATGACTGTTGTAAATCAATATAAATGACAATAAAGGACACATGTTCTTTTTCAGTTGCAGTTTTTCCGTATATTTTTTTTTGTTATCTCTTCTGTCGGATTTCGTTAAGCCAGCTTCAGCAGGCCTCTCTACTAATTATACCTGAAAATAACATTACAACTAAATAGCAGAATAATCACGAAAGCTATAAAATGTATACTTTTCGAACATGTTTGACTGCAGAAAAAAAAAAAACATAACAAAGTGCAATACCTTACCATATGTCTCTTGACTGAAAGATGCTATCATAGAAACTAATATTGAAACGACTGCATTGGTGACAAGGCTAGGCATTTTTTTTTTTAATCTGTAAAATATTATTTTCAGCTATATATGTCAGTCAAACTTGCAGCGTCTAAAAATAAATAGGGTCAAGGGTTATAGGTTAAAAAGAAATAAACACAGTGGATTCCGCTTAATTGGGACACCGCTTAGTTGGGACGGCCGCTTATTTGGGACAAATCTCAAAGAAACCAAACCAAGAAGCCAATAGTAAATTTGTATTTTTAATTGGGACAGCCGCTTAATCGGGACAAAAAGCCCCGGTCCCGATGTGTCCCAATTAAGCGGAATCGACTGTATATGAGAGACGTTTTAATTATAGAGTTATATGTAAAGGAAAAAAAAATAACAACTAAAGAACAATGTTTTAGCTAGTGTTGTTTTCGTTGACGAAAACTAAAACCTTCGTAAACGAAAATGTTGACTTTTCGTCAACGAGAACTAAAACTAAAACTAAAATTAGCAGCAAGACTAAAACTAGACGAAAACTGAAATTATTACAGTAAAAACGAAATAAAAACTGAAACTAAAATATAGTGTTGCTTTCGCTCACGAAAACTAAAACTAAAACATTCGTTAACGAAAATGTTGATTTTTCGTCAACGAGAACTAAAACTAAAACTAAAATTAGAAGCAAGACTAAAACTAGACGAAAACTAAAATTATTACAGAAAAAATGAAATAAAAACTGAAACTAAAATATGACCTGGGACTAAAACAACACTAATTTTAACACTGATTACCTATATTATTTAATATGAATACAAACTCTGTACTCAGGTATCTTTACTATTGGGACTGCGTAACTTTTATTGTCCTCAAAGCCTGGCAGCAGTAACTGAACCAAAATTGTGTTTGACAAACAGATTTATATACAGGTAATATTAAACGAGAGTTGCCGGATGCACTGGAATAAGAAACGCGGGGGCTATTACGTAGTTCATTGATAAAAGAAAGGGTATTTACTTTTGTTTGACGTATTATACAGGATTAAGGATATGATTATCCCATGAACCCCTCGCACAGTTCCAATTTATGTTAATAAAAGTCATACTATCAATTATCACGCTGCTCCTTCCCTTGTAATGTGTTATATATATATATATATATATATATATATATATATATATATATATATATATATATTCCCAATAAGATGTACTTTTTAACGCATGTAAATTACCACACAATAAATTAGACCTAATACTAAAAAAATCCTTCTATATCAAACTCTCAGATGTTTAGAATATTTTTATTAAACACATTTACATGAACACCCATTTTGTATTCATCCCCTGGCCATTTTCGCTTTACTCTTTCATCTGTATTGAACTAGCTAGATAAGTAAATTACAATAGTTAAAACTCAACTAATACGAACGACCAATTAATGTTGTTATTCATTTGACATTTTGTTTTGTCCAATTCTCTGCCTAAAATATGTTTTAAAAGACTTACAATCCGTCCGAGTGATCTCTGTGTCTTTGTTTAAAGACGTTATAAAACAATACACCCTCTGTCTTGCAACTGTGTACAGGTAACATTTTCATTGCATGACTTTCTGGGCTTAAAGTTTCAACAAAAGTTGTATTGTATTGGTCCCCCCCCTTACCCCCACCCCCACCATGTCACGTGCTTGGATATTGAACGTAGTGACCTTTTCACTCTGAACTATAAAACTGGTAGTTAGAAGAAAACAAAAACCAGACAGTGGTCTTGCCATGAATACGTGCATGTTATCAAGGGCGGTCATTCATCCTCTCCACAACTCCCCCATGGATTATATTATATCCCATACACTACTTGGAATCGGTGCGCTAACACAGTAGTTTCAAGGAAACGTTGGCATATTGTACAAAGAAAAAATTGTGTTTAAATATTACTCCCCTTTCCTATTATAACAATGCATAGTAAAACTGGATGTCATCTTCATGTACAACAAAGACCCACCTTCTTCCCATTCTTTAATTTTAGTTATAATTATTTTTTTTTTGGGAGTGTGTGTATGTATATATATATATATATATATATATGGTGGGCCAAAAAAAGTGAGAAAATCATATAACATACAAATTATTTAAAAATAAAATTTAATTAATTGTATTGTTTCATGTAATTTTGTTTGCAAAGTATTTAGCCAATCAGAAATCCTGTTCAATGTGTCCTCCCTGCTTATTAACAATATTTTGTCTAAGCGTACAGCTAAACAAACTTTGATATAATTATATTACCGTCTACGCAATGTTCTCATTGTTTTGGCCCACTCTGTATATATATTTTTATTAGCGTGGTCCGAAATAAAGAGGAAAAACATTTTTTTTTTATTTTCTTTGATTTAAACCCCACATTTGATTACCACAAAAAAGTACACAGAAAGATATAATTTCATAATTTTCAGATGAAATTTAGAGGTTGCACAAGCTCTTTGAAAATTTAGGTATGTTCTCCATTTACCACATTTAATCCCGAATATTGATGAACATGAATGAAGTGTGTTTTGTTCTTTGATGTTTATAATGTGTAACTGTTTAATATTTATGTTGGTAGCAAATGTTGCCCTTATTGCACTCAATGTCTATTTGCACTTATAGACATTAATATTAATAATGAACGGGAAGCTCAGATAAAAGAGAGATCAGAGAGGTTTTTGCAAAAAGTGAAAAATGATCAGGAAACTCTAAAAGTTCTTAAATGTCCAGAACGTTATTGCAATTTTCTTCTGACAGCAGTTCAGATGAAAGGGTCACTGAAGAAAAGAACACGGTGAAGAATTTTTTATTAGTGCATTACAGAAACGAAGAAAATGTGCAGAAACTGCTCCAACAAAGTCTGTTCTGTCCAAAGAAGTTGCTGTGCATTAGATAGATCACAAGTTAGTGATCGTACAGCAGTCCATTTACTAGCTGCTACAGCTCATTCTCTTGGTCACGATGTTAGTGACATGACATTAAGTCGAAGTACTGCACGGCGTGTGAGAGCTGATATTAGGAAAAAAAACAGCTCATGAAGTTAAAGAAATGTTTGATCCACAAGTACCATTAACTGTGCATCGGGATGAAAAGTTTCTTCCAGATCTCACAGCCAGGGAGAATGTTGAGAGATTGCTAGTGATTATAACAGGATTGCAAATAGAGTGCTTGCTAGGTGTACCAAAATTGGCTTCAGGGACAGGTGACAGTCAAACTCAAACTGTAGTTGAATGTCTGAAGGAATGGGAAATTTGTGAAAAAGTAGTAGCATTAAGTTTTGACACAACAGCAAGTAACACCGGGGATTCCAAAGGGGCATGTGTTTTAATTGAAATGCTGCTTGAAAAAAGTCTTTTTCATCTTGCTTGCCGCCACCATATGATAGAAATTGTTCTGGAAAAAGTGTTCACCGCATTGAAGATAAGTGGGCCCTCATCTGGACCTGATATTTCACTTTTCAAACGATTTAAAGAGCAGTGGCATTTTATGGAGAAGGTATCCTATGATACTGCAGATGGGATGACTTAAGTAGACCTTTTCAAAGATAGCACATTGCAGTTTGCAAATGTCAATCTTCAAATTAGTCACACACGAGATGATTACAGAGAATTTTTGGAACTGGCTGTCATATTTCTTGGAGGAAGACCACCACGTGGGATTCATTTCCATGCTCCAGGAGCTGTACAAAGAGCACGTTGGATGGCAAGAATAATTTATTGCTACAATATGTGAATGTTTAAGAAGCAGTTTAAGCTGAAGCCTTCTGAAGAATAAGGACTTTTTCAGTTACTCTGTTTGGTTTCCAGTACTTATATGAAACTGTGGTTTCAAGCCCCACAGCCAGCAAGGGCGCCATTAAATGACCTACAATTTAAGAAGGATTTAGAAAAATATAACTCCGTTAATTCAGTTATTGAAAACGCAGCAAAAAAAGCTTTCAGTCGACATTTATGGTATCTAAGTGAAATTAGAGTAGGCCTCGCTTTTTTGATGAAAATATTGATCCCAAGCAACAGGTTCAGATGCTTAAAAATATGCAAGAAAAACCCGGATCTACAAATCGAGCTCAGCGTCTTGATTTCAATGGATTCTATTTCTTTGCAGACCAGCCCATCAGCTTCTTTGTGACAAACAGTACAAAGGCATTTTTCTCCATTCTTGGTTTGCCACATTCATTCCTGGAGATGTCCCCTGGAACATGGAGCAGCAACAATGAAAACAAATATGCAGAAAAGGTTGTAACCAATTTGAAAGTTGTTAATGACACAGCCGAAAGAGGAGTGAAACTGATTCAGGATTTCAATGAAATTCAATGCAGAAAAGAAGACCAGAAGCAATTCTTACTTCAGGTGGTGCAAGAACACTGACAATTATATCCGTATGCAAAGAAGACCACAGTGGTTACTGGACTAGCAAAAAGCAGTCAGTGAATATGACGTCCATAAATAGTAAACACTTTTCTTTGTTGCATTCTATTATTTTATTTGTTTTGAGGTTGTTATTTCATGTTTAACACTAAACAATTAACATAAACCATTAAATTACTATTTAGTACCAAATCAATGATTTCATTGCCTTTGTGCAACCCCCTAAATATTTCACGATTGTATTCATTTTTTCAGAAAACACTTTTTTTTCTGGTAGAACACAATGCAGGCCTTAAATTTAGAAAAATCGAAAAAAAATTTTTTTTTGGACCACCCTAATATATATATACATAAATCAAAAGGCTACAACCAGGTCTGTCAAATTTGGATTTTTTGTATTACCCAGAAGTAGATATTTTTGAAGAAAGCTAAATACAAAAATAACGAACAAATTATATTTGTCAATTAGTTATGAGTTGATAATTATCTGTTTTACACAGGGGTGGGCAGTATTTCAAATACAAGTATTTTAAATACGTATTTTCAAAATAAAATACGTATTTTATTTGGTATTTTAAATACTTGTGTGAAAGTATTTAGTATTTTGGTATTTAAATACTTGTGTAAGAGTATTTTAGTAATTCAAAAATACTTTTTCAAAATACTTTTTTCAAAATACTTTTACAACCCTATCAATAATAATTATCATAGCCTTTTTTTATAATACAGCCTGCTTTAGTTCTTTCTTACTTGCATCGGATGATGCTTCAAGCATTAGATACCGGCGCACAAGTAGTGCTACAAAAATGTTTATCAAATGAAAATAGTAATTTCCGGTTCCGGTTCTTTCTGATTCCGGCTAGAAGAGAAATTGTCATATTTTATCCTTCGTTACCGTGAAAATGAGCGAAAGTAATCCAGTGAAATCAGTTTCAGAGAATGAAAATCAAACAGATGTCCGCCTTGCTGGTAGTCATGCAGTTCCTGCCATATTGGATGGGAAGTTTTTTGCAATTGTGAAGAATGAAAATGGCTCTGTAAAGGCCAAATGCTGTCTGTGTTCAAACGAAAGAATTTTGAGTGGCAGTTTGAATGCGACATCGAATTTTCTAAAGCACTTGCGGGTAAGTACAAGTACTCGGTTTACAATCATGACAGTTCTCAGCTGTCATGCACGCCGTCCGGCCGTCCGTCACGTTCGTGATCACCTTGATATCTCAGTCACTTATCAACGGATATCGATGCAAATTTCCTGGAAAATGTAGTTCAGATATCTCGCTTATTTGTAATCTGATTGAGATGCGGTTTGAACCGTCGAACTCAGCGAAGAAGATGTGTAACAATGTAAGAATCAAATGCATTTTTAAAATTCTAAATGAAATTAAAATTTTTTTTACAGACTGTTCATAAAGATTGCTTGGAGGATTACAATAACTACCGCAATGAGGTGGCACCATCTTCAAGTTCAGTGCGTGAACGAAAACGGAAAACCGTTGCAGCGCCATCTGCTGTATCTTTAAAGCACGCTCGGCAGCAGACTATTGAACAGACTGTTCGTGGAAGTTCTCAGGCTGCTGCGGATCAACTGATCACGAAATACATCGTCATGGGCATGCGTCCGCAAACAACCGTTGAAGAACCCGAGTTCAAGGCTTTAGTGGCTGGACTGTGTAAGATGAATACGGAGGTTGTGGTAATGTCTCGTAGGACCCTCGGCAGGCGTTTATATGAAATGGAGTTGCAAATGATCTAGAAATTGAAGCAGGTTCTGTCAGAGCAAACTTTTGTATGTACTACAGCCGACATATGGTCGTCAGATCGTCGAAGTTTTCTCGGTGTTACTGCTCACTGGATAAATATCTCAAGTCTTTCTAGAGAATCAGCAGCTTTAGCTTGTCGTAGGTTTCCTGGCAGTCACACATATGACCGTATAGCAGAATTACTATACGATGTGCATGAAAATTTTGGCATTTCCAACAAAATTTGCCTTACTGTAACTGATAATGGATCAAACTTTGTTAAAGTTTTTGAGCAGTTTGGTGTTAAAATCGAGAAGAGTGATGATATTGAGGAAAATGATGATATTGAGTTTGAAGATGTCGGAAATATTTTGGCTAACCCTCTATCAATCCATGATGATGCTGATAGTCACGATTATGATACTTCTCACACCTCTCTTCCTCAGCATCACAGATGCAGCAGTCACACACTTAGCTTGATAGCTACTACGGATCTTGCCAAAATAGTTGCAGACAATCATCCGTATGGGCGAGTCCATCACACAACCTTCGCTAAGTGCACGGCAATCTGGAACAAATGCTCTCGATCACCAAAATCTTGTGAGGAATATTTTGACGTCATGAATTCACAACCGATGTGTCCTTGCCCAACCAGATGGAATTCCTTATATGACAGTGTTTGCAACCTCACTAAACCAAGTGACAAACTGAAAGATTTGTGTATTGCGCTTAAGGTTCCTGTTTTCAAGGACTATGAAATCAAATTCTTGCTGGAATTTATTGAATGTATGAAACCTGTCGCAGATAGCCTCGATCATTTGCAGGGAGATAAAAATTGTTTTATGGGTCATTTATTGCCAACATTGTTGCGTATCAAAGACAAATTAGAAGATCTGTGTAACAGGAAATTAAACTATTGTGCTCCGCTTTGCAAGGGGCTGCTCCAATGTATTCACAAACGATTTGGTTGCTATGTAGATCTTGATGCAAGTGTTAATGAGTATATTTTTGCAGCTGTTTCTCATCCCTTCTTTAAATTGAGATGGATGCCAGCCAACAATGTCCAAAGCGTTAGAAATCTTTTTTTGGCCAAGGCGACACAAGAGTCGTTCTCAAGCATTGTTCATCAAAATAATGTTCCTGCCTCAGCCCCAGTGGATAATGATAATTTCTTTTCCTTTGAAAGTGGACATACTCCACCAACTGAAATTATATCAGACATGGAAATTCTCCAGTACTTTGATGACAAGTCTACCTCGCTTGAAATTTTGCATAAGTACCCTACTGTCAAAAAATTGTTTTTGAAATACAACAACTGGCATACCATCCTCTGCACCAGTTGAACGGCTTTTTTCGTATGCAGGGATGGTATTGAATAAAAAGAAGGCATGTATGACCGACGAAAATTTTCAGCAACAATTACTATTGAAAGCAAATCATAAAATTATATTGTGAAATTGTATTTTGGTATTTAAAATACTTATCCTGGGGTATTTTAGTATTTGGTATTTTAAATACTCTGTGGTCAGTATTTTGCCCACCTCTGGTTTTACATAATCTAGATATTTTTCACATATTTTCTGGATAATTTTTTTTTTTTTGTAAAGTTGGTAGCCGTGGCCAAAAAAAAAAGCCACTACAACGCAATGAATGACTGGATTGTGCTGGCTTATAATGATATATATATATATATATATATATATATATATATATATATATATATATATATATATATATAAAACTACAGCTAGCATTCCTCTCCTGGCCTATGTGTAATAGCATGTGAATGAGTCAACCTTTGTGTTAATTTAGATAAAGAGAATTCCACTAGTTGTGGGTGTAGGTATTTGTGTTAGTATGTGTACACAGTGGGGGGGGGGAGGGGGGAGGAACCTTCTCACCCTGCACGGCCGTATTAACTATTCTAGGGCGTGTGATAAAGAGCTCGACTGTCGACCTAAGGGTCACTGGTTTCATCTCCGGTGAGGACCAATATATTTACAGGTCATGGTTTAAGTCCCCAATATATATCTCCCGTGGTGCCTGAATAGCCATTGCATTATTGGCTACGGTGGGTATGAAAGAAGGGCACCGTAAAAAACCGTCCCATAAGCGATTTATAGAATCTAAGGGATTTCATCTCATCCTTACAGGGGCGTCACACACAGCTAGGGCGGCCGTGAGATTAATTGAAATCAATGTATTAATGAAGATATATAGAATATAAATTTTTATTTTTAATAGCCCCGCGTTTGACCAGTCTTACGGCCGCAGGTCGTCGTCTCTCCCCCACCCCCCCCCCAAACCGGGTACACTCTGAACTGTCTGATTTATCAAAGTCAAATCATTTTATTTTTCCTATGATTAGACGATTATTAGGCAGGTAGCACACTTTCACCTGTACAATAACACCAGAAGCCAACGCGTGTTGATGTCGTCCTGGTGCACAGATGACGAAACTGGGGACCACCCCCCCTCCCCCCATATCCCAAAAAAAAAAAACACCAGATAAATATATTTATAAATAAAGATAAAGTTCCGTTACAAAATACATAAAATGGAGTCACTGTGTGGCCCCCTTAAATATCTGAGGCCTCAGGCTTGTACCAGGCAAGTGTGCCTAACGTTAAGCATGCCTGTTAAAACATTATTATTATTTTTTTTTAAATATTACATCTGTCAACTGAGAACAGTTAACAAACAACTCTCAACGCAAACACATTCAATCAGTGTAGGTCAAATAAAGAGAAACATTCACAAAGATTTAAAAAAAAAATCACTGAAAGGAAAATAAATACCTGCTTAATGTGTAGCACACGATCCTATCACACAACTCATCTGCGACATTAACATTAGCCTAGTAATCACACTCAATCACACAACCAAACCCGGAAACAAACCAAAAAAAAAACAACCTAACAAACGGAGGGAGATAAACTGTTCATTTGGATTCAGAGTTGTACACAGATTACTTCCCCTGAAAATTGACAAATACATTATAACGAAGTAGAAGGAATGGAGCCGGTGGGATCGCTCAGTGGCTCTCGTACCTAGAGTGAGGACCACTTGCGTTCTGCGATTTGGAAAATAGATATGGATATGACACATACCATCGTTTGACACAACATGTATGACATAACAGTCATTGACTATAATTGAAAAAATGTACATTTCGTAATTCTGCTTTTTTCAATAATAAATACAATCTAATTTTTTTTACACAAGTGATACATACGTAAATGGACAAAAAAATAAGAGACCTGATTTAGTGAAATAAATTTATGTATTTTCAATCAGAAATATCAAAATGAAATAATTCCATGAGGCTTGGATATGACGGCATGCCCTTCACACAGTAATAATTTATATCCAGAAGTTTATATGTGCCTGGTCTGCAAGGGTCCTTAAATTGACCACTGAGAGCGACCAATGAACAAGACTTAAGTCCGTCGCATCTGAAAGAAAAGATGTTCAAGTTCTTTATTATCCTGGGTTAAAGTTGTTTTTCGATTTTCTTAAAATCAGTATTCATCGATTGATGAGTATAAAATAGATTCCAATATTGTTTACTTAATCGGTTTGCGTCAATTATCAAAGATAACTGGCTGATGTCCACCTATTGCCTCACACCCTTTGATGTCCACCTATCGCCTCCCACCCCCTGATGTCCACCTATTGCCTCCCATTCTCTGATGTCCACCTATTGCCTCACACCCTCTGATGTCCACCTATCGCCTCCCACCCTTTGATGTCCACCTATTGCCTCCCACCCTCTGATGTCCACCTATTGCCTCCCACCCTCTGATGTCCACCTATTGCCTCACACCCCCTGATGTCCACCTATTGCCTCCCACCCTCTGATGTCCACCTATTGCCTCCCACCCTCTGATGTCCACCTATTGCCTCACACCCGCTGATGTCCCCTATTGCCTCCCACCCCCTGATGTCCACCTATTGCCTACCACCCTCTGATGTCCACCTATTGCCTCACACCCCCTGATGTCCACCTATTGCCTCCCACCCTCTGATGTCCACCTATTGCCTCACACCCTTTGATGTCCACCTATCGCCTCCCACCCCCTGATGTCCACCTATTGCCTCCCATTCTCTGATGTCCACCTATTGCCTCACACCCTCTGATGTCCACCTATCGCCTCCCACCCTTTGATGTCCACCTATTGCCTCCCACCCTCTGATGTCCACCTATTGCCTCCCACCCTCTGATGTCCACCTATTGCCTCACACCCCCTGATGTCCACCTATTGCCTCCCACCCTCTGATGTCCACCTATTGCCTCACACCCCCTGATGTCCACCTATTGCCTCCCACCCTCTGATGTCCACCTATTGCCTCACACCCGCTGATGTCCCCTATTGCCTCCCACCCCCTGATGTCCACCTATTGCCTACCACCCTCTGATGTCCACCTATTGCCTCACACCCCCTGATGTCCACCTATTGCCTCCCACCCTCTGATGTCCACCTATTGCCTCACACCCCCTGATGTCCACCTATTGCCTCCCACCCTCTGATGTCCACCCTATTGCCTCACACCCGCTGATGTCCCCTATTGCCTCCCACCCCCTGATGTCCACCTATTGCCTACCACCCTCTGATGTCCACCTATTGCCTCACACCCCCTGATGTCCACCTATTGCCTCACACCCCCTGATGTCCACCTATCGCCTCACACCCGCTGATGTCCACTATTGCCTCCCACCCTCTGATGTCCACCTATTGCCTCCCATTCTCTGATGTCCACCTATTGCCTCACACCCCCTGATGTCCACCTATTGCCTCCCACCCTCTGATGTCCACCTATTGCCTCACACCCGCTGATGTACGCATATTGCCTCCCATTCTCTGATGTCCACCTATTGCCTCACACCCCCTGATGTCCACCTATTGCCTCCCACCCTCTGATGTCCAGAATGGAACAGGCTTAAGATGCTGGTTTTTACAATGTCGTCGTCCACTGCATTCTATTTTAAACATATTTAATGCAATCATGTAATCGAGTATCATGGCTTACTCTTTAGAAACAACGTCTTTAGCTGACTCATCGAAGCAGACATCCGCTGGGTGCATATCCATCCCCTTCATACAAACATCATTGAAATAGCCGTATCTTGCTGCCTTGACATGAATGTACTCACCAGATGGACAGACTAAAGTGACACGCATGCCTTCACAGGCGTAGACATTGGCAAGTGCTGAATCTGATACATTGAAAAAAAAAAAAGTCATTGTATGCAATGAAACAAATTTATAAGACAATGAACATTACAAGAAGGGGTAATACGGTTCTTTTCTGGTTAATCCTTCAATATTAAAATGTTCTACCAAATGCGATACGAGTGTAAAAAAAAAACAGTTTCCATTTCCAGCTAGACAATTTATTTGTAATAAAAATAAAAATGCACACGGGATGCAGCACTTTCTGCTTTTTAAAGTATCGTTTTTTCTATTTCACTAGCAGGAAGATAGTGCTAAGTAATCATAAAATCTTCTTTCAGGTGAGTTTTTTTTTTTCGGCGCTCACTGTTTCGTTCCAGTATATATACAAGAGTTTCGCTAAGTAGAAACCTCCGCGCAGAAGGTTTCGCATGAAAGTTTTTCATCTCCATGGATTCGTACCTTAAAACACGGCGTGGCGCTTCTATCATCGATTGCCATGGAGCCATTTTAAGCTGGGTAGACTTTATTTTTTAATTCCCCAAGACCTGACTAAATTCACTAGCACTCTATAGGTCTCGAGTCTGGAGCTCTTGGGATGATGGTCTATCGCTTCAGACTTACATGAATACAATCACTGCTATGCATCATACATCATTTCTTTGCCTAACACTAGACCACTCTTGAGAAAACCACAGCCCGCGAGCTACGTACGACCCGCCCTATAAATTACCTCTCCACTCTTGCACATCAAAGTTGATTTCATTCATTGCTCTTTCACATCAAAGTTGATTTTATCCAATTTATATTATTTCATATTCCTGTTTGCTAATGCTATCCTACACTTCCATTTAATTAATAACCAATTGTGTACCGCGGTTCATAAAGCTTGCCAACCCCTATGCAATACTCTCCTACTGATGTATATTTTTTTTGAAAGACATAATAATACCTGTACATTCGTAGCTAACTTTCAATGTTTTCATCATTCCAGGGCATGGGTCTCCGAACGTCGAACTCTGAGCTATCAAAATACATTTCCTGAAACCATTACATCTGAAAAAATATACGTATATTGTTTTTAACTTTGCTAAATTTGAGCGCATTAGAATTGCTATTTAGTGCATTAAAAAACTGTATGAAAATTTTGAAGCATAGCATGATATTGATAAGTCTAAATGTAGCAATCTCTTTTTTAAACATGCTTAAGTATACAGCTTTGAAAATTAGGTAAAATAAATCTATTTTTAATTAAATACAAAAAAAAAAAAAGAAACAGTAAGATTTCCTCACATTCGTGATACGTCTGCTGTCGATTTGTTACGACAATCAAATTTCTTAAGCTCATTATGGCTATCAGTACACTCATTACAATATTGACTTCCGTATGTAGCTTCGGTAATTTTTATCTCCTGCCCTAGTTTACATACTAGGGTAGCTTTCATTCCTTCATTTGCAAACACGTTTTCATAGGCTGCGAACAAAAAAAAAACATTGCCAAATTGTTCATGTAAGTGCATTAAAAAGAAAGAGCAATCATACAAGAAAACAACATTGCTTTTTTTTTTTTTTAATATCGCAAAACTACATGAATTAGAGAATAAGTTATTAGCGATGCCACTAAAATGGCTCAACGGATGCTAGATTGAGGATAATTACTTTCTTCTATTTAAGAGCTGTATGAATTGAAAGCCACGGACCAATGGTAGCAGTGAATGAGGTCAAGTGCCGGAGTTAGACACCTTGAGGCCCTAAGCACTCATTGAACTCTGTGCCTGCAGCCCCCTCCTCGACCATCTCCCCGAGGGTAAAGTTGACCAAACGGGCAATCAACTTTTAGATATAATTTTTTTTTGTGCTATAGATTTTGTTTTCTTTTTTAATGTACTAAATAAAGAGTGAAAAATAAAAGTAAATTAACAATAGTATAAATTATAAGTTGTGTATTAACTGGGGGAGAGGGGAGATAGAGAGACATGCACTAGGCAAGACCTTACATTACCTATAAGTTGATATAGCAATGCATGCGAGCAATGGCGTAGTGAAGGGGGTGCATCATTACCCGGGCTCTACTCACAAAGGGGGCGCCAGATGGTATATTGCACATGCAATATTATATGGTTTTCGAATGGGGAGGGCGCTATAAAGGTTTCGTGCCCCGGGCGCGAGTTAAGCTCGCTACTCCACTGCATGAAAACCATATTTTTGTATTTTCGTATAAAAATTTACGATTGTTAAAGTTACATATTGCATTGGTTTAATAGTTGTTTTTTTTTTTACAATGATCAACGTCAAAAAAATCATTTAGCAATGGATTTATATTGTCTTGTCATGTAGTTATTGTAACTGCGTTCTTAATTGTAACTGTTGCGACCCTAGTATGTAACGGTTGCCATGTACTTTTATCAACTTGTATGTTTCTATCTACTGAAATGTTAGTTTCTCCGGCTCTAGTTGACATGAACAATATTAACATATTAACATTTCAATATAACAACATGAACTGACATTTAATGGTGAACTCGGGAGGAGTACAATAACTACTCTCTAGATACAAGCTACAACATGCATCCGCATACTACGATGCCTAAAGCTGAAATATGTGGTCCTTACTATTGTGTGTGAAATCCCTGTAAGGATGAGATGAAATCTCTTAGATCCTATATAAACCATGACCTAAAAACTTTCCTAGGTCCTCACTGAAGATCGAACCAGGTACCCTCAGGTTTACCGCACGACCATCCGTCCCAAATCGGTTGGAGTATACGCAATTTCTAACAAAATGATGTCATAGGAGATATGATAGGCCATGCCTACCCAACTGCGTCATCAATCTCTGCCTATGCAATTTCTCCATAGTTACCCCTGCTCTAAAGTTGCTGTAATTGTTTAGAGGTTGTTTCTATGATATCATTAGGCTAAGAACCTTTGGCGCAGATAGCAGACAGTATAGTTGAAATGAATCCTTGACTCGTATATCTCATTATAAAACAATGTACCAACCATTACAATGACTTACCAGCCACAGTTCCACTGTCTGTTATGAACAATGAGTACGTGGTCCACATGGACAGAACTCCAGCTACGTGGTTCAACATTTTAGGCCGTTCTGTGTAGTTCTTAAATAGAATATACTGGAAAAAAAGAAACGCATGATGATGAACTGAAGGCTATAAAATAATGAAAGTTGCTTTAATATTGCAATGAAAAATATGACAATTGTAACAATATATATATATATATATATATATATATATATATATATATATATATATATAGAGAGAGAGAGAGAGAGAGAGAGAGTGAGAGAGAGAGAGAGAGATAAATAAAGTATAGTTTAAAATTGTTAGTCGAAATGTTCACAGAATCGGTTACCTCTAAGTTGTGCGCGGGTGGTCCATCGATTCACAGCGTACAAGTACATACATTATCGCAGAAATCACAAATGTTTCACTTAATAGACCTATACACCGAGATATTGCTCACTAATGTCTCACCTAATAGACCTATACATCGAGATATTGCTCACTAATGTTTTCACTCCCTACAAGAGTTGCGCGTATCTATTATCTTTTTGACTCACACTGCCTTTATAAATTAGGCGGTACATTGGCCCTTGGCCGATTAGAATTGTCCTCTCCAACATGGAGGTCTACCCAGAGGGCAATATGGTGATATCTAGTCCAGTGCTTCTCAAAGGGCCGTGGACTGTCCGGAGGGAGGCCGTGGAATTTCGAAAAATGTGAAACATATAATATAATTAACCTAATGAATTGTATGTGAATAGTATTAATATATGTTTAAAATAAAATCTAGTTTATCTTATTTTATATGTTGCATCATTTCACTCTTTCATTGTTAACATTAGAATAAGCATGTATTGACTAGTAAAAGTTTGCATATAGAAGTTTAAAATTATAAATTTAAGCAATCTAAACCAAAATTGGTGTTGATTGGTGTTCCAAGGGGAGCCGTGACTTCAAAAAGTTTGAGAAGCACTGAACTAGACTGAACGGCGTCTGTCTAAATGGACACTCGATTGTTGTTAACAGTGACAAGTGAGAGCTTAAACAGACGCAGACACTGTCTATGAACAAAACTTTTCATGGCTTATTTCAGTTGACATTTGATGAGATATAGAGGTTTATTAAATATTTACTGCACGCTAATTGGGTGTGTCTGTGATTGACTGTTATGGTCATGAATACCAGGGTTCAAATGGCCGACCGATTTCACCCCATCGCTTTCAACCTACACCACTAAATTGACACGCGGAAAATAAAAATGAAAAACATCAACTAGATTATAAATATATGATGCACAAATCAATGCAAGATACTAGCACTCGGAAAAGAAAGTTAAGATTTACTTTAAGTTTTCATTTCGAAGAAAAATTCATTGTACTCGTTATTGTTTTATTTAATTATGGTTTAAACGTTTTTTTTGCTGTCCATATTCTACACTTTTACAGAGGTAACTGATGAGTCTGCTGTATCAGTCAAACCAATTCTTCCCTTAAGCGGATTCACAACTCACACTATTATGATTGTTATACTTTGTATACATTTGTGTTTAATAAAGCAATACAAACTCATCAATGCGTTAATTATTACTGGCTTTTTTTATTATTATGTATCGTTGTTTGTTATTTTACGTATTTAAGCACAAATCACTGTAAGGCAATGTGATTTTTACCCCAAACGAGTACGAGTTCAAGTACAAGTAAACAAGTTGAAACTACAAAGTAAAAGTACCCAAAATATAAGTTCAAACTACAACAAGTACTTAAAATATGAACTTGTGAACATGAAAACGTACCATGTTCCCCCATCTGTATTGGTAAATCCCAAGTAATAAACACACAGCATTGATTTCTTTTTACATCATTGTACAACACTTTTATTTAAACTGGTAATCAAAGTATCTGTATATTTATATACATGTATATATATTTACGACCAAACTCAAAACCTTTGTTACAGCTAAATATAAATGAACAAAATACTTTGCTTATTTTAAAGTCAATCTATGGCTTCCTAACTGAAAGCTAATATTATCGATGCTATTTATTGAATTATTTATTAAAGTATATTTGTATAGTACAGTTTTAATTAACGTGACAGCATCTAATTATCTCTCATCTATACTTAAATTTTACAATTTACATATTAATGCTTGCTTATAAATATCTAAATATTATTTGTAAATATGTTTATATCTGTGTGCTCGACCATTCGCTAACAAGCTTTACCGGTCATACCCGTCACAAAAGCACGCTTGACCTTATCTAATAGCAGGTCACACACACACACACCAGCACACTAACATTAGACCAAGGGGAGATAAGACAAATAAATGTAGGTTTGATGATTAGAGATCGAACAGGAATGATAAACAGTGGCGCTGTAAGGGTACTTGGCACAAGGATTGGGAGGAGGACCCCGGCACAAGGATTGGGAGGAGGGCGCCGAAAAATGTAACTCTCTCAAGGCGCCACAATAGCTTGCTAAGGCTCTGGTTCTATGATATATCCAGGGTAAATCACAAGCTGATGGGACACGTAAATCTACTCTGACAGTTTAGGTTTTGATCGGCATTAAATTGTTTTATCTCCTCTTCCGGATCTCTTCTTCCATTGAAGGCTTGCCCGGAGATGGGGATGGAAAGGTCACACATTACGGAAGCCAGCAAGTAACATCACTAGGCTAGCACTGAGTTGGAATCCTCAAGGAAAAAGAAAGAGAGGCCGACCAAGAAACTCATGGAGGCGAGAATTTGAAGCGGACATCACCAGGATGGGGGTTCAGCTGGGGAGAATGACTCAGGACAGAAATCGCTGGAGATCTTTAGTTGGTGGACCATGCTCCGATATGAGTGACGGTCAATGATGAAATTGTTCCAGATAGAGCCAAATATGCGTGAATCACTTAAAAAATTTGAAAAAAAAAAAACTATTTATTGACGGCGTGCACTTGAAAAAAGCGCATCATATGAAACTGAAGCTTTAACATGCTAATGACCACTTCATACGGGGTTTCAACCGCCTCAAAGATTAAGTTGTTGAGGTATTGCATTGGGTTCAAGGTCTAATGCACCACTTTCTGTTTTTTCGTCCATGTCAAAATGTTTGTTATTGACATGTTGCCACATTATGCGGGCTGCAGTAAGGATGATTAAAAGACAAGCTGTCTACATTCCTCCAGATGTGATGCCCCTCCATCATTAAACCACAGGCCAAGGTGTATAAGAAACCTGGTAGCACACATGCTCACAGCATAATCATAGCATAACCAAAGTGTTTCTAAATTAAAAGAGAAATATTTTTAAAAAATGACCACTGAGTATAGAGAATTATTTGTTCGAGCTTTATGCGTAGCGGTTTGTTTAGCGATGTGCTCTGGTCAAAGTAAGATTTTTGTCAATTTTTTTTTCATTCCCAGAACTAATGTTAATTTTGAAAAGTTTGACGAGCTGTTATCTCAATATATATATATATATATATATATATATATATATATATATATATATATATTATAATGTATTTCTATGTGTTAAAAAGTATTAAGGCAACAGTGCTATTGTCATGGACCTGAAACATGAGCAGCATTACATATTAACAATTTCGCTCATAAAGTTACACACGAGTTGGTCTCATTTTATACGTGTCTATGTCTGTTATGTTCAATTATTTTAGTCATGGTTTTTTTTCCCCGTTCATTATAAGTATGTCGTGATATTTCTTTATAGTGTGTTACTGCCTTGACAAAAAAAGATTGAGTAACAGAAAACAACAGTAACTTACTTATTGGCTGTCGTCGATTTTTTTTTGGTCTCTGCTGATCTGACCTATTTATTACATGTTACAGGCGTGTGTCCAGTTGAGCACAAAGATGGGGATACTTCGGTCGTGCTGAGTGAATGTAAGCTGTGCTCCTGTGTTGGCGGTGTCTATTCCTGCACTAGGTAGGTAAGGCTGGAGCCATGTGTCCTTTTTTTTTTTTTGAAAGTAAAGAAACTATACATTTCTTGGTATTAATTTTGTTTAAAATATGTGTCTTAATTGTTTAAAATATGTGTCTTAATTGTTTATAATATGTGTTTTAATTGTTTAAAATGCGTGTTTTAATTGTTTGAAATATGTGTTTTAATTGTTTAAAATATGTGTTTCAATTGTTTAAAATATGTGTTTCCTTTAGGTTTGGGTTATGATGCTCTATTTATTAACATCCAAAGTGGATGGGTTCAGTATAACGTTTACCTGCTGACTTATCTGTACATTATTATTATACCTGTATTATATCTGTCTGGCAACACTTACTACATTTGCGTCTTCGCTTATTAGAGCGGAGTTATAATCAAAAGGGGGGGAGAGATTTGTTTAGTGTAAAAATTACGTCACATATTCACACAACATGTGTCCATTGCTAACACGTCACAAAGGCTAAAACCATTTTTATACAATTAAAAAAAATTAAAACAATTAAAACACACATTTTAGATAAAACATACAAATATCTTTTACAATTAAACACATGTTGAACAAAGTTACTAAACATATTTAAAACAAAAAAATAATACTTCAAATATAATTTTTATCCGTTGACGGGGTCGAAGTGTCGTGGGGTCGAGCTTTCCGGAGTAGAAGTGTCATGGGGTTGAACTGTCCGGGGTAGAAGTGTCAAGGTGTCGAACTGACCGGGTAAGAAGTGTCGTGGGGTCGCCCTGTCCGGGGGGTAGAAGTGTCGTGGGGTTGAACTGACCGGGGTAGAAATGTCGTGGGGTCGAACTGACCGGGGTAGAAGTGCCGTGGGATCGAACTTTCCGGGGTCGAAGTTTCATGCGGTGAACTGTCCGGGGTAGAAGTGTCGTGGGGTCGAGCTGTCCGTGGTAGAAGTGTCGTGGGATAGAACTGACCGGGATAGGAGTGTCGTGGGGTCGAGCTATCCGGGGTAGAAGTGTCGTGGGGTCGAGCTGTCCGGGGTAAAAGTGTCGTGGGGTCGAGCTGTCCGGGGTCGAAGTGTCATGGGGTTTAGCTGTCCGGCCACCACATTACGTCTACCACAGTGTTTCAATAACCAGACTAAAAATCTAGTGGTGCGGGGTGGGGGTGGATGTTAGAGAGGGGTTAAGGAGCTGAACAGGTCGACCTGAGAGTTCGATACTCGGTTAATGTTGTTTGAAAGTCCTTCAAGTTCACTCTGCTTTCAATTTTGTGCGTGACATTAGTTAAGGAAGCAAAGGCGGCTGGGCGCTGCGCTCACCACTCTCTCCCCTTACGGCCACAGAAACAGATGAATTCTACAATTTACCTGCCACAATGGCCCTGAAATGGCCTTGGGCACAATGGCCTTGGGCACTTTAATAAAAAATATGGTGATATTAACTCTTTTTACGGCTATAAGTGCCCCCCTCCCCTTATTTTTCATCCTCACGTAGCCGAGTGTGCAATGGCTATGGAAGCACCACGGGAACACGCAGGCGATCAATAACGCTAAGAGTTTCGACCCGTAACACACAGCACGCAAATCTTAGACTGAGAAACTCTTTAGCCTATATATAGATAAACGTATGATCTGTGTTTTTTTTTTCTTTTATTAGTAGGCAGTAGGCAAACCGTCCATCTCGAAAGATGATGGTAGCGCGCTGGTTAGTCATCTAGTCGTTTTTTTGATAGCAGGTTCTTGAGTGACTCAGCAGACCGATCCTGGACTGGCAGACTCTTCCACAGTGGCCACAAATGAAGCTGAGTGGGGGACCGAGGGCCTGTTTCTGTCTTACGGTCTTCCTTCTCTGTCTTTCGGTCTCCTGCTGTCGGTTCCTTACTTGTTCACCATTAAAAATGCCTTTGTGAACAGCCTGACGCCACCCACTCCGGTCGTCGGCGAGCTGTTCCCAATTGTCGAGGCTGATGCCGGTCAGTTTGAGGTCGCGTTTGCAGACATCCTTGAATCGCAGTTGCGGGCGACCAGCGGGGCGATGCCCGGTGGCGAGCTCGCCATATAGGATGTCCTTTGGTATGCGTCCATCTTGCATTCGATGCACATGACCCAGCCAGCGTAGACGCCTTTGGCACAGAAGGAGATGCATGCTCAGTGAGCTGGCTTGTTTGAGCACGGCAGTGTTGGTGATTTTGTCTTGCCATCTGATGCCAAGGATGCGACGGAGACAGCGGAGGTGGAAGCTCTCGAGTCGATTTTCCTGTTTGGTATAGGTAGTCCAGGTTTCGCTGCCATATAAAAGAGTGCTGAGAATACATGCCTGGTATACCTTGAGCTTGGTGTTCAGTGTCAAATGTTTGTTAGTCCATACTCGTTTGCTTAGTCTGGCCATGACACTGGTTGCTTTGGCAAGCCTCTTGTCGATCTCGTCATCCAGGGACAGACTGCTGGTGATGGTGGAGCCCAGGTATGTGAATTTGTCGGTGACCTCCAGAACTTCATTGTCGATGGTGATTGAGGGTGGAGCTGGGATGCCTTGACCCATGATGTTGGTTTTCTTGATACTGATGGTCAGTCCGAATTCTATGCATGCTTGAGCTAGGCGATCCATCAGGAGCTGTAGGTGTTCCTCTGTGTGTGCTGTCAGGGCTGCGTCATCAGCGAATAGCATGTCTCTGATAAGGATAGTGCGGATCTTGGTTTTTGCTCTTAGGCGGGCCATGTTCAGCAGCTTCCCATCACTTCTGGTATGTAGGTAGACACCTTCTGTAGAGTCTTTAAATGCGAAATTCAGCATCATAGAGAAAAATATGCCGAATAGTGTAGGCGCTAGAACACAGCCTTGTTTTACTCCGCTTTTGATTGTAAAGGGTTCTGAAGTGTCCCCGTCGTAGCTGACTACTCCCTGCATATTATCGTGAAAGGAGGTTATGATGTTGAGTAACTGAGGTGGACATCCGATCTTCTTCAGTAGCAGGAACAGGCCGCTTCTGCTTACTAAGTCAAACGCCTTGGTTAGGTCGATGAAGGCGATGTACAGCGGCATCTGCTGTTCTCTGCACTTCTCCTGGAGCTGACGCACTGAGAATATCATGTCGACAGTGGATCTTTCTTGTCGGAAGCCGCATTGTGATTCGGGGTACACGCGGTTTGCGAGAACCTGAAGACGGTTGAGAACCACGCGTGCAAAGGCTTTGCCTACAATGCTCAGCAATGAAATACCCCTGTAGTTGTTACAGTCACTGCGATCCCCCTTATTCTTGTACAGAGTGACTATCTTGGCGTTGCGCATGTCTTGCGGAACTCTGCCTTCCTTCCAACATAGGCAGAGGAGCTCATGGAGTGGCTCTAATAAGGCAGGTTTTCCGCATTTGATGATTTCAGGCGGGATGCCATCCTCACCCGGCGATTTACCACTGTTCAGGGCATCAATGGCTTTACTGAGTTCATCCATGGTAGGTTCAGCATCCAGCTCCTTCAGGACGGTCAAGTCTTCTATATCGTCCAATGCACTCTGTGTGACAGAGTTTTCACTGGAGTACAACTCTAGATAGTGTTCCACCCACCTGCCCATTTGCTTGCTTTTGTCAGTGATGATATCCCCTGATTTGGACTTCAAGGGTGCAGTCTTCTTTGATGATTTGCCAGTTGCTTGCTTGATGCCTTCATACATCCTCCTTATGTTGCCAGTCTCCGACGCTTGCTGGATGCTATAAGCCAGTTGAAGCCAGTAGTCATTTGCGCAGCTACGGGCAGTCTGCTGGGCCTTTCTCCGAGCAGCCTTCAGCTCCAGAAGATTGTGCTGACTTGGGTCGCGTTTGTAGCTTATCAGTGCTTTTCTCTCGGCATCAATGACGGGCTCTAGTTCAACAGCGTTTGCCTCAAACCAGTCGGTATTCTTGTGCTCCTTTGTACCATACGTCAGAGCAGCAGCTCTGTAGATAGTGTTCCGGAGCGAATTCCACATATCTTCTGCATTCGACTCTTGGTTGCAGCTTTGCAGTTCCCCCAGCCTTGCTATGAACTCCTGGTTTTTGGCTTGGTTGGTGGTTTGACTGGTGTTGATTTTTGGCTGGCATTTCTTTTTAGAATGATGGAGTCTCTTGGGGCGCAGCTTTATCTTGGAGGCAATGAGGGAGTGGTCTGTATCGCAATCGGCGCTATGGTAGGCTCTGGTGTTACGAACGTTATTCAGAGAGTCGCGTCTGGTGATGATCAGGTCCAACTGATGCCAGTGATTTGATCTTGGATGTCTCCAGGACGCCTTGTGACATGCCTTGTTCTGAAAGTAGGTGTTTGTCACGCATAGGTCGTGATAGCAGCAGAGTTCGAGTAATCTCTGGCCGTTTTCGTTCATTTTCCCTATGCCATGGTGACCCAGCACACTTGACCAAGAGTCATGATCAGAACCAACACGAGCGTTAAAATCCCCCAGGAGGTAGAGGTGTTCCGAAGCAGGGACTGCGGCAATTGCGCTGTTTAATAGCTCATAGAACTGGTCTTTAGTCTCCGTGCTGGCTTGCATGGTTGGTGCATAGATGCAGAGGAGGTTGGCGGTACCAGATGCTGTGAATAGACGCAGGGTAAGGATTCTCTCTGTGCCGTGGGAAGGAGGTTCAATCATTTGGAGCAGGGTGTTCTTTATGGCGAAGCCGACTCCGTGTTCTCTGGATTCCTCGACGTCTTTCCCCTGCCAGATAAACGTATAGTGTGCTTCCCTCAAAGATCCAGTCTCTGGGAGGCGCGTTTCTTGTAAGGCTGCCACATCGATGTTTAGTCTGTGCAGCTCAAGATCGATGACTGCGGTCTTGCGGAAGTCATCGATTTTCTGTAAGTCATCTGTCAGTCCAGTGCGCATAGTGCGCACGTTCCAGCTTGCAATGCGGAGAGCTGGAGACTCCGTCTTTATCTTTGAATGTCTTCCTGGTGCATGTGGTAACGGTCTGCCTGTTGAGCTGCGCTCTAAGCTCCAGGCACCCACTGGAGCAGGCAGGCCGTGGCGGGTCAACACCTTATTGGCCGGGGGCTGCCCAGCTTAAGGCGGGCGGTAGTTGACCAGTGGGACTACGAGGGACCCTCCCACCATTGAAGACAGCCCGTGGCGTCCAGCTCTACGCCAATTGAGCAAGGACTTATAACCCGTAGACTGCTGTCTTCTTGTTTGTGCTCTCGCCGTGAGGCGAGACTGGAGTAACGTCTTGTATTATTACTTACAATACTGTTAGCTTAAGTTTTTCAAACTGTCTTATAGTTAAATGCATTGGTTGAAAGCAAAAAAAAAAAAAATTTAAAGTGTGTTTTTTTTTAAGTAATACAGTACGTTACTTAGTTTTTTCATTACATGAGAAAAGTTACAAAAAAAAATGGGTGAAACGTATTATGTGTTTTAGTAGTAAGTAAGTAAAGTTCCCTTAACCCTAACGGGTCATCGGGGCAGATGAAGTGTAGAATTCATCTGTTTCTATAACCTCGGCATATGAAGGGGTTGTGTGGTTAGCACAACGCCCAGCCGCCTTTACTCCCCCAACTTAAAGTCAGGTACCCATTTAAAGCTGGGTGGACTAGGGGACTATCACCAGGACCTGAAAAAATCCCAAGGTTCTAACTGAGATTCGAACCCGGGACCCTCCGGTCGACAGTCGAGCGCTCTACACCGCTCGACCACCCGTCCCCATTATGTGTTTGCGTTGTATGAAAATTCTGAAATTTGTCTTTTTTTTTTACATTAAAGAGATGAGACTCGTTCAGTAACATGGGGTAAAAGCAGCCCCGAAGCGTGAAAATTCTACAGGAGGGGCCAGGCAATAGCAGGGGGGGGGGCGGCAGGTAATACATTTTACTAAGTAGAACAAAACGCAGGGGGCCCGCCCCCCCCCCCCGCACGCTACGGGCCTGGGTAAAAGTTATTTCGCTGTAAAAGAATGATATTAGCTAACTAGATTTATTGTCAGGAAGTCATGATTACACATTGTTTGTTCGAGACGATCCCTGTTTGATTGCAAGAGAGAAATGCGGCTTAGTTATTGTTGTATTGATTTTTTAAAATTTGGACGGGGTGGTCGTGTAGTGTAGAACTCTCGATTGTCTACCGGAGAGTACTGGGTTCGAACCTCAGTGAGAACAACATTGGGAATTTTTTCAGGTCCTGGTTGTAAGTCCACAAGTCCACCCAGCTTTAAATGGGTACTTGACTTTAAATTGGGTAAGTAAAGGCGGCTAAACGCACCAGTCCCTTTATATGCCGAGGTTATTTTATCAGACGAATTTTACACCATCTGTCCCGATGAGCCCTAAGGGACTTATGGAAATTTTCTTACGCTATTAGAGAAGTTTTTGTGGTTGAATGTGTGATTGTTCTCCATTCTTTCTCACCTCATTTTTTTTTTGTTTTTTTTTTATACAGTTGTGAATCAGATCAAATCTCAGGCACTTGCTACACTTGCTGTGCCGGCATTGTATTATGTGAGGGAGACGAATACTTCAACGCCAGCAAGCTAGCGCCATTACCATCCTATTAGAGGTGGACCTAGGGCTGCCAACTTAGATAATTTGTGTCCAAACCAAGATGAATCTGGCGTTAGATCCTGATGTAAACATGATATATGCATAATATATTTATACTTTTTTTTCAGTTAGTCTTTTAATTTATTTTCAATTTTTGAAAATGTATTGATGTATATCGAAATATTTTTTTTAAATCTATTTCTGTATAATAATTCCAAATAAAAGGAAAAGCTACAAAAACAGATGTTGGCTGCACTGGAAAGAAAGGGATGACATAAAACTGTATCCAGTCAAAAGCAAAAATAAATAAAACAAAATTCTTCAAAGAAAACTGTTGTTCTTTATTGCTTTTTTCTTTCTGTGTTGATGTCGGATAAATTTGCAAGACTTCATTTGGTCAGAGGTGTATCTATAGGCTTCATTTGGTCAGAGGTGTATCTATAGACTTCATTTGGTCAGAGGTGTATTTATAGGCTTCATTTGGTCAGAGGTGTATTTATAGGCTTCATTTGGTCAGAGGAGTATTTATAGGCTTCATTTGGTCAGAGGTGTATTTATAGGCTGGCAGACTAGGCGGTCACATATGGCTCCCTGTGCGGAGGGCCACTGCTGCACAGGTTTCCGAGATTAACTGACTTGCCAGGAGCTGTCAGACAGGGCCCAATTTTAATCATTGTTAAGTGCGCAATATTTTGACAAGTACCCAGAATCATACCTAAACCTGGGACGCCCACCAAAACATTTATTTTACAAGGCTTTGCATAATGTACGTAAGATTAAGTAAAGTATCACAAATGTTATCAGCTAACACGAACACATTTTTTAAAAAAAAAAGCATTGTAACTTGTAGATAATATTATCTAGATATGTAACTTTCTATTGTTTTACTGATTTAAACAAAAAATGTTTAAACTAAACCGATTTTATTTGGCTAGTTGTTTTTTTTTTTTACCGTTTTACATTTACATTTGTTTTTATGTGGCTTTACTGATTAAGTATACATCGAGACACTTGTTAAAAAAAAACAATCTTGTAATGTATCACAATTTGTTTTAAGAAAACAAAGAGGTAAAAAAAATACAATTACGGCAGGGGTTGGAAATAGCGGTTCGAACCTAGTGATGCACTTTTTTGCAAATCTTATAATTGTGTGGAGGTTATGGATTTTTGTGGAAGATACTCCAGACGCAAGGGAAGTTTGGTGATGCTTGACGATAAGACGATGCATGTACATGTCACTTGACTAGGAAAGGTAGTAACATATAGTCATCGATGAGGGACTTGTCATAACATACATATATATATATATATATCAAGCCATGCGTAACACTCATATTATTAAGTAGTAGCAACATGGGTGCAGCCTTCTGCCCGCACCTGAAAGGTGGGGAGGGGGGCGCTCGCACTTGGTATTTTTGTTACAGACACTCGCTATAATCAGGCTCAAAGCGCACTCACCAGAAGCCCATCAAATGACACTCGCCATAATCCTCATCAAAAGACACTCACCATAGGACCCACAAATGACACTCGCAAAAAGCCCTTCAAATGACACTCGCCATTGGCCCACAAATGACATCAACATAGGTTCATCCAATGACACTCGCCATAGGCCCATCCAATGACACTTGCTATTGGCCCACAAATGACACTCGCCATTGGCCCACAAATGACACTCAACATAGGCTCATCCAATGACACTCGCCATAGGCCAATCCAATGACATCATAGGCCCCACAAATGACACTCGCCATAGGCCCATCAAATAATACTAGCCTCTGCACCCTCGTACAGCTAAGGCCGCCTCTGCTCATACATCAAAGGCTCACTCTAAATATCGTGTCGTTGAGAACACATCAACTCGATCAAAAATCTGGAGTCTGCAAGGTTTACATTTAAATTTTTTTAATAAGACACGACAACCGCATGCAAATCAAGTTAACTAAAAGAGTGGAAAAAAAACATAAAATCATCTTAAAAGTACATAGCCAAAAAACGACATATAAGAAAAAAATTATACACTGCAAATTACAAACTTTATCACATTGTCAGGGAAATATAATCAGAAATATTAATAGCCAGCAGATTCTCTCATGGAATGTTTTTGTAACAAAACATGTCACTGTGGTGCACTTAACAAAACTGGAGATTACTACACTTCCGCGCTAGGTCCGACTGAGAGCTGGAGGTGTGTGTGTATGTACCGGGTTCTTAGTCTCTGTCAGAATCACTCAGCTCTATACTCAGTGGTCAGAATATACACTTGTTTCTAAACGTTATTCAACAATCGTTTGTCAGAGGTCGGCAACTTTTTGTTCCTCAAGGGCCACCACATTCAGTATGTGTGTAATCTAAGGACCCCTGGAATACATTTTTAATCTAAATACAATGACATATGAACACAATAATGATCAGGTACATTCCTTTCTTTTACTCTGACATCTATCTAATTCAACACCCCCCCCCCCCATGAAACCGCCACTTACATAGGATATTTTCATTGAAAAACTTTGAATAAAGTTTCAAATATTTTACCAACTTGTTTTTTTCCAAAGAATAACAATGAAACTTGGCCAGTTTAATTCACTGTATACTAGAAAAAAAAATTCTAACAGATGAATGTGTGCTCCCAATAATTACAATGATTACATTATTTCGTAATATGTTTTCATTTTAGAATAAAATTAAATAATACAAGATTAACACATTGTGGTCATCAATCCATCGTCCATTTGGTGAAGAGAAAAATATAAGGGTCAAATTGTACAACTGAGAAGTAACCTACTACACAATATAGTGAGTGCAGATAATTTTGCGATAGTCTGTTGCATTGTAAACAAGTGACTCAGCAAAAAGGGCTCCATTCAAATACAAGTTCATTGACAACGTGTTTGATACTTATTTCGTCTGATCAATCCTGTTACAGTTCTTGAAGTGAATGGATCATTAAGTTCTCATAAGGGCAATTGAAGTGTAGAATTCATCTGTTTCTGTAATATCGACATACAAATGGATTGTGTTTGTTATCGCAACGCCAATCCGCCTTTTATAAACATCCCCAATTTAAGTCAGACAGGCTACCAGTTTAAACATGGTTGAACTTGTGGGAAGTCAGGGCCCTGAAAAATTCCCTTTGTTCTCACAGAGGATCAAACCCAGGACTCGCATGTCGACAGTCAAGCATCTGAACCACTCGGCCTTCCGACTACGAATGGTTACTAAGTTTACTATTATAGTTATACAAACAGTAATGTATACATTTATTTTCTTTCCATGTTCGATGAAGTATTAAAATGTATAGTGATGTACACATTTTTCTGTCTAGTCCCCAAACTTTACTCCCACGGACCATAGTGGTCTATCAACCAGCCCGTAGCGTGCGGATGTGGGACCGACCCCATCAGCGTTTTGTCTGGCCCCTTCTGCTTTTTTGCACTACTTACTAGCATTTTGAAAGATTGGATCTAGAACTCAGATTTCAATATCAAAGATTTCAGAAACGGTTGAGAAACTTCCCAATTTCAGACAGACTCTGACATACTGTAATGGTCGCAGCTATATATGATTGAGACTAACTGAAATGTCTGTTAGTGTAATGATAGACCAGTGGTCGGCAAACTTATCAGCCAAAGAGCCAAATATGAACATTACAACAAGTAAACTTTTATCACACTAAATTTTATTACACTAAATCAGTAGTACAATAAATAAAACTAAATGCCAGAGCCGCACTTAATTAGCCAAAGAGCCACATGCGGCTCCGGAGTCGCACTTAGCCGACCACTGTGATAGACTATCAACCACATATTACTGACCCCTGGTCAAGAGCAGGATATGTAAAAAATTAAAAGAAAAAAACAACGAAATATGTAGAATCTGATTAAACTTGAACATTCTATTTATCCAAAAAATATTACACGTTAATTATATAATGTTATATATATATATATACCTGTATAGATAAAGTACACCTGTTTATAATATATGTATATGTCTGAAAGAATTTCTCATGCGTTTTAAAGTGTTTTGTTTGTCTCCCACATCTCTACCCCTGCTAGACAGCGAGCTAGCCCAACAATCTCCGAGTACCAGTATGCTGTGGCTACTTCAATTGGCTCGACTTCGATTGGGATCTTACAACTAATCTAAATATATATCATTAATGTGGTGATTATTAATATGTCGTACAAAAGTACAAATTATACTTCATTGTTGATTAAAGTTTTTCTCACACAAATGCACCACAGCTTATCTGAAAATTGGCATTTATAAACTGCATCTGTTGCCTTGATGTCTTAAAACAATAATTATATTCAAGTTTGAGTGCACTCAACTTTCGACCTGAGGGTCTTGGGGGGTCAATCTGCAGTGAGAACCGAAGGATTTTTTTCCGGCCATGGGGAACGTTCCCTTCATGTCTTCCGTGGCGCCTCCTTTCCTTTGCACTTTAGCTTTATCATGAAAGAAAAGCACTAGAAAAACTTTCCCAGAATGGTTTATATCAAAGAGATAAACTTCTCATCCTTACAGGGTCTTCACAGATCATCTCCATGTCAAGTATCCTGTCAAGTTTCCTGTCATTGGCTGAAGAAACAATGCGGGCTACTTCTATGTTATTTAAAAGCCATCGACTTCAACTTAAAGTCTAACATTATAGAACAATTCTTGAGGGTATATAACAAACCTGTTGTCATACGCGTCAACCGTCAACTGTGTGCCCACCGTTTTTTATAACGTGTTGCATCGTTGTGTTTGTACGCCAAAGAGAAGAAAAAATGTTTGCAACCGTAACTGTACTGGCGATTTTGATTGCTTTAGTGCAAGGGCAAACTGGGTTTGGTAAATAAAACAATGGTTTTAGACATAATTTTAGTTTACATTTTTATTTTTACCCATTATTCGTACGATTGAACCTTCACATCTTTTTTTCAATTTAGGAAAAAGATGCGAAACAAAATTAGCCGTAAATAGGTTTTTTTTCCCGAAGTATCGAACGACAAACTTGTAAAATTACTTAGACGCGTGATGGCAGAATGTCATTGCAGGATTAAAGTATAACTAACACAAGCTACATCTTAGGTACCCCACTTTCTTGGGGGGCCCCAAATAATTGTTCAAGTGAGCGATTACCATGTTAACTTAAATATTTGGCGCTGAAATATAAGATCTGGACTTATAAAGGGCTCCAAAAAGCCCAGGGCCTTATCAAGTCTAAATCCGGCCCTGCAGAAGGTACACTAAGTGCACACGCACAACGAATGAAGCTAGACTAAACGTTCTATGTATATGATATGCACGATTTATACTTCACCTATAAAGATTTATTTTTCCCCTGTTTTCTTGATTGTTTTTTTTTTTTTTGTTGTTGTTGCAATCTGCGTTATGTGTTTTCGTGTTTAGCCTTTATAGATACATATGAAATGGTTTGAGTTTATTTAAAATTTTTTTTTTAATTTTTTGCCATGTAATTTTTGTTATCAATGCTCGTTTTGTGTACTTATATTACAGAGAAATGTCCGGAAGGTCGAAATGTTGGAGATACGTGGACCAATCCAGGTGTTTGTGAAGGTTGCTCATGTACCTTGGTTGGCTACATATGTGAGAGGTAAGAAAAGAAATATAGTAATAAGTATAAACAGCTTCGTCGTATCAAGGTGTATGAATGTATTACACTTATCTTTATGTGTGTACGAGACGATGATAGTAATAAGTGTGAATAACTTCGGTGTATCAAGTTGTATGAATGTATTACACTTATCTTTATGTGTGTACGAGACGATGATAGTAATAAGCAGGGCCGGCTTTAGACCGATTGTTCCGAATCGGGCCTCGCGCCTGACATTTATATAAATTGTTAAAAAAAAAACTATAAGAGAGGCCTCGCAAGCGTCCTTTAAATTGGGTCCCGTAATTCGTAAGACCAACCCTAGTAATTGGTATACACAATTTTTCATTTAGCCACTAAATGAAATATATTTTGAATTTTGAAGTATTATGTTGTTAACACACATCCCAGCCGCCTTTAACCCCCCCCCCCACCCCAACTTAAAGTTAGGTACCCACTTAAAGGGGAGAGGACTTGGGGAGCGGTGGTCGTGCGTATGTATTTATCTTAAAGCTGCTCACATGCAAAGGTTGTAGGGTTCAATGTCTGGTAAAGCCAAAGATTTTCGCCTCTGACTCGGAAAGGAGATGGGCGCCACCAAATCTATAAGCCCACAGGAAGTGACGTTTGAAAGCACATCTTTTGACGTGTCCATGGACGTCGCTAGGAATTTTTCCAGGGGGGGGGGGGGGCAAAAATTTTCCGGGGGAAGGGGGAGGCAAATAACAACTTTATGACATTTTTTTAAATGTTGGGGGGGGAGCAAATGCCTCACTCTTATATGACATTTTTTCAAAATATAGGGGGAGCAAATGCCCCCCTATTATATGACATTTTTTTCAAAATGTAGGGGGAGCAAATGCCCCCCTATTATATGACATTTTTTCAAAATGTAGGGGGAGCAAATGCCCCCCTATTATATGACATTTTTTCAAAATGTAGGGGGAGCAAATGCCCCCCTATTATATGACATTTTTTCAAAATGTAGGGGGAGCAAATGCCCCCCTATTATATGACATTTTTTCAAAATGTAGGGGGAGCAAATGCCCCCCTATTATATGACATTTTTTCAAAATGTAGGGGGAGCAAATGCCCCCCTTGCCCCCCCACCATGAATACGCCCATGGACGTGTCCATTCGTTTCCCCCAACGACCACATCGGTTAAGGGAATAGAAAAAAAAATCTAACTGAGAGAAATTTTACCAAACATTCATAACGATAAACACGGTGTTAAATGTATTCTAAAATATTTTGTTTCATTGTATGAATTTAATTGTACATCCACATTTATCTTTTAATGTATTTTATTGGAGTGAAATGACGTCACATTTACGTTCATTACTGAATTGACTCAATACAAATATACATTTCTTTCGTACAGTTGCACTTTACAGGTCCCAGAAAATTGCACCGCAGTCTATGACTTAAGCATCCAGTTCCCCACCTGCTGCGTGCCCATGAAAATTAATTGCGAAGTCAAGGCAAGCATATAAATCAGAATGGACTGGTTGATTAAGTACCTTATTATAAGATTGAAAACTGACATTTAATCAGCATTAAAGAAATATCTGAAATCGCAATGTTTTGTTCTAAGAATCTTATTATCAATGTGACAAATTATTTTGAAAACTAGAATGTATGCAATAATTAAACTACATAACTTTCTATCAAAATTCGATTCGAAATCTCCCGCTCCCTCTTTCTTTATATATATAATGTATAAATGGATATGTCGGTGGTTCTGTGTAGTGTATTCTTCCTCTGTCCATCTATTTATTTTTTTATGTGTATGTCAGTTTGTTTATATTTGTAATCCATCTTGTTACTATATAAAGAGCCTTAGAAAAACAGCAAGTTGATTACCTTATCACCTAAGGCGATTTAATGGATAATCACTGCCAAATGTCCCTAATGTCAAAGGACTTCCCTTATAAAATTTGAAATTATTAAAGCTCTACCTAATTGCAAATTTTAACATGTCCGTCCTTCTTTCTGTCCGTTCATCAAACTATTAAACTGTGTTTTAATATATCTGGCTTTATATCTGTAGCTAAATAATTAAGCTATATTTAAAATTTCCGTATTTATCTCTTCTATTTAACTATTAAATACTCTTTTAATCTCTCTGGCCTTAATTGTGTATCTAACTATTAAATAGGACTAAGAATTTAATGGATGTCTTTGAGAATAAAAGAATAAAAGGATTCCTCCTAATAGAAATACATATTGTAATCTGACCGCCATTTTACAACGCATTCTATTGATACATATTGTAATCTGACAGCCATCTTACAACACATTCAAGTGATATATATTGTAATCTGACAGCCATCTTACAACACATTCAAGTGATAAATATTGTAATATGACAGCAATCTTACAACACATTCAAGTGATACATTTATGGGTAACGTATGTTTCTTCGCTTACTGGTAGCTCTATTAAAAAAGTTATTTAATTGGCGTCTGAATCGCTGGTGGAGATCGACAATATTTTATTTGTCCACATTTAAGAACTTTAAGTCAACTGCTGGTACAAACATCAAGTTTATTGTTCAACGTTCAGAGGCGGGCATCAAGCACCGGGCGCTACTCACAAAAGGGGCGCCTATAATATTATTACACGGTTTTCAAATGTTGGGGGCGCTAAAAAAGGTAATTGTGTCCTTGGCGCGAGTTAAGCTTGTTACGGTACTGTCAACGTTAGTCAAAGCTTAAACACCAACAGTCTCAACTCCCACGAACTGGCTTCAGCTCTCGCCTTAAGCTGTGATTACCTTCTATCACACTCTTAACTTACACAACCTTAGACCTTTTTTTTTAGCTTTTAGCGATCGGCGTGGCATGATTTATTCATTAATGGTAAATACAGCTAGCCCTCCCCACGACAATATATGTGACAACCTCTGACCATGGGGAAAGTGACTACCGTCCAAGCTAGCGTGGACATAAAATTCTTTCGCAATAAGCTCATTATCTCCAATTTTTCTCTATAAATGAACGGGCGTAGTACATTGGCTAGTATGTCATGTCCGGCACAGTACTGTACAAGGTGCCCTTTCTTTTAACTGACCGACATTAATTCTAATTATTAAATTGTTTTTTTTTTTAAATTGGGCTAAAAGACGCACGTTGTAAAAACAATGTGTTTTGAAAAATTTGTACATCTGGTGGAGAAGTCAACAAAATGAAGTAAAATAATGGAGGTAAACTAAATGAGGTAAACTAAGTGAGCTAAACTAAGTGAGCTAAACTAAGTGAGCTAAACTAAAATAGTTAAACTAAGTGAGCTAAACTAAGTGAGCTAAACTGAATGAGGTAAACTAAATGAGGTAAACTAAGTGAGCTAAACTAAATGAAGTGAGGGAGACTATATATTTATATTTATATTCGATTTTAAATGAAATTATCTCCGCAAAGACATTGGGCTGACAAAGAAAAAAAACAGTAAAAAGAAATATTATTGTGCCAAACATTGAAGTCCGAAGATTATCGTCTAATTATTGGTAAAGTTGACTAATATATGAGACGATGTTTAACCACTGTCAGGTATTAAACAATATTCATTAACTAAATCACGATTTTGTTGCCGGTTATGCTTATGCCGCTTGAAGAATAATATCTTATGTTACTGCTAGTTCCTGATAATTCTAAAGATGAAGACAGCAAATTAAGCATCTATGAAAAGTGTCTCATCATTCCCGTGTGCCTGGAGACAAAGTTGAATTCAAAGATTCTTTATCAAGGCCTTACAATGTTATGTTTTAGGTAAGTAAAGGAATAGGTGTCTGCAAGTGGACACTAAGATATTCATTTGCAAGGGTATTTTATGCACTAGTCAAAGACATTCCACCCATACAACATAACAAAACAATATTTAAAGACAGCATTCAAAGACAATCCACCTACACAACATAAGACAATCAATTTACATATCATAACAAGACAATCCACCTACACAACATCACAAGACAATCCACCTACACAACATAACAAGACAATCCACCTACACAACATCACAAGACAATCTACCTACACAACATAACAAGACAATCCACCTACACAACATGGCAATACAATCCACCTACACAACATCACAAGACAATCCACCTACACAACATCACAAGACAATCCACCTACACATCACAAGACAATCCACCTACACAACATAACAAGACAATCCACCTACATAACAAAACAAGACAATCCACCTACAAAACATAACAAGACAATCCACCTACAAAACATAACAAGACAATCCACCTACACAACATCACAAGACAATCCACCTAAACAACATCACAAGACAATCCACCTACACAACATAACAAGAAAACCCACATTTACCAAAAAATAGAGAGAGAGATATCTAGATAAAGATAATTACATAAATAGATAGATATGTAGATAATAGATAGATGATACAGAGTATGGTTGAATTTATTTATTGTTCGAAAATATGCTCATTCAAAAAAATAGAGAAAGTTTCTGAATGTATCGTACGTTTACAAGTGTTTTGTTTGTCTCTATCTCCCCCCCCCTCCACCGCTATTGAGCACTGTTCCAGCCAAACGATCTTTGATTACCTGTATGCTATGGCTACTTCAAATGGCCCTTTTACGACATTTAAATATATTTTCTTTCATATTTAATCGATGTGTTGCACTATTGTCAAATGTGTTGCACTATTGTCAAAATTGCATGCCTATGTTAATTTAAGTTCCTCTAACTAATGTACGATAGTTTATCAAAACATGACATCATCATCAAGCTGCATGGAGTATGAAGACACTCATTTATGCATTTGTTATCTTTTATAACGATAGCACGTTTTGTGTTATTAAGTAGATAGATTCAATGTGGGTGATCAAAAGACAATTCACATTTCTTTATTTGAACAGGCTGTCAAACACATTAAAACAACAGGGTATATAAAATACATGAAAACATATATTTTTATCTCAAATCAGACAATCGGCTTATGGTTTTAATAAGCTGTAGACAAATAAAGAAACATAATGTTTAAAGAATTATTTCTCCTATCGGTATTGATTTCCGCAGCGAATATTGTCAAGTCGGGTAATATAATGTTATTTTGAATGTCGATTTTTTAACCTTAAAATATAACGACTATAATGACAAATTCCTAAGTTTTTTTTTCTCTTAATTTATGGGAATTAAAAAAAAGAGATTGTTTATTAATGTAACAAATACAGGCCTTACCTTTTTAACACTTGTAGTAATAATCGAAACTTGAGCTAAATTGTATTATAGAGATAATTATCAGTTTAGATCATGTTAATACAAAGGTAAATAAAAAGACACTTCCAGACTCGTACTTTATCGTTTTAGCAGATTTTGTAATATTTCGTTCTGTGTTTGTAACGGTTTTTTTTTGTGCTATCTCATATTTATAATTGCTTTCTCTATTAAAATAAAAAAAAATGTAAATATTTTGTTACTAAGTTTTTTTTTTTTTACTGTTTATGCTACATCACTATAATAAATTTGAACTAATTTATACACATTTTTATTTATTATTTTTTATATTTTATAAATCATTTTAAAAGTTTAGCGTATCTCTTTAGAGATTTTGTTTCTCTTTTGAGAAAGTTTTCATTATGGCGATTGTGACATTGAGGGTATAAATATGAACAATAAGGTAGTCTATAATCAGGCCCGTAGCGTGTATGGGGTCCAGGGGGGCCGGCCCCCTCCTGCGTTTTGTCTGCCCCCCCTGCTTATTTGCTCTACTTAGTAAAATGTATTACCTGCCCCCCCCACCGCTATTGCCTGGCCCCTGCTGTAGAATGCCTGGCCCCTCCTGTAGAGTTTTCACGCTACGGGGCTGTCTATAATGAATTGGACAAAAAAATTAATTTAATGATACATTTACATTTAGAACATTTAGAGAGAGAGAGAGAGAGAGAGAGAGAGAGAGAGAGAGAGAGAGAGAGAGAATGAGAGAGACTAACATGTCGGACATAAGCTTAACAAAACACAAGAAAGCTTTTCGAATCATTAAAACAATTAATGAATTTCAATTTCAAAAGGCTAAGTTAATCCTTATTGTTCAAAAATCATAGAGGTTTTGATAAAGTTAGTCTTACGTAATGTATCTTATTCATAACAACTGTATGTATCGTTAGTATTATGTAATGTATCCTATTCATGACAAATGTATGTCTCTTTCAGGCCCTTGTCCAGATGATCGAGCAGTTGGAGAAGACTGGACCGAACCGAATTGTGTAGGCTGTCAGTGTTACAACACCACCAGTGGTAGTACAATGTCCTGTTTTAAGTAAGTAATGTAATAGGTGCCTGCTGTTGAACACTAAGTCAACTCTTTCATAAAGGTATTTCACGCACTAGGCAAAGCTCCTACATTATCCACCGACACAACCTACCAAGACAACCCACATTTGCAACCCACCAAGCCAATCTAGTCAGTTCACATAGAAACCCACACATACAACCTACCTAGCCAACTTACTTACACAAACAGCCAGGGCTACCCACCTATGTAACCCACTAAGACAACCAGCCTTGAGAGCACAGACAACCCGCATGGCCAACCCACCAGACACCCTGCCTCTACAACCCACCAGACACCCTGCCTCTACAACCCACCAGACACCCTGCCTCGACAACCCATCAAGACAGCCTACTTTACAAACCTACTAGACAACCACCAAGACAGCCTATCTTACAACCCACCAAGACAGCCTATCTTACAACCCACCAAGACAGCCTATCTTACAACCCACCAAGACAGCCTATCTTACAACCCACCAAGACAGCCTATCTTACAACCCACCAAGACAGCCTATCTTACAACCCACCAAGACAGCCTATCTTACAACCCACCAAGACAGCCTATCATACAACCCACCAAGACAGCCTATCTTACAACAAAACTAGTCAACCATCTAGACAACCCACCCCAGTTGAACTTTGTGTGTAAACCCACCCCATTTGAACTTTGTGTGTAAACCCACCCCTGTTGAACTTTGTGTGTAAACCCACCACAGTGGAACTGGGTTGTTCTCATGTATGCTGATAACCTTCAATTAGAGGGACATGATACCTGCCTACCGTACATTAGTTACGCCATTTAGTTATCAATGAAGATATTATTTTGTTGTAACATAATGCATGATGGTGATATACATGGCAGTTTCATTCAAAGAGATAGGTAATACCTGCATTATTCTGTTGTAACACAGGTATAACATTAAAAGGGACTGGTTGTTGGATAGGATTGATTTTTAACTCTTTTCCGTTTTATGAGAGTATTTATATTTAACTCTTTCCGTTATATGACAGAGTTGATATATTAAACCATTAACTTCCATGACACGATAGATATTTAACTCTTTCCGTTATATGACAGAGTTGATATATTAAACCATTAACGCCCATGACATGAATGATATTGAACTCTTTCCGTTATATGACTAAATGGATAAATGTGTCCATCAACTTCCATGACACGATTGATATTTAACTCTTTCCGTTATATGACAGAATTGATATATTAAACCATTAACGCCCATGACATGAATGATATTGAACTGTTTCCGTTATATGACAGAATGGATAAATTTGTCCATCACCTTCCATGACATGAACGATATTTAACTCTATGATAAATATACAACTAGATTTTTTTTTTTAAAACGTATTTTCTGTGTGTGACAGGTAACATACTCTACATCATAATTAACTTCAATTTTCTCACTTCTAGATGTCCTCCGGTGCCGACGCTGCCTACGTGCTACGTAACCTACGGCAGCAATGGCGTATACCCCGACTGTTGTAGACAATACAAAATTGTGTGTCAGGGTGACGTGGGGTTTAACTCAACCCTGTTAAACTAACGGAGAACAGTCGCATCTCATTTGCCTAAAGTTAGACGCCTAAAGACTTGATTGTAATTGAAAGAAGACAGACAGTAAATAATAATAATAATACAATATTTTTTTAGAAGTATGTCGATGGTGTATTCTCATTTGTTTAATTTATTTCTGTAGTTGGTATGACACACCTTTGAAATACATCACACGAGTGATCAAACTGTTGCCAGCAGTGTTTTCAAACCTCTTTTTTTTCTTTCTTAATTTACATACCTTAGTGAATAGGTTTATATAGGCTACCATTGCATAGGCTACCATCACATAGGCTACCATTACAACAGGTTACCATCACAGGCTACCACTGCATAGGCTACCATCGCAAAGGCTAACGTTACAACAGGTTACCATCACAGGCTACCATTGTATATGCTACCATCAATAGGCTACCATTACAACCGGTTACCATCACAGGCTACAATGGCATAGGCTACCATCACATAGGCTACCATCACATAGGCTACCATCACATAGGCTACCATCACAGGCTACCATAACATGGGCTACGATTACAATAGGTTACCATCACAGGCTACCATTTCATAGGCAACAATCACATAGGTTAACATCACATAAGCTGCCATCACATAAGCTTCCATCACATAGGCTTCCATCACATAGGCTACCATCACATAGGCTTCCATCACATAGGCTACCATCACAAAGGTAACCATCACTTAGGCTACAATCATATATTTTACTCGTTTTCCTCTGGCGCGGAATATCAGCAAATGTCTTTGGTTTAAATGCAATTTATTTTATTAATACAGTAGTAGGAAAGCCTGCTGAAGCTGGCTGAACGAAATCCGGCAGAAGGGATAACAAAGAAATATACGAAATACATGTACTGCAATAGAAAATAACATGTGGCCTATATTGCCATGAACAGATTACGATATGAACAGAAATAACAAAGAAATGTATGAAATACAATGCATGCACCGCACGATATGAAAACTAACTGCGAGGGAGAAACAGTGTTACAAACATATACCGCACGATATGGAAACTACCTGAGGGAGATACACGGGTTAGACGATAATGTAATTATATAATTGTTTTTCATTTAATTTTTGATTAATAAAACAGGTTATTCAGGATTTCTTTATCAGTTTCGTTCAATTATTTTAATATGTTATTAACTTAGTCCAAGAAAAACAATCATGATTTTAGACAGATAAAAACTTAACTCACAAATTCAATCGTTCATTAAATGAAATCTATATCACCGACATATATAGTTTTATGGGGCGGAAAATACATCAAGATAAAAGTACCCGTCCAGGCGTATGTAACATCACCTTTGATAGGGCTTCGTACAGCAAGCCACTTGAGTTGTGCGGGACGCACCGGGTGACACCAACATGAACAATTGTAGATTTCATAGCAGAAATAACCGATTAAAGTAAACGACATGAGCAGTAGCACAGGGTGCCACCATGCAGAGCAGTAGCACAGGGTGTCATCATGCTTAGGTAAAATAATACAATTCAAAGCTGCTTGGATAAACCTAGAGTTTTTCGCAAACTTTAAAAAAAGGACGCACTTAGTCACGTGGTTTTATGTAATTGGAGACGTAGTTTACAAACTCACTTTTCTGAAATACAGTCAGTAATACTATCGCTTTTATGGCTAAAATATTTTAAAGTAAATTCTCTTAAGTCGAGCGCAAGGAAATCCGAAATATGTACTAAGTGAGGTTGTCGCCACAGCCATGAAGTGTGGTTGTCACCAGGGCCATGAAGTGAGGTTGTCGCCACAGACATGAAGTGAGGTTGTCGATACTGACATGAAGTGACGTTGTTGCCACAGCCATGAAGTGAGGTTGTCGCCACAGCCATGAAGTGAGGTTGTCGATACTGACATGAAGTGAGGTTGTTGCCACAGCCATGAAGTGAGGTTGTCGATACTGATATGAAGTGAGGTTGTTGTCACAGCCATGAGGTGAGGTTGTCGATACTGACATGAAGTGAGGTTGTTGCCACAGCCATGAAGTGAGGTTGTCGATACTGATATGAAGTGACGTTGTTGCCACAGCCATGAGGTGAGGTTGTCGATACTGACATGAAGTGAGGTTGTCGATACTGACATGAAGTGAGGTTGTCGCCACAGCCATGAAGTGAGGTTGTCGATACTGACATGAAGTGAGGTTGTTGCCACAGCCATGAAGTGAGGTTGTTGCCACAGCCATGAAGTGAGGTTGTCGCCACAGCCATGAAGTGAGGTTGTCACCAGGGCCATGAAGTGAGGTTGTCGCCACAGACATGAAGTGAGGTTGTCGATACTGACATAAAGTGAGGTTGTTGATACTGACATGAAGTGAGGTTGTCACCACAGCCATGAAGTGAGGTACTCGCCACAGCCATGAAGTGAGGTTGTCGCCACAGCCATGAAGTGAGGTTGTCGATACTGATATGAAGTGAGGTTGTTGCCACAGCCATGAGGTGAGGTTGTCGATACTGACATGAAGTGAGGTTGTTGCCACAGCCATGAAGTGAGGTTGCCGATACTGATATGAAGTGACGTTGTTGCCACAGCCATGAGGTGAGGTTGTCGATACTGACATGAAGTGAGGTTGTCGCCACAGCCATGAAGTGAGGTTGTCACCAGGGCCATGAAGTGAGGTTGTCGCCACAGACATGAAGTGAGGTTGTCGATACTGACATGAAGTGAGGTTGTTGATACTGACATGAAGTGAGGTTGTCACCACAGCCATGAAGTGAGGTACTCGCCACAGCCATGAAGTGAGGTTGTCGCCACAGCCATGAAGTGAGGTTGTCGATACTGACATGAAGTGAGGTTGTTGCCACAGCCATGAAGTGAGGTTGTCGATACTGATATGAAGTGAGGTTGTTGCCACAGCCATGAGGTGAGGTTGTCGATACTGACATGAAGTGAGGTTGTTGCCACAGCCATGAAGTGAGGTTGTCGATACTGATATGAAGTGACGTTGTTGCCACAGCCATGAGGTGAGGTTGTCGATACTGACATGAAGTGAGGTTGTCGATACTGACATGAAGTGAGGTTGTCGCCACAGCCATGAAGTGAGGTTGTCGATACTGACATGAAGTGAGGTTGTTGCCACAGCCATGAAGTGAGGTTGTCGATACTGACATGAAGTGAGGTTGTCGAAACTGACATGAAGTGAGGTTGTCGATACTGACATGAAGTGAGGTTGTCGCCACAGCCATGAAGTGAGGTTGTCGCCACAGCCATGAAGTGTGGTTGTCACCAGGGCCATGAAGTGAGGTTGTCGCCACAGACATGAAATGAGGTTGTCGATACTGACACGAAATGAGGTTGTTGATACTGACATGAAGTGAGGTTGTCACCACAGCCATGAAGTGAGGTACTCGCCACAGCCATGAAGTGAGGTTGTCGCCACAGCCATGAAGTGAGGTTGTCGATACTGATATGAAGTGAGGTTGTTGCCACAGCCATGAGGTGAGGTTGTCGATACTGACATGAAGTGAGGTTGTTGCCACAGCCATGAAGTGAGGTTGCCGATACTGATATGAAGTGACGTTGTTGCCACAGCCATGAGGTGAGGTTGTCGATACTGACATGAAGTGAGGTTGTCGATACTAACATGAAGTGAGGTTGTCGCCACAGCCATGAAGTGAGGTTGTCGATACTGACATGAAGTGAGGTTGTTGCCACAGCCATGAAGTGAGGTTGTCGATACTGACATGAATTGAGGTTGTCGATACTGACATGAAGTGAGGTTGTCGATACTGACATGAAGTGAGGTTGTCGCCACAGCCATAAAGTGAGGTTGTCGCCACAGCCATGAAGTGAGGTTGTCGATACTGACATGAAGTGACGTTGTTGCCACAGCCAAGAAGTGAGGTTGTTGCCATAGCCACGAAGTGACGTTGTTGCCACAGCCATGAAGTGAGGTTGTTGCCATAGTCACGAAGTGACGTTGTTGCCACAGCCATGAAGTGAGGTTGTCGATACTGACATGAAGTGAGGTTGTCGATACTGACATGAAGTGACGTTGTTGCCACAGCCATAAAGTGAGGTTGTCGATACTGACATGAAGTGAGGTTGTCGATACTGACATGAAGTGAGGTTGTCACCACAGCCATGAAGTGAGGTTGTCGACACAGCCATGAAGTGAGGTTGTCGATACTGACATGAAGTGACGTTGTTGCCACAGCCATGAAGTGAGGTTGTCGATACTGACATGAAGTGAGGTTGTTGCCACAGCCATGAAGTGAGGTTGTCGATACTGACATGAAGTGAGGTTGTCGATACTGACATGAAGTGAGGTTGTCGATACTAACATGAAGTGAGGTTGTTGCCACAGCCATGAAGTGAGGTTGTTGCCACAGCCATTTAGTGAGGTTGTCACCACAGCCATGAAGTGAGGTTGTCGCAACAGCCATGAAGTGATGTTGTCGCCACAGCCATGAAGTGAGGTTTTCGCCACAGCCATGAAGTGAGGTTGTCGCCACAGCCATGAAGTGAGGTTTCCGACACTGACATGAAGTGTAATGCATAATGATTCAATAAGTTTTCATTGGTTGCATTTTATGCAAATCGGCCGTTTATTTCTGGTAACTAGGTTTGATTGTAAGCTCATTTGAATGCATTTCTCGTTTAAATGTCTGACAATATATCTTCGTTGAGGGAATTTCCTTAGTCCCTAGTCATACACTGTGCACACTTTTATTTATTTTTTTATCTCAAAGTACCGATTTACACATTTTACATGTAAATTAACAAAATATCTGCCTTCTATTACAACGTGTATCAATCATTCTGATTCTAATAGGTTGTATGTTTATCGAACCGATACTAGGTATCTGCTATTGAAGCATATGAGTTCAAAAAGAAATTCCTTTAGTCTGTCAACTTTTGGACACAACCCTAATGACCACAGGCCTGTAAGTTACCTGACCCATCCAAATTGTGGACCGCCAGTCGAGGGTGTTAAACAATTACGAACCCTGCCGTTTCCTTAACCTGCCTACAGTGCCCAAGCTAAGCCTTTGACTGTCTGACCATTATCATAGATCGAAAAGCCTCTTCTGACGTTTATCTCCATGTCTGTTTCTTTTTCTCCCCCTCTAATTCGCTTTGGTTTTCAGTTCAAGTACAATTTTAAAGTGAAAACATTTGCTTTACGACCGTTGGATTGGTCTTTTTCAAGTCGGTATACACCGAAGATATGTAAACTCACTGTATATAGTGAAAATATATGCCTTTATGGATATATTACCCATTCTTTTAAATCGAAAGTACCTCCTTTCTATAGCTTCCTTACTATCTTCGGTACGTGAGTGTGTTTGTATGTGAGAGCGATCAAAAAGATAAAATGCCAAGTTTAGTTCTTCATTTTGTTAAAAGATGTCTTTCTTTTTTTAGTAAATATAGAAACATTTCTTATTGCTTATTTGCTTTAAGTATTTAGTATTAAATTGTATTATTGTTCGCTATAATAAGTTTGCGATACTCCATATGTATTTTGCAGTGACTAGAACCAATTAATTGTATTAACATTGATCTTAGTGTCAAATTCGATTACGTTTTCACCGATCTTGGCATGGTCAGATGGTTTATTACCGATTTAAGTCCGTATTCTTGACGTACATAGGTACTGAAACACACATGTTTATATATATATATATATATATATATATATATATATATATATATTTATATATATAATTATATATATATATATATATTTATATTTATATATATATATATCGAAACAGAGAGCGAGACCGTAGATCATGTGCTTTTGAGTGCCCCGGGCTGGTGGATCACAGGGTGGAACAGTCGGGTAGCTTACTGGCCATTGTCCTTTAAGGCAACGCCTTACCCCATTTACTCCCTCATCTAATGTCAGGTACCCAGTACCTGCCATTTCTGTCAGTTTAGTAGTATTTGAGGAAATATAGCAAGGTGTGAGTGTACTAACCACATCTACCAGAAAGGCAGGCTGTGGGCGAGTCTTCTATTATCATTATTAGAACATCTAGGTGAGTAAATCTGCCACTATAGTCAGATTGCGAATTCCACGCCTTGAGAAAACTCACGGACTACGTTGCCACCACTGCGCAGCAATATCTAGACCCGTGGTTCTCATCCGGCGGTCTGGGTACCCTAAGGGGTACGGCAAAAGTTGTGCACGGGTACGGCAAATGTTTTGCAGGGGTACGGCAAATGTTGTGCCGGGGTACGGCAAAAGTTATGCAGGGGTACGGCAAACGTTGTGCAGGGGTACGGTAAATGTAGTGCAGGGGTGCGGCAAAAGTTGTGCAGGGGTACGGCAAAAGATGTGCAGGGGTACGGTAAATGTTGTGTAGTGGTACGCAGCGACATAAAATATCCGTTTACAGCAACCAATACTTTGAAGACTTTACTTTTGAGAGGTAACGGCTGACTCTTTCACACCCTTTGAGGTAACGTCGCTATAAATATTGAGACCCGCGTATCTCTAGACAAGGTGATCTCAACGTTGTACTTTATTATTCAGGTGATATTTTATAAGGTTTCCAACCCAGCAAAAAAGAATAATATTTCGTTAACAGATGAAATCAACAGATTGTAACATTTGCGCCGAGTCCGAAAAGAATGGTACGGCTAAAGTTTTAATGTACTATTGTTAGTATTCTTTTCACGCCATGTTCACGTGTCGTTTGGCTATAGGGAAACATTGCGGGCTACACAAAGGGGCGATTTAAAAGACATTTACTGTTCGTTATTTGGCGGCTATGTCAAACATTATTAAACATTTAAGGGTGGTGTATATAAGATACATGAAAAGAAGATCCGTCTGTCGTGAAGCAACCGAGCAACTCCCTGTGCTATTGATACGTAAAATGTTTCAAGAATTATTTGTCTTCGTTGTTTTGATAGCCATAGCAAACGGGTCGATGTTTTTCAGCCTAGGTAAGGAATTATTATATTTGAAAAAAATTCCATTTTAAATGGTGTTTTTTATGTATAATTAATTTATCAAATTATTTTGATTGCTGATTTTATAATTGATCAAATTATTTTGATTGTTGATTTTATAATTGATCAAATTATTTTGATTGTTGATTTTATAATTGATCAAATTATTTTGATTGTTGATTTTATAATTGATCATGTTATTTTAATTGTTTTTTTTTAATTTATTCTTTCTTTTAAATGAACTTTTTGAAATTAAAAAGCTTATATTTATGTACAACAATGTAAACTTTAAAAAATGTTAAGGTAAGTACATTTGTTAATAGATGGCTTTAAAACCAAACTCACACACAAAGATGCAAAGAAATAAAAAAAAGCCGGACAAAGATACCACACTGTAATTTCTGATAGTTCACACAATATTTACTATTTTTTCTGTTGCATATAATGTATTTGTTTTTTACTTAATTTGTCTCAGTCTTAAATCTTTCATGATAGTTTTCCTGGCAAGATAATAATTGTAATTTTCACACTCATGTATTACAAGGTCGCTTCATTTCTATAAATCTATTTTGTTCATATCTTATTTATTGTATTTATGTACAACTATTTACACGCTTCTACCAGGTGAATGTCCAGACAATCACAAACCTGGAGATGAATGGAGCAGACCCAAGGAATGTTCAAACTGCTACTGCAACACCGATGGCTATGGATGCGATTTGTAAGATAATGAGTACTTTTTTCAACATTAACTAGAGACCCACAGCAACGTGCAGTGCCGTCGAGAGGGGGGGCAGGGGGCAAATGCCCAGGGGCCCGGCGAGTTTTAGGGGCCCGGTCTGAGCTGGCCTATCAACTTTTCAAAATAATATTATCAGCTCGGGGGGGGGGGGTGACAGCCCTGCCCAGGGACCCGAAATTTCTGTCGGTGGGCTTGGCAACGGTTCGAGTAAATTGCAATTACATGGCGCACGTGCTAAACTCAGATCGTCATTACATTTTCCTGGCACATCATAAATAACAACAACAAAGATAGTTTCAACATTAATTCGTTGTAATCGGAGGCTGCTCATCTCAATGTAAGAGGGCGATGTTGCATGACTCAATTCGTTGTAAATGATTGATGTACATTGCTCATTTCATTGTAAATGATTGACACGCTTTGTTCATTTCGTTATAAATGATTGATATGCATTGCTCATTTCGGTATAAATGATTGATATGCATTGCTCATTCCGTTGTAAATGATTGATATGTATTGCTGATTCCGTTGTAAATGATTGATGTGCATTGCTCATTCCGTTGTAAATGATTGATATGCATTGCTGATTCCGTTGTAAATGATTGATGTCCATTGCTCATTTCGTTGTAAATGAATGATATGCATTGCTCATTTCGTTGTTAGAAAATGATGATGTACATCTTGTAATGTTGTAAAGGAAATGTGAGACTCCACTGAGATTAATGACAAATGTTCCATTATTTTTTTTTAAATACAAATAATGATTGCTTATCCTTTTCATTTAATTTCTAATTACAATATTGTTGTAACTTTATATATAAAGAACGACTCAAGACACGTGGGTTCAATAACTACACTAATACATTTAATTTATTACTACAAATTCACTTAACATTTAATATACAACTAAATAAGCTAAACTGATAAATCCAGATGGAAAATCAACACGAGCGGACAAGCGAATCGAACGTGTTCCGCCTCAGGTAACGAACTCGCTGTGCTGGTCACTAAACTATATCGAACAGTCTGAAGTAGATCCCCGCCCCTTCAAACCAGGTCACGTGACTGGTCTCTCGACGCATCGTCCTGATGCTAGTGCCAGTTGAAGAGGAGAGGGGAGCGACACGTGTTTCACCCCACCCCCCAATCTCCTTTTTACGGGTGTAAGAATAAACCCCCACGGACACCCCCCCCCAGTGGACAAAACCCCCACGGACACCCCCCCCCAGCGGACAAAACCCCCAGCGGACACACCCCCCCAGTGGACAAAACCCCCAGCGGACAAAACCCCCACGGACACCCCCCCAGTGGACAAAACCCCCAGCGGACAAAACCCCCACGGACACCCCCCCAGTGGACAAAACCCCCAGCGGACAAAACCCCCACGGACACCCCCCCAGTGGACAAAACCCCCAGCGGACAAAACCCCCACGGACACCACCCCCCAGTGGACAAAACCCCCAGCGGACAAAACCCCCACGGACATCCCCCAGTGGACAAAACCCCCAGCGGACAAAACCCCACGGACACCACCCCCAGTGGACAAAATCCCCAGCGGACAAAAACCCCCACGGACACCCCCTCCCAGTGGACAAAACCCCAGCGGACAAAAACCCCCACGGACATCCCCCCAGTGGACAAAACCCCCAGCGGACAAAACCCCCACGGACACCACCCCCAGTGGACAAAACCCCCAGCGGACAAAACCCCCACGGACACCACCCCCAGTGGACAAAACCCCCAGCGGGCAAAACCCCCAGCGGACATTCGATATCATTGATACTTTTAAAAATATAATCTTGACCGTAGGCTATGGGAATTATTTGTCAATATAAAATGTCATGTCTGTCAACACAGTCTATCATTAGGCATGTTTCTATGCTGTTTTACCTAAATAAAGAATTGGCTTTCGACCATTGTGGTTCTTATGCTCTTTGTTGTTCCTTCTGCTATAAAATGTGTGCTTGGTGCGAGAATTTTGACTAAAGTTAACAAGAGATAGTTATTTGATCACTGTTGCTCGACGGGCCAATGCAGCTTATTGGGGTACTTTGAAAAAAAAATTGACTTAAAAATACATATTTTTAAGTATAATTACATCCAGGTATTATATATCACATTTTAAAATAAAAATTGGGGTCATATAATAGATTGTATAATAAAAATAGAGAATAGGCGCAGTGGGAGTTTTGTCCGCTGGGGGGGGGGGGTTGTCCGCTGGGGGGGGTTTGTCCGCTGGGGGGTTTTGTCCGGATAACCCTTTTTACACACCTGTCCAGGTGACAGAATGTTGCAGAGTCGTGGGTCAGTAAGAAAGAGAGTTACAACAAAATGAACAATATATTACTTTTTAACGGCTATTATTCATTTAAGAATTTATGATGAGATTTTTTTATGACAGCTGTAATATTGGGATGGCTAGCTCCCTCCAATTCATTATTAAAAAAAAATAAATTAAATGTTCATTTTGTCCGCCAGCTGTGGTGCAGTGGGAGTTCCAGATAACTGCTACACAGAATATAATAACAACCTGCCCTACCCCAGCTGCTGTATGCCCGACATCGTCTGCCAGGGTGACGAGAACTTTGACGCCAGCAAATTAAACAACTGAGTCACTTTAGAGTCAGATGACGTAAAACCAGTTTGTGAATATTAAAGAAAGAAAATAAACAAAAGATGTGAAAGTTGATTGATTTCTTGTTGTTTATTTTTTGTAGTTCTTTTGAATTCATTATTTATTTTTTTTAAATTGCATGGGTACCTCAGTTTATAAATATATGGTCAGTGGGGCGGCTGTTCCAAGTTTAACAAATGGTCAGTGGGGAGGCTGTTCCAAGTTTAACAAATGGTCAGTGGGGAGGCTGTTCCAAGTTTAACAAATGGTCAGTGGGGAGGCTGTTCCAAGTAAGACAAATGGTCAGTGGGGAGGCTGTTCCAAGTATAACAAATGGTCAGTGGGGAGGCTGTTCCAAGTATAACAAATGGTCAGTGGGGAGGCTGTTCCAAGTATAACAAATGATCAGTGGGGAGGCTGTTCCAAGTATAACAAATGGTCGTTGGGGCGGCTGTTCCAAGTATAACAAATGGTCAGTGGGGAGGCTGTTCCAAGTATAACAAATGGTCAGTGGGGAGGCTGTTCCAAGTATAACAAATGGTCAGTGGGGAGGCTGTTCCAAGTATAACAAATGGTCAGTGGGGAGGCTGTTCCAAGTATAACAAAAGGTCGTTGGGGGCGGCTGTTCCAAGTATAACAAATGGTCAGTGGGGAGGCTGTTCCAAGTATAACAAATGGTCAGTGGGGAGGCTGTTCCAAGTATAACAAATGGTCAGTGGGAAAACTGTTCCAAGTATAACAAATGGTCAGTGGGGAGGCTGTTCCAAGTATAACAAATGGTCAGTGGGGAGGCTGTTCCAAGTATAACAAATGGTCAGTGGGGAGGCTGTTCCAAGTATAACAAATGGTCGTTGGGGCGGCTGTTCCAAGTATAACAAATGGTCAGTGGGGAGGCTGTTCCAAGTATAACAAATGGTCAGTGGGGAGGCTGTTCCAAGTATAACAAATGGTCAGTGGGGAGGCTGTTCCAAGTATAACAAATGGTCAGTGGGGAGGCTGTTCCAAGTATAACAAATGGTCAGTGGGGAGGCTGTTTCAAATATAATAAATGGTATGGTCAGTGGAACCGCTCTAAAACTTATTGTTTTCTACCACTAAAAAAACCCGAATCGCATCTCTCATTGACCTCTTGTGTGGTTACCCCCTGGTATGTAATGTAATAAATGAATGAAATAATTCTCATCTGGGGAAAGTGTGCCTACCCAAAATGTTTTACCTAGCCCTCCATCTCGTCACCATCTCAATTGTTACCAAAGATCTTTGTTTGTTTGTTTTATAGTAGTAGTAAAAAGTTCCCTTAGTCCTAGAGTTGCCATCGGGGCAGATGAAGTGTAGAACTCATCTGTTTCTGTAACCTCGGCATATGAAGGGATTGGCGTAGATGCTCGACTGTCGGCCTGTCCTTGGTTCGAAACTCGATGAAAAATTTCCCGGTATATAAATAAATATAATTAATATTTTTAAATTTCTAATTTTAGTGAGTTTCGTATAGAATGAAATGATGATAAAAAGTCCCTAGGGGATCATCGGGGGCCAGATAAAGTGTATAATTCATCTGTTTCAGTAACCTCGGCGTATAAAGGGATAGTGTGGTAGCACAACGCCCAACTCCCCCAACTTAAAGTCTCGTACGCATGGGTGGACTTGGGGCCTTTCAACAGGACCTGAAAAAATCCCACGGCTCTCATCAAGTTTCGAATCCATGACCCCTCCGGTTGACAGTCAAACGCTCTACACCGCACGATTACACGTCCCCTGAAATAATGATACAAAAGGTGATAATTGTGGTTTAAATTCAAATCATTTAGTTGATTCAGTTTCAACATCAGGTGTGAAAAGTGAATCGCATTCATCTTATTTACAGATACAGGGCAAGTAATGATGCCCTAGATACTAATTAGATTACTGTGGTCTAAAAAAATGCATATGCATTAACCATTATGATACATACATTATCGGAGTCAAGTCAACACTATTTAATTACACATACATTTTAAACGAAAGCCATTCTTCGATATGTGGTATAAAAAGCCAGTGTATTTAGCGTGTTTAGCCAATTTTCCAACAACCTTTACTAAGTTTCAGTAAACTTCATTCCACAGATGTAACAGAATTAATGTTTAACAACGAGGGCATCTGGCTTAAACTATTTATTCCTTGAACTATTACTTCACATGTGACGTTGCCGGAACAAAAAACTGAAAGATCTCAGATTTGTTCTGTTGTGTATATCAGTGGAGGTAGAATTATGAATAGATCATCTATTCTGTTAAGTTCCTTAGATTATAAAACATCAGATTTGGTGAATTAAACATAATAATGTAATAAAAAAAAATATTAATTTCTAATTGTTGTCTGTCAAAATCAACACAAAATGTTGATAGTTTAATAAATGAAAAAACGCAAAATGAAACTATCACTATTTATACAACTATTATGATACCACTAGGAAATTAACAAAATTTATTTCTACAACAGGAGTTAGTTCTTTTGTGATGATCTACCAGATTTAACTGTTAATCAACATGTTTTGTATGTTGATTTACACGGTTTATTTGTTGAACTACAAGGTTTACTTGTTGATCTAAGAGGTTTATATGTTTATCCATTAGGTTGAGATGTTTATAATGAGGTTTACATGTTGATCTACTGGGGGTTGGGGGTCGTAGTGTACTAAAGGCGCTCGACTTACTGAGATCATGCCAACTTTGGAAACGCTTAGAGCACCATGCCAGCATTAATTTCTACGATTTATGGTGCAAATAAGACACCATGCCAGCATTAATTTCTACGATTTATGGTGCAAATATGACACCATGCCAGCATTAATTTCTACGATTTATGGTGCAAATAAGACACCATGCCAGCATTAATTTCTACGATTTATGGTGCAAATATGACACCATGCCAGCATTAATTTCTACGATTTATGGTGCAAATACGACACCATGCCAGCATTAATTTCTACGATTTATGGTGCAAATAGGACACCATGCCAGCATTAATTTCTACGATTTATGGTGCAAATAGGGCACCATGCCAGCATTAATTTCTACGATTTATGGTGCAAATAGGACACCATGCCAGCATTAATTTCTAAGATTTATGGTGCAAATATGACACCATGCCAGCATTAATTTCTACGATTTATGGTGCAAATATGACACCATGCCAGCATTAATTTCTACGATTTATGGTGCAAATAGGACACCATGCCAGCATTAATTTCTATGACTTATGGTGCAAATAGGACACCATGCCAGCATTAATTTCTATGACTTATGGTGCAAAAAGGGCACCATTCCAGCATTAGTTTCTATGACTTATGGTGCAAATAGGGCACCATTCCAGCATTAATTTTTATGATTTATGGTGCAAATATGACACTATGCCAGCATTAATTTCTATGATTTATGGTGCAAATAGGGTACCATTCCAGCATTAGTTTCTATGATTTATGGTGCAAATAGGGCACCATTCCAGCATTAGTTTCTATGACTTATGGTGCAAATAGGGCACCTTCCAGCATTAGTTTCTATGACTTATGGTGTAAATAAAGCACCATTCTAGCATTAGTTTCTATGACTTATGGTGCAAATAGGGCACCATTCCAGCATTAGTTTCTATAACTTATGGTGTAAATAGGGCACCATTCCAGCATTAGTTTCTATAACTTATGGTGCAAATAGGGCACCATTCCAGCATCTGTTTCTATGACTTATGGTACAAATAGGGCACCATTCCAGCATTAGTTTCTATGATTTACGGTGCTAATAGGGCACCATGCCAGCATTAATTTATATGACTTATGGTGCAAATAGGGCACCATTCCAGCATTAATTTATATGACTTATGGTGCAAATATGCATCATGCCAGCATTAATTTCTATGACTTATGGTACAAATAGGGCACCATTCCAGCATTAGTTTCTATGATTTATTGTGCTAATAGGGCCCTGGCAGTGATTTTAGACCTAAACAGTTTTAAATGTTTCATCAAACTAGTAGTTTATAGGATGTAAGAGATTTCATCTCATCCTTACAGGAACTTCACACACTATCTCTACACGTTGTTTGATAAATTGCCTATAAAGTATCGCACCTATTTATAATTTATTCTTACATTCAGCTGGTCCATTCACTGACGCGATACCTTGTTTGAAACTACATTGTTTCAACCACCTGACGCTGGTAAGCAAATTGTAAAGACTCAGCGTTTTAAAAATAAGATCATTGTTTCATCTGTCGAGTTCGCTGAACACTGACATGCATATTTATAAGTAGAAGCTAGATTTCAATGAAAAAAAAGACAAACAAAAACAATTTCATCTGAACACGTTGTCCATTTTGGGAGAGGCTAATGACTGTCTTTATTCCATGCAATCCCCCGTGCTGTTGAGTCATGCATTGCACACATGTTCCTAAGTTGTTTTTTTTGTTTTTTTTTAATTTCAGTTGTTTTATTGAATTTAAACACGTGTATGTATGTATGTGTGTTGGATATATGAGTTCTAAATTTATTTCAATATTCGAGTACAGTTTGTGAAACATGATAAATATACTTTTAAAAAAAAAAATCAGAGGTAGCGTGGGAGTTTAAAGCTACTGCTTTAGGCCCGTGTGCCTTAGAGGGTCCCAGCGATATACAATTCTATAGTCAATGTCAGATTATCTAACAATTGTATGGGTCCGTTTCAAGATAATCGATATCCTCCAGAGATTTGCCAGGCTCGCAAATGGTTACGTCAAAGCCAATGTTAGTTGTTGTTGCTGTGTGATAGTTATCTCTGAGATTCTACACTTCAATTATGGGATGTTCTATATTCCATTCCTTTAACCTCACCATAGCTGGACATGAAATGACCGCAGTGACATCACTGGATTAACACGTGTGTGACTATCATGATTACTACAGTGACTACGACAACGATCAAGCAATCTCAACTAAGTTCAGACAGGTACTCCTACGGAAATCGAACCCGGGTGCTTCAGGTCCGGCAATCTAGCGCCTACAGCGAAATTGCCCCCGTCCCTGACGGGAATATTTTAAGAATCGTTTAGCTCTATGCAGAGATAGTAACGCATGTAGCTAGATATGAAGACGATGATTGTTCATGCGGAAAAGCGTTCTACTGTCGATCTGAGGGTCCTGGGTTCGATATCAGAGTACGTCCACACGAATTTTTTAAAATCATGGTAAAACTTCGCTCCATGCCTCCTATGGTGCCTCCATTGCCATTGCACGATCGGCTATGGTGGTGGTGAAATACACATGAACTTGACAGACATTAACTGCAAATATAAAAAAAAAGTCGGTGTGTGAATCTCTCAAAACTTGACAAACGAACATATCACCTCTCCTAGGACCCTAGTTCAAATATTCTCTTTGAAGCAAACGTAAATATTTTAAATATTTGCTGTATATTTTACTAATTTTTAAAACAGGCACGGAACTATTTATATGCTTATATGCGTTAGCCAATGAAATGTAAGATAAGACTTTATTCGAACAGATGGCGGCATGTGTTGATAAGATTGAAACAATAGTGCAATTCAGGGTTATGTTATCCATCCCATAGTGTCCAGGAATTCAAGTGAGAATTTCCCGTCATTGGGGAATGGAGTTGTAATTATGTGGAGGGTTGGCAATTAAAACACATTTCCTCATCATTATTTCACCGTTTATTAAATAGCTATTAAGCAGGGTATATAGATGATATCAGACAGATAGAGAGAGAGAGAGAGAGAGAGAGAGAGAAAGAGAGAGAGAGAGAGAGAGAGAGAGAGAGAGAGAGAGAGAGCAGATGATGACGTTATTTTAAAGGACAAGGGCATTGATGAATGAAGTGTAGTCAGTAAAATGTTTAAAGAATTATTCATCCTTACATTTTTTATTGGCGTGTGGCAAGTGGAGACTTTTTCAAGCCCAGGTAACAATAAATATTATTTTTATTCTAGATACATTTATTTTGACTGTGATATTTTTTGAGTACATTATTGTTGGCATTTTACTTTACAGTAAGTATGTATGACTTGGATTGTTTTTATCTGTCATATGTTTGTAAGGACACGCAATATTTATTGTATGCCAGCGCATTTTATGTTGGTTTTGTGCATTAAATGTTTATTTCGTGTATGCACCATAAAGTAAACATTTATTATTCGCATGCGCAGTATTTTTATTCGGACATCTAATTTGTATTACGCGTACACGTTAACCGTTTTATAATCTACCTCCTATTTCATCCCACCTCCCATTCTATTTCTGCAGGTAAAACTTTTATCTCCCCTCATAAGTGAATAACCACATCTTAACTGACCATTCTTTAATGTTAACAGTCGTACAATACAGACGTGCACTAGATAGGTACGGTCAGGCTTAAGGGTTAGATGTAGATAGTTTGGTGTTGACATTTCTAGTTGTTGTATCTGTTTACTAATTAAAGGGTAATGATCTAAGAGCCAGTATGTATAGTTAGCATTAGTTTTTTTTTCCTTTTTACCTATGTGTATGTATTAAAGCTCTTTTTGTTGTGACCTGCACAGAGTTTGTTCGCTCATATCTATGTTGTGGTAAATTCGACATAAAAAGTTACCACTACCATGCATAATTATAGTTACTACACATTGGTAAGCCTGTAGGCTAGTTACTTAACACCCCAAAATAGAGTCATCAAGATACATATTAAGGTGAATCTGACCATAAAAACGAGCTACGGTCAGTATGTGTATTAGGTTATGACCAACGCAAATGTGAAAATTGGCCGGATTAGCTCGCTAATAGCTAGAATTAGCCACCTAACAGACATTGGCTATAACATGTATTAAATATTGATTACTTGCATGTGTAATATTTCTATACGAATATATAATGTTTAATTCGTGCACATGCATTAATTGTTACTAGCTGCACCCTACTAAACATTTGCATAGAGTTATATCCCCTTTGGCTTGATCGGTAGGCGAGGTTATTTTTTTGGTTTCGGGCAGATCCGATTTTTTTTTTTCATGATTGTATTTTAAACTGGAATACTGTTGTATTAATTCTTTACTTTCGATTTAACGCAGCGCCCAAATCGCTGTCAGTATATTATATGTTTGCGTATAACATGTATCCTGTAAACGTGCAATACTTATTATATGCGTGTTTAACATTTGTCGTGTAAACGTGCAATAATTGTTAAGTGCACGTTTTAATTTTGTTTTTATAATGTGTAGCATGTAATACTTATTCAGTGCACTTTTCTCTCAGGCGAGTGTCCAGACGGTCACCAGCCTGGAGATACCTGGAAGAAATCCAACGAATGTTCACAGTGCTTCTGTGGTTCCAAAGGGTACACGTGTAGAGAGTAAGTACAGGCGTATCGCTGAGGTCTGCTGTAAAACAGAAACCACTGACACTGATTTAATCATTATACGCTAATCTCTAACTCCCACTTTAACCTCGAGAGTAATTCCTCTGGTATGCGTCAATACTAGTATATTATAGAACTCCTCCGCAAGGGCATTTTTAAGCGCCTGGCTAGGAATCGATTGTACTTTCATCCACCCCACACTCCCACCCCCACCCTAAAAAGTCATCCACACCCCCACCCTAATTAGTCATCCACACCCCCACCCTAATTAGTCATCAACACCCCCACCCTAATAAGTCATCCACACACCCACCCTAATTAGTCCTCCGCACCCCCACCCTAATTAGTCCTCCACACCCCCACCCTAATTAGTATTCCCACAAACCCTAAATAGTCGGGTAAGCTAGTCAAAAAAGCATTGAAAAAATATTTCCTCGATTTAAGATAATGCATGCAGCCCCGTAGCGTGAAAATTCTACAGCAGGGGCCAGGCATTCTACAGCAGGGGCCAGACAATAGCAGGGGGGCAGGTAATACATTTTACTTAGTAGAACAAATAAGAGAGGGGGCCAGACAAAACGCAGAGAGGGCCCGGCCCCTCCGGCCCCCCTACACGCTACAGGCCTGAATACATGGGTGTAAAGGAGAAGAGATTGATGAAGAGAGAAGCCATACTTAAATTTTTTTTTTATTTATGTAGGGGGGAAATACTGTCATTTCCGATTGTTCGAATTTTATAATTCAATTTAAATATTTCGGTAATTAGCCGCATATGTTTCCTAATTTACCAATTTTGCTTTCACTAGTTGCGGTAATACATTGAGGGTCCCGCCTTCGAAAGAAAAGTGTTACGCAGACTTTGACAACAGCCTTTCATTTCCCAAATGTTGTAAGCTTGTATTGGTATGCGAGGGTGATGCCGACTTTGATGCCAGCAGGCTATTCATCTGAGAACCGTTTATTTTCATCAATTTAAAAAAAAAATGATATGGATGTCATAGATCTTGCACGTAATCAATAGATGTAATGAAATAAAAAGATGTTAAAAATAAAATCGATATTTGTTTGTTTTCGTTGTTTAGTTGATTGAGATTTGATTTTTAACTGGATATTTTGTCTAGTATTCTTTGGGTCTTGTCCAGTAAGGTATTTAGAATATTTTATTCCCATCAAAACAAGTCTAACACACAGTGCCAGACTTACAATTGAATAAGGGCTGCAATTTAGTATGCAATTCTCTCCATACATTCCCTAAGGACAGTATGTTAAAATCAACATTTAAAAATGTTAAGATATTATTTTAGGATTCTTACAGTGGTCAAGACAAAGTCTGAACCTTTATCTTGTAGCTATTTAAAACAAAAAAAAAAAACGCGATATTTTCGTTTGTCAAAATATTGTTAAAAAAAAACAACATATAACTTACTGAGTTGAGGTAATAAATCGAAATGCAGCTGGGAATCGGTGATGTCAGGTTTCTCACTACATCCACGCAAACTATTTGTTTTTGGGCTGGTTTAAATTACTTCCACTGAGTTATACACATTATCAAGGCCGGCCATTGGATTTGAAAGGATCAAATTAGCTGACCATCGGGGTTACCATGACAAGAAAACCAGCAGACTAGAGTGAACAAGTCGTGGATAGAGTCACGTGGTATAATTAGAGTCACATGACATCATTCAGAGGAATTGGTAATGGTGGTTGAAATTTAATTCTTGTCCAAGATAATTTCAGCCAGATCTGTTGTGGACTCAGTGGCTTAAACAGAAGGGTGGCGGAATGGGGGTTCCGCCCCGGACCTTTAGCGTGCGGGGAAGCCAGGGGGCCGCCCCCCCTGCGTTTTGTCTGGATCCCTCTGCTTATTTTTTCTACTTAGTAAAATGTATAACCTGCCCCCCTCCCCATTGCCTGGCCCATGCTGTAGATTGCCTGGCCCCTGCTGTAGAATTTTCACGCTACGGGGCTGACCCTATCCCCTATTTAAAACAATGACGCCCGGTATTTTTTTTAATAAGGCCTTCTTAGAAAGAGCTCGAAAGACCGAATTAATAATGGATAAGCATAAAACAATAAAGAGTTAATGGGCGACAATTGGTCAATAGAAGAATGTTATGTTCTATAAAATGCTAGTCGTGCGATAAAGCGCTTGACTATGGCTTATTCGATTTCCAGTGAGACCCAATGGTATCTTTCAGGTCACGGCCAATGCACTTTCGGTTTTGGTGGGGATGAAAGTAGTACACTACTAAAAAGGGTCCAATAGGATAAAAGATAAACACCTCATCCTACCAGGGAATTCAAAGATCCATTTGCAGTGTCTTTAAAAGTCCATACTAAGACAAGACTTTATAAACTGGATAATGTTGTAAGAATGACTGAACTTAGAACAAGTGCTGGGACGATCATGTTAATAAAAATAAACAAGTTGATGTAAGAATACATGTGTTCATGTTGGAAAACAGAAGAAAATCTAATAAAATAACAGCGATTTGGGGTTATGCGTAAAATTGAAAATAAAGAATTAATACAACAGTATTCCAGTTTAAAATACAATCATGAAAAAATCGGATCTGCCCTAAACCAAAAATAACCTTAGCCTACCGATAAGGTCTAAGGGGATACAACTATATGCACATTTTTTGCAGGGTACAGCTAGTACATAATAATGCTGATAGATCAAGAATGGTGACATTAGTTTTGTGCACATCTATGATGAGTCTTGTGAGGCTTTCAGATGAGTTGTGTGAGGTTTTAAGATGAGTTGTGTACGGTTTTGTGAGTTTTGAGTTGTAATTGCCGGGTTATTACTTTATTACATTTGTTTGATAAATCTTGATAAATTGAATATTGTGGGTATCTTTTAAATTGTTGTTTTTTCGGTATGACTCTTATCTTCCTCATGTTATTTTAATTATTGGTTTTCATCCATACAATGACAATAATGATCTAGTTTAGATAGAAAGAAGAATTTTTCTAATCAACGACCAAACATAAATTTACATCAGAAAAGAATGAAGATGTCCCATATATAAAATATACTTGAAACACTTAAAATAATTCTTAGAAGGTTCAGAGTTTTTTGAGGCAAGAGGTGTGTGTGTGTGTGATGTCCCTGTAAGGATGAGATGAAATCTCTTAGGTCCTATAAACCACTAATAGGACGGTTTTTATGGTGCCCTTCTTTCATCCACACCATAGCCGATAGTCAATGATCATGGAGGTACCATGGGAGATATAGCGCGGACTTAAGCCAAGACCGGAAAATATCATTTGGTCCTCACAGAAGATCGGATCCAGTGACCCTCAGGTTGACAGCAGGGCGTTTTACCGCACGACCATCCGGCATTAGGCTGAAATATCTATTCGCTAAATAAAAACAGCAAGTAATAAAGATCTAATCTAAAGATTACAACTAGAAATGTTTCTTTTTTTTTTTTGTTACCTTTATGGAGAAACGTCTTGCAATATGTGGCCGCTATGGCGGCTGTAATTATCAGTATCTCTGTTTGCATGATACAATTTATCTTTGTACAATTTATCTTTGTTTTATCATCTAGTAGAGGGGGAAATCTGATAAATGGATATGTCATCCTCTTAGTGAAGAGCCTTTAAAGTGATTGGGGGTTGGGGCAGGGGAGATGACTGGTAGGTTGTGGTATAAATTAGTGTGTGTGTTTATTTTTTACTTTTACTGTGCCAGTCACCATCAATAAGACATGAACGTGGGAGGTGGGGGGAAGGGTTTGAAGAGGTAATACTGTGCACGACAAAGACTTTACAGTCTGTCTCAACATATGTCACCTAAATGTGAACTCTCCTACAGCTGTGTTTTTTTTTTGCTCCTTAACTGACGTGGTCGTTTGACGGGAACGAATGGGAGTATTGACAGGAATATATCTGTTGTTGTGCTTTCATACGTCCTTACTGTGGGGATTTTAGACTTGGTGGCACCCATATCCTCTCCAAGTCAGCGGCGAATATTTCTTTTGCTTTAATAGGGCTTAAACCGTGTACCATTGAACATGAGACAACAGTTAGTTTAATAACATCTAATACATCGCACTGTCACAATTGCCTTCGTAAAAACAAACAAGGCTACGTCTAATGTGTGATTACTTCATTAATAAATTTATTTTGAATGTCATTTGTTTTAAAAAATCAATAACCTAGTCTTACTAATTTTTTTTTTTTTTAAATATCGCAAACACGTCATAATAATCTAGAGTTAAGTGTATCATTCAATCCGTGAGATCGAACCTCGGTGCATCATTCAGCAACTGCGGTCTGCCACAAATCCCTATAACTAGCTAGCTATCCCCATGGGTCCACCCTATGTTCACCCAGTTGGGGGGCATTCTAAGAGCAGATATTTGCCTCTGCACTTCGAAAGCAACGAGAGTCTACATTGTGTCTGAACCTCCCTAAGAACGCATATACTGGACAATGCCAGGTGCGATACTGGACAACTAGTTCACGACCAACCCTCTAAAGCCCGCCCCCCCCCACCACCACCAGGGATCAGTTTTAGATACAGTGACCCCAGAGCTCCATCCCAACACGAGAACCACTGATTGCGTTCAAACTCTCGTTATCTTGGAAATAGCACAGTGATCAACAAAACTTATAGCACTGATTTCATGTAAAAAAAAAAACAATTAACAAAAAGTTATCATTTAAAACCTAAATCTGAAAGCTGTTAATGAGTAATTTGTGAGTCACAATGACAGCACTGTGTGAAATTTCTGAAAGACGACTGACCTAACTTGTCAAGAGAAAGCGCCATTATATCAATTTAATAGCAAATAAGATCATTGAAAAAATAAAGCTATTTGCTAAACAAACTTAAATTCAAAGTGTTTGATCTGTATAAAGACTTGAACAGTTTTTTTAAAGCAGGTTTAGTTAATGATTTGTTAAGAAAATAAAACACGTTTTTTTTTCTGAAGCTGTGTGTTCAATAGGTCAGTCAGTTTAATTGAATCTTGCATTGTATAAGTTTTAAAAAAATACGTGTCGTTTGATTGATAACTTCGTTATGATCTCACTAAACAACGCGAGAGATTATTTAAACCGTGTGATCGCGATTTAAAAAAAAAGTTGTTTTTTTTTGGCTTTTACCAGTGTACCCTTTGAACGTGAGACAACATTTAGTTTAATAACATCTCATAGATCGCACTGTCTCAAGTGCATTCGTAGAATTAAACAAGGCCACATCTAATGTGTGACTACTTCATTAATACATACCTTTTGAATGTCAATGTTTGAAATGACTTGTCCATCTCATTAATTTTATAATTGAAGAAAAACAAATCGCTTGTCCATCTCATTGGTTTTGTAATTGAAGAGAAACGAATTGCTTGCCTTTCTCGTTAGTTTTGTAACAGAAGAGAAATTACTTATCTATCTCATTAGTTTTATAATTGAACAGAAACTAATCGCTTGTCTTTTTCTTTAGTTTTATAATGGGTGACCAACGAATCGCTTGTTCATCTCATTTGTTTTATAATGGAAGACATTTAAATTACATGTCTGTCTCCTAACTTTCTTAGTGGAAAGGAACACACAAATTGTCTATCTGAAATCTAACGTCGACTGATAGTGAGCAATTTACACAGATGTAAAATGTGTAAAGTAATACTAGCTTTCACAGTTTTGATATCAGTAAAGTATGTCTTTGGTATACCTGACATTGGTGATGGTAAAACATATCTTATTTAACAATTTTTTTTAATCATGTCGAAAATCTTTATTCAAATTTTGTATGCAACAACGAAATATGATTAAAAGAGTGCTTTTTAAAATACATATATTGTTGTTCTGCTTATGTTGCATTACATTCAAATTGACACGTTATAACTAGGCTGGTGTCCAGCCGGTCGGCTACCTGGAGACAGCTGGACTTTGCCCGGCCGATGCTCATTGTGTTATTGTGACAGTGACGGCTACATCTGTAACACGTAAGTACAGGACGTCATTGATCTTTTCTCACCTGTTTAGTAGATTCAGTGCCGGCTCCAACAGTTCTGGAGCCTCCGACAGACAGGATGTCATTGATCCTTTCTCATATGTTTAGTACTTTCAGTGCCGGCTTCAACAGCTCTGGACCCTCTGACAGACTATGCCGACAGACAGGATGTCATTGATCTTTTCGCACATGTTTAGTAGTTTCAGTACCGGCTCCAACAGTTCTGGAGCCTCAGACAGACTATGCAGACCGGGGATTACTCAGGCCATCTTTCCTCCATATTTTGCAGCGCAGTAAATAAATACATACAATAATAAATTTCATAAGTGATTACCCACAACCCCCTGCAAAATTTTAATTTCCCTGAAAAGTATTCGATTTGACGGCCTTTAAAGTGTTTCGAACAATAGCTGCTAGCACTTGTTTTCAATAGTTGTACTAGCCTTTGCTAGAAGTTCAACTAGTACTAGTTTACAATAATTTTGATAGAACTAGTTTACATTTCTTTCTCAGCACTAGTCTACCAAAGTTTTGTTTTTACTAGCACTAGTCTACCAAAGTTTTACTAGCACTAGTTTACAAAAGTTTTTCATCTACTAGACCAGTGGTCGGCTCCGGAGCCGCATGTGGCTCTTTGGCTCCTTAATTTAGCTCTGACATTTAGTTTTATTTAGTATACAACTTATTTAGTGCACTACTTATTTAGTGTAATAAAAGTTTACTAAACAAGCAGATTTGGCTCCCATTTTTTTTAATTGTTGTAATGTTCATATTTGGCTCTTTGGCTGATAAGTTTGCCGACCACTGTATTAGACTACCACCGATAGTTTAGAGTTATGACGTCCTACAATGGTTAATGACTAAAAATCCATGTGGCTGCTTCTGAATTTTTCATTGTAAGGAAATGAAATTCGTATTTTGGTTTTTGTAAAAGAGATGTGCAGTTGATTTTACTTCGTTGTATCGGAGGATAAGCTAGATTGTTGTAAAAGATGTGTTTTACTGTTTTAAAAAGAATATGCTGAACAAATATTGCTCTAAAGATGCAATGATATCCAACTATTAAGAGAAGTAAGAAACTAGAAACCTTGTTTTCTCTGTAAGAGAAGTAAGAAAAACTACATTTTGTCCCCATAAGAGGGCGTTGTAACTTAATTTTTTTTCATGTTACCAAGAAAGATAAGACTCCCATGATTTTACTTTTTATTCTTGTCCTTGAGTCCATTGTAAAAGTTTTTATTTCCAAAATTTCTTCATTTTCTTTTAAGCTTGAAATTCGTTGCCCCAACGTGAACAATGTCAGCCATGTTTTTTTTTTGTTATTACTGAGACATTTGTGTTCATTACTTAGGTGTGACCATTTCGAGCCCGATATAGTTACCTCAATAGCACCTGACTGCTACTATGTACCTAAAGAGTCTGGGACGTACCCCGAGTGCTGTACGGAGACTTTAAAATGCCCGAAGTAAAGGGGTGGGGAAGCGTTACCCACAAGATGACAAGAACCAATTTTTAGAAACACTTTAAATGTATACAAAAAATTATAAAAATAAAACTCCAGCTAATATCGACTTTTTTGTTTGATAATTTGTAAATGCTGAAGATGTTATTTTGTCTGTTTGGTTACGTTTTGGTTGTGATTTAGATCTGTGACGTGTAGATTAAGGGTTCGAGTCCCATCGACTCCATTTACAAAAGTCCCCCGTGGAGTCTCCATGGACAATGAACACCAGGCTACAGTGCGGATGGATAAAATGCAGTTAAAAAAACATTTTCTTGTAATGTTTACTCATCACTACCTTATTGTGAAACTTTAGGAAATAGAAAGGCCGGTTTAACCAATAGAGGAACTAGGCGTAAAGCTGGGTGGACTAGGAGACTTACACCACGACCTGAACAAGTTCCAAGATTCTCACTAACGTTCGAACTTACTGTTGCGGGGCTTTTTTTAAAAATAATACTTGTTCTTTCATTAACTTGTAGTAGATGTAAGAATTTCAGTCAACTCTAATAAACGAAGTCGACTCCAGTTGAAGTAACAATGTTAATAGTATTTAATTCTTGAACATGAACTGACACATAATGGTGAATTCAGGAGGAGTACAATAAACACTGTCAACATGCATCCGCATACCACGATGCCCAAAGCTAGACTGATTTCACAACTGCTAAAACAAAGCACATGCTCCCCATTGTCGGTTGTAGTCAGTGGCGCAACTGGGGGGAAGGGTAGCAGAGGTCCTGAGCCCCCCCTCCTAGGCCAAATCATCAATACATAATTACTGTTATAAAGTTACAAAAAAGACTGTCAAACTGTCAAACTGTCAAACTGTCAAACTGTCAAACTGTCAAACTGTCAAACTGTCAAACTGTCTTTTTTCATAATGTGAGCCCCCTCCCCCCTCGCCCCAGCATTTTTTGCTGGTTTTGCCACTGGTTGTAGTATACGTCATTTCTACCAAAATGACGTACACACTAGAACTCAGAATAAACTACAGCGCGAGTTGGCGGAATGACGCGGTTTGCGTCATCAAACTTCGACTATACTATTTCTCCACACTCACAAATCGTCCGGTTGACAGTCAAGCGCTCTACTGCACCACAAGACAACCAATAACTAAAGTTTGACTTATTTAATCTCGGCTGCCAACGCGCATAATTTATATTAAGGTGAAGATAAATTATGAGAAATCTACGTGTGTTATTATGGGTTTTAACTTGTTTTTTTCGAGCATTCTATTAAGACTCTGGGAGGGTGCTCGAGTGGTGTAGATACTCGACTGTCGACCTGAGAGTCCTGTGTTCGACCTTTGTGAGACCCATGGAATTTTTCCAGTTGAAATTTGGTGCAAAGTCGTCTCACAAGTCCACCCAGCTTTAAATGAGTATCTGACTTTAGTTGGGGAAGTAAAGGCGGCTGGGCGTTGTGCTAACCACACAACCCCCTTCACATGCTGAGGTTATAGAAACAGATGTATTCCATACTTCATCTGCCCCGATGGTTCGTTAGGGCTAAGGGTACTTTTTACTTTTTATAATGTCTCTTACGGAACGGGTTGTCGTGTTGTGTAGAGCTCTTGACTGACAACCGAAGGGTCCCGGGTTCGAAGATTAGTGAGAACCTCTGGATTTGTTCAGATCGTGGTGTAAGTCCCAAATTCCACCAAGCTTTAGATGGGTATATGACTTTAAGTTGGGGGGGGGGGTGTAAAGGCGTCAGGGCGTTGTGCTTATCGCACAAACCCTTTATGTGCAGAGGTTATTGAAACAGATGAATCCTGCGCCGATGAGCCCTTAATGGCTGACTATCACACTAATTATTCTTCAACAGACTGTTTAAAAGCAACAAGAGTATTGTGTCTATCATAATGTAATAAGTTTCAATCATTTCACAAAGCATGACAAGTCTATTCGAGTGACTTACGAGTAACTTAATAAACAGACAAGATATTGTTTTTTTTAGTAAGTACCTGCCATGATTTTGTGTTTACATTTCTGTACACATACGTAAAGTTGTACATGGCTTCGCAATAAACCTGTATAAAAATACACTACACACGTTTGTTGTTTTTATATATGTAAGTGAAGCCAGTAAATGAGTAAGTAAACATATACATTGACATATGCATTGACATATGCGTTTACACATACACTGACATATACATTGACATACAAATTGACACATACATTGACATATACATTGACATATACATAGACATATACATTGACATATACATCGACATACACATTGACATATACATTGACATATACATTGACATATACATTGACATACAAATTGACATATGCATTGACATACACATTGACATATACATTGACATATACATTGACACATACATTGACACATACATTGACACATACATTGACATATACATTGACATATACATTGACATATACATAGACATATACATTGACATATACATTGACATATACATTGACCTTTACATTGACATATACATTGACATATACATTGACATATACATTGACATATACATTGACATATACATTGACACATACATTGACACATACATTGACTCATACATTGACCATTACATTGACCTTTACATTGACATATACATTGACATATACATCTGCCAAGACGAGGACCAGAGGCCAATCGTCTGCTGAAAAAAAAAACACCTCCATTTTTTGTGGGTCATAACATCTCCCCTAACCCCACCGACGCCATGATTAACTTCAAACAGAGTGAAAAGACTTGTTTTATTTTTTTTTTCGTTAATGTGTTTAAAGCGATAACACAGTTAAGATATGTACACTTCCCCTAGCTATATTTAAGAAATATATTTTCCCTATTAATACCCCCCACCCACCCCCTAAAAGCTTACCCATCTCCATCAATCAAAAGGCGGCTTAACAGAGAACTAAAAAGTGGTTTACACTGACGCATTGTACAATCATTTACTTGACCGACTGTTTGTACAGTATTTTACTGAACCAATATATTGTACAATCATTTACTGGACTAACGCATTTTATCTACAATCATTTACTGGACCAACGCATTGTACAATCATTTACTGGACCAACATATTGTACAATCATTTACTGGAACAACCTATTGTACAATCATTTACTGGACCAACGCATTGTACAACCATTTACTGGAACAACTTTTTGTAAGTCGTTTACTGAACCAACATATTGTACAATCATTTACTGGACCAACGTATTATCCTACCATTTACTGGACCAACATATTGTACAAAAATTTACTGGGCCAACGCATTTTATGTACAATCATTTACTGGACCAACGCATTGTACAATTATTTACTGGACCAACGTATTGTACAATCATTTACTGGAACAACCTATTGTACAATCATTTATTGGACCAACGCATTGTACAACCATTTACTGGACCAAAGTATTGTACAATCATTTATTGGACCAACGCATTGTACAACCATTTACTGGACCAACGTATTATCCTACCATTTACTGAACCAACATATTGTACACAAATGTACTGGACCAACTCTTTGTAAGTCATTTACTGGACCAAAGTATTGTACAATCATTTACTGGACCAACGTATTGTCCTACCATTTACTGGACCAACGTATTGTACAACCATTTACTGGACCAAAGTATTGTACAATCATTTACTGGACCAACATATTGTACAATCATTTACTGGACCAGCGTATTGTCCTACCATTTACTGGACCAACATATTGTACAAAAATTTACTGGACCAACGCATTTTATGTACAATTATTTACTGGACCAACACATTGCACAATCATTTACTGGACCAACGTATTGTACAATCATTTACTGGACCAACGTATTGTACAATCATTTACTGGACCAAAGTATTGTACAATCATTTACTTGACCAACTTATTGTACAATCATTTACTGGACCAACGCATTGTATGTACAACCATTTACTGGACCAACGCATTGTACTACAATTTGCTAGATGTGACACTATAGATAGGATGATAATCTGAACTGTTCTTAAGTATAGACAAACTAAACGACTGACTACTGACGTGCTTTCAATGCCTCCATCCACTATAATTAGTAACTATTATTGGCTCTGTTAATAGAAGGGCACTGGAATTAACTGCTGCCTTATGTCCCCAGATAACTCTGGAAGTATATGCCTAGTAGTGCCTAGGGTTCCCAGAAATATATTGATAAGTCTCTGTTGTATAAGAAGTCCAGATATCTATGGAAGTCTCTGTTGTACAAGAAGCCTAGATATCTATGGAAGTCTCTGTCTAGGACCCTCAATATCTCTTGAGTTTATCGGCCTAGGTTTCGTTTGTATCATAAATAGGTTTTATTATTCCATTATTCTCCACTGGACTAGGCAATACATAATATTTGGTTATTATTGGAAAAAAATGTAACTTTTAAAAAGAGCCAACAATTCCGTTATTTTGCTGCGAAGTGCAAAGAATGAATTTTTGTTATCTTACCATCTATCCGAATATCTGTTGTTGAAGAGACTTCACAATGTTGGTACATTGGTACATGGTGCCAAAGATGGGGAGATAAGAGAAAACAGTATACCAGGGGTTTGTAATAAGTACTATAAGCATAATACCAGGGTATTTTAATAAGTATAATCAACATAATACCCGGGGTTTGTAATAAGTAAAATAAACAGTATACCAGAATTATAATAAGTACAATAAACAGTATACCAATATTGTAATAAGTACAATAAACAGTATACCGGAATTGTAATAAGTACAATAAACAATACAACGTTTATATTTCCTTGTCTCGTTTTGCCCAGTCCTCACAGTAATCAGCTTTAACTTAGCTTACACGATTTTTTTAATTACAAAATACTCTCATGGAGAGGGGTTTGGGGAGGGGGGTTAGAGAAGTGAAGAGCAGATGGCAGGTTGTGCGGACCAAAATGGACGCAGAAATTAGACTGTGCACATTCATCATTAGTTTTGAAATGTTTACATAATATATATATATATATATATATATATATATATATATATATATATATATATATATATATATAAGCGATTTGGGATCTGCCCTAAACCAAAAAAATAACCTAGCCTACCGATCAAGCCCAAGAGGATATAACTCTATGCAAAGGTTTAGCAGGGTACAGCTATATCAAGTCAAGCTGTTGTACTGTATGCAATACTGAGGCTGAAAATGTCGAAGGTAGTACTCGCTATCACAGTTTTCATAGTCATACAATACTGTCAATCTTCTGATGATGAAGGTAAAGCCATACTTTATAAATAAGATAACTAAAAGCTTACATCATATATTTCAATGTGCTGAGCTAGAATGAAAATATAAAAAATAATATTTACTGTTCTTAATTTTTAATTTGAATCCAGACTATCCCGTTTAATACATTCAATCCCAGTGAATTACACTGAGAGTCCATTTTTTTTTTGAAGAACAGTGTCGCTAAGTTTTGACTAAAATAGTGCCATTATTTTTTTTTTATTTGCTGTGTTTCCTTCTTTCCATCTTAGAGGTATACGTTAGGTCAAGGTCATATTTTAATAGTTTAAAAAAAAAAAAAAGATTTAGACGTTCGAAAATCACGAACTGAAAGGTGTTCGAAGCCGCAATGATTATTAAAGCGAAAAAGTTCTCAGAACATGGAACAAATTTCTTATCGACAATAAGTGTCTGCCTTCCAGTGAAGGAGATGACGGGGGTCCCAATATAAGTCAACCCTTATACATGGCTGTGCATTGGCTGTTCCAATATAAGTCAACTCTATGCTGCAGACTTATACAATGAACTGTACACTGTTTTTAGTGACACTATTATTGTGAGTAACAGTAGTCAAAGCAGTTCTTATGGATAAGCTATCTAGGCGATGTATTAGCCCTTACTGCAAATGGTGGTCCCAGCTAGGCGGTGTATTAGCCCTTAATGCAAATGGTGGTCCCGGCTAGGCGGTGTATTCGCCCTTGCCGCCAAAGGGTGTTGGCCCTTCAAGAATTGATTCCTATTAACTCTGATGCTGTGAGGTACTTACCAGGGTAGTTTTTTCTAAGGGATGTAATGTCCACAAGTCAGTACTTTAGACCATTTGAGTACTTTAGACCATTTGAATACTTTAGACCATTTGAATACTTTAGACCATTTGAATACTTTAGACCATTTGAATACTTTGACCATTTGAATAATTAGGAACGGCGCTGCTACCTTAAAATTCGCTATTGTTTTTTTTTTGGCTTTTCCTAAAGACACGGAATTGTTCGGCAAATGTCCAGAAGGTCGTAGAGCTGGTGACAAGTGGAAATTGACAAGCGATCCATGCTCTCTTTGCGAATGTAACCGCCGTAGCAGAAATTACGATTGCATCACGTAAGTTAATGCAGTTATATTTTCACAAACAATTTTTTTTTAAACTTTCGGGTACTAGACTACCAATCAAAAATATCAATGGTTCTCTGATTTTTTTTATCCTCTTTTGCTACCAACCAGTAAAAAAAAAGAAAATACAAGGTAATAACGCATGAAACACTGATTGTACTAATCGATATTGATTGCGTTTATTGATATTGATGGTATTTATCAATGTTTTTCTTTTGATTTACAGAAAGACACGCCTTTATAAATTTTTAATTGTCCAGTAATAGAGTTATTATTGTGCACACACGGATGCTTAATCCAACAATAATATAGTCTTATAAATCTCTCCCCTGCAATCGGTAGTGCGCAATGAATAGTGAATTGCCGTAGACCAGCGTACTGTATAATTTACGTATCGTAAACAACGCCTATGCCGTAGTGATTTCTTTTAGAGCATTTAACAATATAATATATATAAAAGCGATTTGGGTTCTGCTTTAAATTGAAAGTAAAGAATTAATACAATAGTATCCCAGTGTAAAATACAATCATGAAAAAAATCGGATCTGCCCGAAACCAACAATAACTTAGCCTACTGATCAAGCCTAAGGGGATATACAGGCGGCACTCGACTTTCGAGCGAGTATAAGGGAAACAGTCGAAAATTACTGAAAGTGCTTCACTAGCGCTTTCAATGACGATTCTAAAAACACATTTAAAAAATATATTTTTAAAAAAATGTTCGAAATAGCGAATTGTGCGAACGTCGAGGGCCGCCTGTAATTCTATGCAAAGGTTTCTGCAGGGTACAGCTAGTATTTATATAAACAAACAGGAAAGGTACAAATATTGTAGATACTGGTTTTATTCGTTCACAATCATTTCTAATTAATAAAATTAACAATTTCGTTGTTCATAAAAGAAACAAGGCAAACTGGAACACTTTAAAAAAAAAGCAAAAATTATTTCATTTGTCAGTGCAGGCATATAAATGGACATGCTGATCTAAAAACAAAAACATAGAGTAAAACATAAGTATGACTAATATAATTTTCATTTCTTACATATAATATATTATTCTAATTACCTAGGTGTGACCGTTTCTCCGACGACACATATGCGTTTAATCCAATACCACCGGGTTGCACGTTCGGGGAGAGACAGCCAGGGGAATACCCTGAGTGTTGTATTTACCCCCTGGTGTGCCCGGAGAAGAAAAAGTCAAGTGGCTGAGAACATACTCCTGTACGGCCCAGAATATCAAAGTTCGTGCCATGAACCAATAAAGGGAAATAAAACCAAATAAACAGAGTTTAATCAGATAATATTTGGAATTGTGTTGTATTTGCCTTTAAAAGTATACAAAGCAGTTTCGTGTCTGTGTGCGCATCCGTGGTCACTGTCAACATGGGATGGACATTCGCGTGATCCTAACGTGATTTTTGTCTCTGAACATCCTAAAACCACCACGTTGGCTTGTTTCTTTAGAGCCCTTCATTTCTTCCGAACCACAACCGAGAGTGCAATGACCATGGAAGCACCACGGGGACATGGTGGGAACTTTTTTTTTCTTATTTTCCGCTGGAGATCAAACCCAAAAACACAAAGATAGACATTTTAGCACTTTATCTCAAGACCATCCGTAAACATCTCCTCCAGGAGATCAAACCCAAAACGCTAATATAGACAGTCTAGCACTTTATCTCAAGACCATCCGTAAACATCTCCTCCAGGAGATCTAACCCAAAACGCTAATATAGACAGTCTAGCACTTTATCTCAAGACCATCCGTAAACATCTCCTCCAGGAGATCAAACCCAAAACGCTAATATAGACAGTCTAGCACTTTATCTCAAGACCATCCGTAAACATCTCCTCCAGGAGATCAAACCCAAAACGCTCATATAGACAGTCTAGCACTTTATTGCATGACCATCCGTAAACCTCTCCTCCAGGAGATCAAACCCAAAACGCTAATATAGACAGTCTAGAACTTTATCTTAGAACCATCCGTAAACATCTCCTCCAGGAGATCAAACCCAAAACGCTAATATAGACAGTCTAGCACTTTATCTCAAGACCATCCGTAAACATCTCCTCCAGGGAGATCAAACCCAAAAGCTAATACACACAGTCTAGCACTTTATCTCAAGACCATCCGTAAACATCTCCTCCAGGAGATCAAACCCAAAACGCTAATATAGACAGTCTAGCACTTTATATCAAGACCATCCGTAAAAATCTCCTCCAGGAGATCAAACCCAAAACGCTAATATAGACAGTCTAGCACTTTATCTCAAGACCATCCGTAAACATCTCCTCCAGGAGATCAGACCCAAAAACACAAAGATAGACATTTTAGCACTTTATCTCAAGAACATCCGTAAACATCTCCAGCAGGAGATCAAACCCAAAACGCTAATATAGACAGTCTAGCACTTTATCTCAAGACCATCCGTAAACATCTCCTCCAGGAGATCAAACCCAAAACGCTAATATAGACAGTCTAGCACTTTATCTCAAGACCATCCGTAAACATCTCCTCCAGGAGATCAAACCCAAAACGCTAATATAGACAGTCTAGCACTTTATCTCAAGACCATCCGTAAACATCTCCTCCAGGAGATCAAACCCAAAACGCTAATATAGACAGTCTAGCACTTTATATCAAGACCATCCGTAAACATCTCCTCCAGGAGATCAAACCCAAAACGCTAATATAGACAGTCTAGCACTTTATCTCAAGACCATCCGTAAACATCTCCTCCAGGAGATCAAACCTAAAACGCTAATATAGACAGTCTAGCACTTTATCTCAAGACCATCCGTAAAAATCTCCTCCAGGAGATCAAACCCAAAACGCTAATATAGACAGTCTAGCACTTTATATCAAGACCATCCGTAAACATCTCCTCCAGGAGATCAAACCCAAAACACTAATATAGACAGTCTAGCACTTTATATCAAGACCATCCGTAAACATCTCCTCCAGGAGATCAAACCCAAAACACTAATATACACAGTCTAGCACTTTATCTCAAGACCATCCGTAAACATCTCCTCCAGGAGATCAAACCCAAAACGCTAATATAGACGGTCTAGCACTTTATCTCAAGACCATCCGTAAACATCTCCTCCAGGAGATCAAACCCATAACGCTAATATAGACAGTCTAGCACTTTATCTCAAGACCATCCGTAAACATCTCCCCCAGGAGATCAAAACGAAAACGCTAATATAGACAGTCTAGCACTTTATCTCAAGACCATCCGTAAACATCTCCTCCAGGAGATCAAACCCAAAACACAAAGATAGACATTTTAGCACTTTATCTCAAGAACATCCGTAAACATCTCCCCCAGGAGATCAAAACGAAAACGCTAATATAGACAGTCTAGCATTTTATCTCAAGACCATCCGTAAACATCTCCTCCAGGAGATCAAACCCAAAACGCTCATATAGACAGTCTAGCACTTTATTGCAAGACCATCCGTAAACCTCTCCTCCAGGAGATCAAACCCAATACGCTAATATAGACAGTCTAGAACTTTATCTTAGAACCATCCGTAAACATCTCCTCCAGAAGATCAAACCCAAAACGCTAATATAGACAGTCTAGCACTTTATCTCAAGACCATCCGTAAAAATCTCCTCCAGATGATCAAACCCAAAACGCTAATATAGACAGTCTAGCACTTTATCTCAAGACCATCCGTAAAAATCTCCTCCAGGAGATCAAACCCAAAACGCTAATATAGACAGTCTAGCACTTTATATCAAGACCATCCGTAAACATCTCCTCCAGGAGATCAAACCCAAAACGCTAATATAGACAGTCTAGCACTTTATCTCAAGACCATCCGTAAACATCTCCTCCAAGAGATCAGACCCAAAAACACAAAGATAGACATTTTAGCACTTTATCTCAAGACCATCCGTAAACATCTCCTCCAGGAGATCAAACCCAAAACGCTCATATAGACAGTCTAGCACTTTATTGCAAGACCATCCGTAAACATCTCCTCCAGGAGATCAAACCCAAAACGCTCATATAGACAGTCTAGCACTTTATATCAAGACCATCCGTAAACATCTCCCCCAGGAGATCAAAACGAAAACGCTAATATAGACAGTCTAGCATTTTATCTCAAGACCATCCGTAAACATCTCCTCCAGGAGATCAAACCCAAAACGCTCATATAGACAGTCTAGCACTTTATTGCAAGACCATCCGTAAACCTCTCCTCCAGGAGATCAAACCCAATACGCTAATATAGACAGTCTAGAACTTTATCTTAGAACCATCCGTAAACATCTCCTCCAGAAGATCAAACCCAAAACGCTAATATAGACAGTCTAGCACTTTATCTCAAGACCATCCGTAAAAATCTCCTCCAGATGATCAAACCCAAAACGCTAATATAGACAGTCTAGCACTTTATCTCAAGACCATCCGTAAAAATCTCCTCAAGATAATCAAACCCAAAACGCTAATATAGACAGTCTAGCACTTTATCTCAAGACCATCCGTAAACATCTCCTCCAGGAGATCAAACCCAAAACGCTAATATAGACAGTCTAGCACTTTATCTTAAGACCATCCGTAAACATCTCCTCCAGGAGATCAAACCCAAAACGCTCATATAGACAGTCTAGCACTTTATTGCATGACCATCCGTAAACCTCTCCTCCAGGAGATCAAACCCAAAACGCTAATATAGACAGTCTAGAACTTTATCTTAGAACCATCCGTAAACATCTCCTCCAGGAGATCAAACCCAAAACGCTAATATAGACAGTCTAGCACTTTATCTCAAGACCATCCGTAAACATCTCCTCCAGGAGATCAAACCCAAAAAGCTAATACACACAGTCTAGCACTTTATCTCAAGACCATCCGTAAACATCTCCTCCAGGAGATCAAACCCAAAACGCTAATATAGACAGTCTAGCACTTTATATCAAGACCATCCGTAAAAATCTCCTCCAGGAGATCAAACCCAAAACGCTAATATAGACAGTCTAGCACTTTATCTCAAGACCATCCGTAAACATCTCCTCCAGGAGATCAGACCCAAAAACACAAAGATAGACATTTTAGCACTTTATCTCAAGAACATCCGTAAACATCTCCAGCAGGAGATCAAACCCAAAACGCTAATATAGACAGTCTAGCACTTTATCTCAAGACCATCCGTAAACATCTCCTCCAGGAGATCAAACCCAAAACGCTAATATAGACAGTCTAGCACTTTATCTCAAGACCATCCGTAAACATCTCCTCCAGGAGATCAAACCCAAAACGCTAATATAGACAGTCTAGCACTTTATCTCAAGACCATCCGTAAACATCTCCTCCAGGAGATCAAACCCAAAACGCTAATATAGACAGTCTAGCACTTTATATCAAGACCATCCGTAAACATCTCCTCCAGGAGATCAAACCCAAAACGCTAATATAGACAGTCTAGCACTTTATCTCAAGACCATCCGTAAACATCTCCTCCAGGAGAACAAACCTAAAACGCTAATATAGACAGTCTAGCACTTTATCTCAAGACCATCCGTAAAAATCTCCTCCAGGAGATCAAACCCAAAACGCTAATATAGACAGTCTAGCACTTTATATCAAGACCATCCGTAAACATCTCCTCCAGGAGATCAAACCCAAAACACTAATATAGACAGTCTAGCACTTTATATCAAGACCATCCGTAAACATCTCCTCCAGGAGATCAAACCCAAAACACTAATATAGACAGTCTAGCACTTTATCTCAAGACCATCCGTAAACATCTCCTCCAGGAGATCAAACCCAAAACGCTAATATACACAGTCTAGCACTTTATCTCAAGACCATCCGTAAACATCTCCTCCAGGAGATCAAACCCAAAACGCTAATATAGACAGTCTAGCACTTTATATCAAGACCATCCGTAAACATCTCCTCCAGGAGATCAAACCCAAAACGCTAATATAGACAGTCTAGCACTTTATCTCAAGACCATCCGTAAACATCTCCTCCAAGAGATCAGACCCAAAAACACAAAGATAGACATTTTAGCACTTTATCTCAAGACCATCCGTAAACATCTCCTCCAGGAGATCAAACCCAAAACGCTCATATAGACAGTCTAGCACTTTATTGCAAGACCATCCTTAACCTCTCCTCCAGGAGATCAAACCCAAAACGCTAATATAGACAGTCTAGAACTTTATCTTAGAACCATCCGTAAACATCTCCTCCAGGAGATCAAACCCAAAACGCTAATATAGACAGTCTAGCACTTTATATCAAGACCATCCGTAAACATCTCCAGGAGATCAAACCCAAAACACTAATATAGACAGTCTAGCACTTTATATCAAGACCATCCGTAAACATCTCCTCCAGGAGATCAAACCCAAAACGCTAATATAGACAGTCTAGCACTTTATCTCAAGACCATCCGTAAACATCTCCTCCAGGAGATCAAACCCAAAACGCTAATATAGACAGTCTAGCAATTTATCTTAAGACCATCCGTAAACATCTCCTCCAGGAGATCAAACCCAAAACGCTCATATAGACAGTCTAGCACTTTATTGCAAGACCATCCGTAAACCTCTCCTCCAGGAGATCAAACCCAAAACGCTAATATAGACAGTCTAGAACTTTATCTTAGAACCATCCGTAAACATCTCCTCCAGGAGATCAAACCCAAAACGCTAATATAGACAGTCTAGCACTTTATCTCAAGACCATCCGTAAACATCTCCTCCAGGAGATCAAACCCAAAACGCTAATATAGACAGTCTAGCACTTTATATCAAGACCATCCGTAAAAATCTCCTCCAGGAGATCAAACCCAAAACGCTAATATAGACAGTCTAGCACTTTATCTCAAGACCATCCGTAAACATCTCCTCCAGGAGATCAGACCCAAAAACACAAAGATAGACATTTTAGCACTTTATCTCAAAAACATCCGTAAACATCTCCCCCAGGAGATCAAACCCAAAACGCTAATATAGACAGTCTAGCACTTTATCTCAAGACCATCCGTAAACATCTCCTCTAACAGATCAAACCCAAAACGCTCATATAGACAGTCTAGCACTTTATCTCAAGACCATCCGTAAACATCTCCTCCAGGAGATCAAACCCAAAACGCTAATATAGACAGTCTAGCACTTTATATCAAGACCATCCGTAAACATCTCCTCCAGGAGATCAAACCCAAAACGCTAATATAGACAGTCTAGCACTTTATCTCAAGACCATCCGTAAACATCTCCTCCAAGAGATCAGACCCAAAAACACAAAGATAGACATTTTAGCACTTTATCTCAAGACCATCCGTAAACATCTCCTCCAGGAGATCAAACCCAAAACGCTCATATAGACAGTCTAGCACTTTATTGCAAGACCATCCGTAAACCTCTCCTCCAGGAGATCAAACCCAAAACGCTAATATAGACAGTCTAGAACTTTATCTTAGAACCATCCGTAAACATCTCCTCCAGGAGATCAAACCCAAAACGCTAATATAGACAGTCTAGCACTTTATATCAAGACCATCCGTAAACATCTCCAGGAGATCAAACCCAAAACACTAATATAGACAGTCTAGCACTTTATATCAAGACCATCCGTAAACATCTCCTCCAGGAGATCAAACCCAAAACGCTAATATAGACAGTCTAGCACTTTATCTCAAGACCATCCGTAAACATCTCCTCCAGGAGATCAAACCCAAAACGCTAATATAGACAGTCTAGCAATTTATCTTAAGACCATCCGTAAACATCTCCTCCAGGAGATCAAACCCAAAACGCTCATATAGACAGTCTAGCACTTTATTGCAAGACCATCCGTAAACCTCTCCTCCAGGAGATCAAACCCAAAACGCTAATATAGACAGTCTAGAACTTTATCTTAGAACCATCCGTAAACATCTCCTCAAGGAGATCAAACCCAAAACGCTAATATAGACAGTCTAGCACTTTATCTCAAGACCATCCGTAAACATCTCCTCCAGGAGATCAAACCCAAAACGCTAATATAGACAGTCTAGCACTTTATCTCAAGACCATCCGTAAACATCTCCTCCAGGAGATCAAACCCAAAACGCTAATATAGACAGTCTAGCACTTTATATCAAGACCATCCGTAAAAATCTCCTCCAGGAGATCAAACCCAAAACGCTAATATAGACAGTCTAGCACTTTATCTCAAGACCATCCGTAAACATCTCCTCCAGGAGATCAGACCCAAAAACACAAAGATAGACATTTTAGCACTTTATCTCAAAAACATCCGTAAACATCTCCCCCAGGAGATCAAACCCAAAACGCTAATATAGACAGTCTAGAACTTTATCTCAAGACCATCCGTAAACATCTCCTCCAACAGATCAAACCCAAAACGCTCATATAGACAGTCTAGCACTTTATCTCAAGACCATCCGTAAACATCTCCTCCAGGAGATCAAACCCAAAACGCTAATATAGACAGTCTAGCACTTTATCTCAAGACCATCCGTAAACATCTCCTCCAGGAGATCAAACCCAAAACGCTAATATAGACAGTCTAGCACTTTATATCAAGACCATCCGTAAACATCTCCTCCAGGAGATCAAACCCAAAACGCTAATATAGACAGTCTAGCACTTTATCTCAAGACCATCCGTAAACATCTCCTCCAGGACATCAAACCTAAAACGCTAATATAGACAGTCTAGCACTTTATCTCAAGACCATCCGTAAACATCTCCTCCAGGAGATCAAACCCAAAACGCTAATATAGACAGTCTAGCACTTTATATCAAGACCATCCGTAAACATCTCCTCCAGGAGATAAAACCCAAAACACTAATATAGACAGTCTAGCACTTTATATCAAGACCATCCGTAAACATCTCCTCCAGGAGATCAAACCCAAAACACTAATATAGACAGTTTAGCACTTTATCTCAAGACCATCCGTAAACATCTCCTCCAGGAGATCAAACCCAAAACGCTAATATACACAGTCTAGCACTTTATCTCAAGACCATCCGTAAACATCTCCTCCAGGAGATCAAACCCAAAACGCTAATATAGACAGTCTAGCACTTTATATCAAGACCATCCGTAAAAATCTCCTCCAGGAGATCAAACCCAAAACGCTAATATAGACAGTCTAGCACTTTATCTCAAGACCATCCGTAAACATCTCCTCCAGGAGATCAGACCCAAAACGCTAATATAGACAGTCTAGCACTTTATCTCAAGACCATCCGTAAACATCTCCTCCAGGAGATCAGACCCAAAACGCTATTATAGACAGTTTAGCACTTTATCTCAAGACCATCCGTAAACATCTCCTCCAGGAGATCAAACCCAAAACGCTAATATAGACAGTCTAGCACTTTATCTCAAGACCATCCGTAAACATCTCCTCCAGGAGATCAAACCCAAAACGCTAATATAGACAGTCTAGCACTTTATCTCAAGACCATCCGTAAACATCTCCTCCAGGAGATCAAACCCAAAAACGCTAATATAGACGGTCTAGCACTTTATCTCAAGACCATCCGTAAACATCTCCTCCAGGAGATCAAACCCAAAACGCTAATATAGACAGTCTAGCACTTTATCTCAAGACCATCCGTAAACATCTCCTCCAGGAGATCAAACCCAAAACGCTAATATAGACAGTCTAGCACTTTATCTCAAGACCATCCGTAAACATCTCCTTCAGGAGATCAAATTCAAAACGCTAATATACACAGTCTAGCACTTTATCTCAAGACCATCCGTAAACATCTCCTCCAGGAGATCAAACCCAAAACGCTAATATAGACAGTCTAGCACTTTATCTCAAGACCATCCGTAAACATCTCCTCCAGGAGATCAAACCCAAAACGCTAATATAGACAGTCTAGCACTTTATATCAAGACCATCCGTAAACATCTCCTCCAGGAGATCAAACCCAAAACGCTAATATAGACAGTCTAGCACTTTATATCAAGACCATCCGTAAACATCTCCTCCAGGAGATCAAACCCAAAACGCTAATATAGACAGTCTAGCACTTTATATCAAGACCATCCGTAAAAATCTCCTCCAGGAGATCAAACCCAAAACGCTAATATAGACAGTCTAGCACTTTATCTCAAGACCATCCGTAAACATCTCCTCCAGGAGATCAGACCCAAAAACACAAAGATAGACATTTTAGCACTTTATCTCAAGAACATCCGTAAACATCTCCCCCAGGAGATCAAACCCAAAACGCTAATATAGACAGTCTAGCACTTTATCTCAAGACCATCCGTAAACATCTCCTCCAACAGATCAAACCCAAAACGCTCATATAGACAGTCTAGCACTTTATCTCAAGACCATCCGTAAACATCTCCTCCAGGAGATCAAACCCAAAACGCTAATATAGACAGTCTAGCACTTTATCTCAAGACCATCCGTAAACATCTCCTCCAGGAGATCAAACCCAAAACGCTAATATAGACAGTCTAGCACTTTATATCAAGACCATCCGTAAACATCTCCTCCAGGAGATCAAACCCAAAACGCTAATATAGACAGTCTAGCACTTTATGTCAAGACCATCCGTAAACATCTCCTCCAGGAGATCAAACCTAAAACGCTAATATAGATAGTCTAGCACTTTATCTCAAGACCATCCGTAAACATCTCCTCCAGGAGATCAAACCCAAAACGCTAATATAGACAGTCTAGCACTTTATATCAAGACCATCCGTAAACATCTCCTCCAGGAGATAAAACCCAAAACACTAATATAGACAGTCTAGCACTTTATATCAAGACCATCCGTAAACATCTCCTCCAGGAGATCAAACCCAAAACACTAATATAGACAGTCTAGCACTTTATCTCAAGACCATCCGTAAACATCTCCTCCAGGAGATCAAACCCAAAACGCTAATATAGACAGTCTAGCACTTTATCTCAAGACCATCCGTAAACATCTCCTCCAGGAGATCAAACCCAAAACGCTAATATAGACAGTCTAGCACTTTATATCAAGACCATCCGTAAAAATCTCCTCCAGGAGATCAAACCCAAAAACGCTAATATAGACAGTCTAGCACTTTATCTCAAGACCATCCGTAAACATCTCCTCCAGGAGATCAGACCCAAAACGCTAATATAGACAGTCTAGCACTTTATCTCAAGACCATCCGTAAACATCTCCTCCAGGAGATCAGACCCAAAACGCCAATATAGACAGTTTAGCACTTTATCTCAAGACCATCCGTAAACATCTCCTCCAGGAGATCAAACCCAAAAACGCTAATATAGACAGTCTAGCACTTTATCTCAAGACCATCCGTAAACATCTCCTCCAGGAGATCAAACCCAAAACGCTAATATAGACAGTCTAGCACTTTATCTCAAGACCATCCGTAAACATCTCCTCCAGGAGATCAAACCCAAAACGCTAATATAGACGGTCTAGCACTTTATCTCAAGACCATCCGTAAACATCTCCTCCAGGAGATCAAACCCAAAACGCTAATATAGACAGTCTAGCACTTTATCTCAAGACCATCCGTAAACATCTCCTCCAGGAGATCAAACCCAAAACGCTAATATAGACAGTCTAGCACTTTATCTCAAGACCATCCGTAAACATCTCCTTCAGGAGATCAAATTTAAAACGCTAATATACACAGTCTAGCACTTTATCTCAAGACCATCCGTAAACATCTCCTCCAGGAGATCAAACCCAAAACGCTAATATAGACAGTCTAGCACTTTATCTCAAGACCATCCGTAAACATCTCCTCCAGGAGATCAAACCCAAAACGCTAATATAGACAGTCTAGCACTTTATATCAAGACCATCCGTAAACATCTCCTCCAGGAGATCAAACCCAAAACGCTAATATAGACAGTCTAGCACTTTATATCAAGACCATCCGTAAACATCTCCTCCAGGAGATCAAACGCAAAACGCTAATATAGACAGTCTAGCACTTTATCTCAAGACCATCCGTAAACATCTCCTCCAGGAGATCAAACCCAAAACGCTAATATAGACAGTCTAGCACTTTATATCAAGACCATCCGTAAACATCTCTTCCAGGAGATCAAACCCAAAACGCTAATATAGACAGTCTAGCACTTTATCTCAAGACCATCCGTAAACATCTCCTCCAGGAGATCAAACCCAAAACGCTAATATAGACAGTCTAGCACTTTATCTCAAGACCATCCGTAAACATCTCCTCCAGGAGATCAAACCCAAAACGCTAATATAGACAGTCTAGCACTTTATCTCAAGACCATCCGTAAACATCTCCTCCAGGAGATCAAACCCAAAACGCTAATATAGACAGTCTAGCACTTTATCTCAAGACCATCCGTAAACATCTCCTCTTGGAGATCGCACAACACATCCGCCCCTCCCCACCCCATCAATCGTTTGTTAATACATTCCCTGTAAACATAAGATGGGGTGCCTTTTTTTAGATGCCAAGCTCCCATTCGCTATCATGAGACAAATGTCTCTGGACAATGTGGGATTAGAGCCCACAACATACATCATGCAAGATATGCAACCGACTGACTGTCAGAATTCTTCATCGTAGTCAGAATTTGTACGAAAAATAATCTGAAACCATTGTGTTTAGATCCTGTTTACATAAAGAGGTGTGGGACACACGTGAGCGATGCCACAATTCTCCTCCAAATCTCCGCCCATGTGTTTTTTCTCAGCATGTTTATGAAGTCCCTGTATGGGTGAAATAAAAAGCTCTTAGATCCTTTTAACCTCTGTTGGGACGGTATTTGCAGTGCCCTTCTTTCATCACCACCATACGTTCAGTACACATTATCATATATAATAATACTCATTTCCAGTGTGCGTTAAATCGAAAGTAAAGAATTAATACAACAGTATTCCAGTTTAAAATACAACCATGAAAAAAATCGGATCTGCCCGAAACCAAAAAATAACCTAGCCTACCGATCAAGCATAAGAGGATAGAACTCTATGCAAAGGTTTTGTAGGGTACAGCTAGTTATATAGTGAAATGCTTTCGTGGTCTCAAATGTAAATTGACTAAGGCCTAAAAATATCTCCGAAATGTCTCTGCCTACGGCCCGCGAGGCCCTTAAGAGCTGTTCTGCATTCGAGTTTAAGAAATCATATACCAACCTTCAGACCCGCCGAGAGAGGGGGGGGGCAAATGCCCAGGAGCCCGGTCTGAGCTGGCCAATCAACCTTTAAAAATATTTTTATCAGCACCGGGGTGGGGGAGGGGCGCCCGTGACCGCCCTGCCCAGGGGCCCGAAATTTCTGTCGGTGGGCCTGCCGACCGTTACAAAGAGGCCCATATATAGACACTTTGTTGAAGTACTGATCATTATTTTATTTCCTATTCCGCCTGAAGGGATGACCTACCTTGAAGTCTCTGTAC